>OX451738.1:1035073578-1035532162 GCA_948472305.1 Vicia faba | reverse complement strand
CTATCGGTTGATAGATTTGAGAGATCTAGAGTTCTCTTGACTGGTCCTTTGAGTATTTTCCCAAGTTCAGGACGCCAACTGACTTCTTTGACTTTTTCTTCTTGTCATTGAGAAAAATATTCTTCATTTCCTCTTGCCCCTTAACCATGGCCTGGAACATTTGTTGGAATTGGGCATTTTGTGCTTGGAGATCCTTCACTGTTTGTTCCATATCCATCTTACTGAAATAAACAGTAGGAAGATAATGAGACATGTATGGGAGAAACCTGTCATGATATTATGCATGGTATGTTGATGCATGTTTTCAAGAATCTCGCGGGGTAAACACAAGAAGATGTTAGGAGTTACTTACAGCTTCGTATCGATGGATGTCCTTCCACGAGAATTAAGTTCAAGTGGGTCATAGCTCCTAACTCAAGTTGTTGATCTTTAACGTTGTTTGGTTAGAGGAAAATAAATCCTCTTGCCCCTTGACAAGCGTCGGGTTCAACAGGACCCTGCATCATAGACCCTTGAGATCCTTGAAATGGTTATTGAAAATGCTATGGTATGATGATGTTATGTACAAATATACACACAAAGCAGACAAGACCTTATGTTTAGGCTTGCATGAAGTTTGATAGGTAAGTACCCTCTTGAAGTTTAGTTGGCTCAACTTGTCCTAGAAATAGTAATCGGGTTCTAAAGGATCTCAATATCACTGATCTTCCTTCATTGGGCATTGTTTCAGCGCAAGCCTCTTTAATGGCAACCGAAATATCCCGAAAGTCTGATCTCAATGAGTGCAGTATCGAGTATCAACCAATTTTCAGCTTTCCATCGAAACCGGCTATCTCACTACTTTCTAATGGCCAAGTTGGTCAAGTAAGGTTCTAGGTCAGTTAGTGCTTCATGACGCTGCTCAGCTGCCCCGTATTCTCCTCGATTCAACACAAGGGATATCGGTACCAACAAATGCATCACACTAATGTAGCTATTGTTTAGACCATGTCGGTATACCATGCACAGTTTCCACAATCTACTGCTACTTACCTAAAAAGGTGCCCCAGATCCGGGTATAGGATCTTTTAGTAATCCAAAAAAAGACCCAAAATATAAAGCAAGCAAGTCAAACCAATGGAAAGCAAGTAAAGGTGATCTAACCCTAAGGTAACCGCACTTTTAATTATTGTCCCCAGTAGAGTCGCCAATTCTGTAACACGGTGGGAGAACTGACTTGGTGTTTTGCGTAAGATCGCAATTATGCAGATAGCAAGAGTTGCCACCGACTTTTCTTTTATCCAATATGGAAAGGCCGAAAAGAATAGGAAAGACCTTTCGAGATATTTTTTTTGAGTTCGGGGGGTAGGTTATAAAAAGGGAAGGTGTTAGCATCCTTTTTATCCGTAGTTATCTACGAGCTCTTAGTTGCTTGCTAGATCACTTTCTTTTTGTTTGAAAATGTGTTTGTGATGTGGGTTTTGAAAGTATTTTGAAAAGGAATGTCTTTGTAATGGTTCTCGTCTCTATAAGAACGCATACAAAGTGTTTTGTCTTTTGAAAAATGTTTCAAAGTGAAGTTGTGGGTTTAAAAAATGTTTTTGTTGTGAGCAAGCGAGCAACTAGGAGTAACCTACCTACTCAAAAGGTCTTAAATGTTCTTTTCCTCCTTCTGTATATGTTGTTATCAAACCATTGTCTTGGTAAGAAACCCCATCGTCGGATGTGAAGGGACGGGCATGGGACGTTTGTATAGTCATAGAAGGCAACCTTTGAGACATTTTAGCAATGTCGTTTAGGGACTAGATCTTTTACCGAAGGCAACATTGAGGGTCATCGGGGGACTACGATCTTTTATCGTGGGTCTTTACTAAAACGCCCATATTCGAGGGACATGACTATTTTTCCGAAAGACAACAAAATGGGATTATCCTAAGGGTGCAAGTGTGAACGGTGTGTTTGATTTACATGCATTTAGTCTTGATTAGGGTTATCTATTTGTTGATTTTATGTCTTTCCATACAAACCCTAATTACTAGCATTTATATTTGAAAGTACGGAAATGTAAAGTCCTACGATATTACATCATTTAGGGATGGGCGTACATAATTACAAATGGGGATTTGCAAGAATTTAAATCCTAATTATCTATTACAACCATATTGAATTGTACAATATAAGAAAAGGAAAAGATTTGTTTTAAAAATGTTTTTTATCTTAATGAATTAGAAGAAAAAAGGAAATAAATAGTTAATAAAAAGAAAATATTTTGATGTCCTTTTTTATATTAATGAAATTAGTACTAATAAAAAAATAAAAGAGAAAAAAAGAAAAAAAAAAGAGAAATGGGATCAGCATGTTGCTGAAAGCAAAACAAAGGGGATCAAAAGTTCTGATGCCAGGCGCGCTGTAGTTCAGAATGAAACGTCAGAGGTGATCAAAAGTTCTAGGTTGCTGCCATTGGAATCCTGAAAGAAACGTTAAAGGGCACAAACAAAAGTTCTGGGTTGTGTTTAGACAGTGGGCAAAAAGTCAGAAGTTCTGTGTTGTGTTAAATAGTGAGTGAAAAGTAAGAAGTTTTGTGTTTGTGTTAAACAGTGAGTGAAAAGTTAGAAGTTCTATATTGTGTTAAACAATGAGTAAAAATCAGAAGTTCTGTGTGTTAAAACAGTGGGGAGAACTCAGAAGTTCTGTGCGGTGTCAAAAACGTGAGAAAGTCTAGAAGTTATGTGTTTAAACAGTGAGGAGAACTCATAAGTTCTGTGTTGTGCTAAAACACTGGGGGAAAAAACCCAGAAGTTTTGTGTTACACTTCAACTCCTTTCTTACATTAATTAGCTCATCACCAACTTGTTCAGTTCTTAACAATAGCAAAATCAGACAGATAAAAGCACAACAGTTCATAGAAGTTCTAATCCTAATTCTGAGCCTAGCTTTATTCAAGAAGTTTTGATCCACAATTTTTTATACTTATGAAATGATATGGACAACATTAATACTATGATATTTACATATTTAATGATATTCTGAATGAAAAGATTCAAAGTCAGAAAGACTTACCTTGGATCTGGAACGTCTATTTGGGGCTTGAGCTGATGCCTTCAGATGTTCTAGAGTCAATAAGAACTACGGAACAGAAAATGCTATGTTCTTTGATTCAAAGGGAAGAACAAAGGTTTTGGTTTTGTTTAGGAATTCTGAGTTTAAGAATGTTTTACTGTTTTTCTCTTCTCTCTTTTTTGTATTTGATAATTCTCTCTTTTCCAAAACCAGCCCCTTGAAAGTGTGATGGAGCAAATTATTTTTAGGCGAGCTTGATTTGGTTTTGGGGGGAAAAACAAATGAGATTTAAACTTTTTGGCATATTGTTCCATTGCTTTTTAATCACAGTTTTTGTATGCTAATTTGGTGCAAATATGGGGTTTGAGAAAGTTCAGGCATGGACTGGATCAACAGGTGGTTGCAGGACTGTGATATAGCAGAGCAACAGGATGCTCAAACAAGGTTTTGGGATTTGGTGACGTTCTGATCTCAGAAGACCAGAAACGTAGCCTCCATATGCTGAAGGGTCATGTTTTGACCAAAGAATATGCTTCCATATGTTATGATTGAAGAGTCATACTTTGAATCATCTTTGCAAATTCTGATTGCATTCGTGTGGAGGTTGGCCCAGAAGTTTTGAAGTATCATATTCTCTTAACACTTAGAAAAGTTTCTAAATGTTTAGAAATTTGATCTTTTCGAAGTAATTTCTGACTTTTGATTTTGATGAATTAATTTCATGTCTTGATGAAATATGATTGTTGAAACTTGATTTTTGATCCAAAAGTCAAAGTTTGACTTTTCAGTGTGCTTTTGACCATTTTGCCCTTATGGATGACTTTCTTTAGAAAATTGTAATATGAGACTTGAAACTTGCCAGAAGCAAACCTGAGGGTCTAGGATGATCCTTTGGGAAATAAAAGGGCAAATTTTGGGGTACAACAATGGGTGTTTTAGAAAAGACTCTTGATAAAAGATTGTAGTCCCTCGATGACCCTTAATGTTGCCTTCGGTAAACGGTCTAGTCCCTAAACGACATTGCTAAAACGTCCCATCGGTTGCCTTGTATCACTATATAAATGTCCCACACCCGTCCCTTCACATCCAACGATGGGGCTTCTTACTAAATCAATGGTAAAATAGCAACATCTAAAGGAGGAGGAAAAGAACATTTAAGACCTTTTGAGTAGGTAGGTTACTCCTAGTTGCTTGCTTGCTCACAACAAAAACATTTTTACACCCACAACTTCACTTTAAAACATTTTTAAACATACAAAACACTTTGTACGCGTTCTTATAGAGACGAGAAACATTACAAAGAAATTCCTTTTCAAAATAATTTCAAAACCCACATCACAAACACATTTTCAAACAAAAAGCAAGTCATCTAGCAAGAAACTAAGAGCCTGTAGATAGCTACGGATGAAAAGGGTGCTAACACCTTCCCTTTTCATAACCTACCCCCCAAACTCAAGAAATAATCTCGAAAGGTCTTTCCTGTTCTTTTCAACCTTTCCTTTTGGATAAAATAAAAGTCGGTGGCGACTCTTGCTATCCGCATAAATGCGATTAAACGCAAAAAATCCCAAGTCAGTTCTCCCACCGGGTTATAGAACTGACGACTCTGCTGGGGACTCAATCTTAAAAGTGGGGTTACCTTAGGGCTAGATAACCTTTAATTGCTTTTCATTGTTTGATTTGTGTGATTTATATTATGGTTCCTTGTTTGGCTTTGTTTTGATCCTCTACCCGGATCTAGGGCACCTTTTTAGGTAAGTAGCAATAGATTGTGGAAACTGTACGGCGTAGACCGATACAGTTGAAACAATGGCTACGTTAGTGTGACGCATTTGTTGGTACCGATATACCTTGTGTTGAATCGAGGAGAATACGGGGCCGCTGAAAAGCGTCATGAAGCATTAATTGACCTTAGAACCTTAATTGAAAAACTTGGCCATTAGGACGTAGTGAGATAACCGGTTTCAGTGGAAAGCTGAAATTGGTTGATACTCGATACTACACTCATTGATATTGGACTTTTGGGATATCTCGGCAGCAAGAAAAGATTGATTGTTCTGAGACAATGCCTAAAAGAAAGGTCGGTGATATTGAGATCCTTTAGAACCCGGTTACTATTACTAGGACAGGTTGAGCCAACTAAACTTCAAGAGGGTACTTACCTATAAACCCCATGAAAGCCTAAACCTAAGGAATTATCTACTTTGTGTGTACATAACAACTTGCTTACTTGTACATAACATCATAAAAATCATAACATCATACACATTCTCACTAACCATTTCAAGGATTCAGGAATTTATCTTTGTTTTTGTTTTGTAGGCCATGAACTCCGTCCGAAGGAACACCATCCAAATCAGCTTCGTGAAAGCACACCCTCAGCTCCAATAGTTAGCATCAAGGGTGCCCGAAGATTCTCCTTTTACCAGGAAATATGCACGACTCCTCAGTTTGGTTACCTCCAACTTCCAAGAGGAAGTGATGTGTGTGCTCTTTTAGTTATTTGATCATATACATCATTGCTTCACCTTTCCTGACTATCAGTTGGTGCCTACACTAGAAGAGTTCTCTCTACTATTAGGAGTGCTCATGCTTGATCAGATACCATTCACCGGTATAGAAGGGATTCCGAAACCTGAGGTCATCGCCGAAGCTTTCCATCTGAAGAGAGCTGACATCATAGCAAATTGGGAGACAAGAAGCGAAGTCAAAGGGTTCCTAGCCAAGTTTCTATTGGAGAAGGCTCGTTCATTCTGGGAAGATATGGATTTTCAAGATTTTGAAGACGTCTTGGCTCTTCTCATATATGGCTTGGTTCTATTCCCCAACTCGGACCAATTCATAGATGTAAATGCCATCAAAGTCTTTCTCTCTTGCAATCCTATACCTACTTTGCTGGGAGACATATTACATTGCTTCCATACCCGCACCATGAAGAAAAGAGGTACTCCCTTGTGTTGTATTCCCTTACTCGCCAAGTGGTTCACTTCACACCTACCTCGATCAACATTGAAGAACGAGCAAAGATTGACCTGGTCTCAAAGGATGATGTCCCTCACCCACTCTGATATTCATTGGTGTTCGAGATCCTTTGAAGATACTTCTATCATTGACCGTTGTGGCGAATTCCCTAACGTCCCTCTGCTTGGCATTAGGGGAAGTATCACTTACAACCCTTTCTTAGATTTATGATAGTTTGGGTATGCCCGAAAAGATGGTCCTCATGAGATGCTCATCTAATGTTGGGTGTTCGACTATGAAAGCGACGATCAAGGCTACCGTCAGAGGTTTATACAAGCTTGGAGGATGGTAAACAAGGTGGATAGCAGGATATTGGGACACAAAATATCCATTCCCCTTGAGCCTTACCTTAGGTAGGTGCAAGCTCGTGCTGAGAGTCTCGTAATGCCTTACCCTTCTATCCTCCCTGTTATCATAGAGCATGTTGTTGAAGTAGATTCTCGTACACTATCCTTCATCCCAACATGCCTACCTCTCTTGAAGACTTGCAAAGAGATTTTGTTCAACTAAAGGAAGAACGAGACACTTTCGAGGCCCGATTCTATGCCAGTGAGAAGAAGGTTCTGGAACTCATCAAGCAGCTTCATGAAGAGCGGAGTCTGAACGCGTACATCGCACCAAAGAGGATGCGTTCAACCTTTCTGTCTTAGGAGTTTTTGTAGTTTATTTATTTCATGGTAAGCCCAAAGAGGCACGATGTACTCAAACTTGGATTTATTAATATAATGTGCGTTTCCTTTTTGTCTGAAAAAATTTAAATCTTTAATTTCCTTGAAATCATTTGCATATGCACTTTCATTCATCATAACACAAACAGGTTTCTTCCAACAGGTCTCCTTATCTTTCTACTGTTTATTTCAGTAAGATGGATATGGAATAGACAGTAAAAGATCTTCAGACGCAGAACGCTAAGTTTTAACAAATGTTCTTGACTCTAGCAAAAGGACAAGAGGAGTTGAAAACTCTGCTGATCAAAGAAAAGAAGAAGAAAGCGATAAAAATAGCCGGTGTTTTGAATCTGGGTAGAAGGTTCAAAGGACCAGCCAGACGAACTCTAGACTTTGTAACATCATCGGGTGAAGGGGATAATCGAAAGGAAAAACAAGGAAGTAAATGACCATCCAGAGTCTGAAGAAGTAAATGGTCCATTCTTCAACCACCTGACCGGAAGCTCTTCGGCTGGATTTACTGAACTAATCATGACTGGTGAACGGGTAGAAGCTGGTATAAAAAGCGACAAAATTCAAAGAGATGCATCCTCTAGCACAATGAAGAAACCCTTTGCCGAAAAGAAGGAAGTCAGTGTTGCATACAATCATAGGAATCAAAACAAACTTGAACATCGCCCGACGGTAGGGGCTGTTATGATTTCTAATCCTGCACCAAATCAACAGCGAAATTATCAGTGCAGGCCAGAGGCACCCATGAGACGATTCACCCGAATCAACATGACCTTGTCTCAAGTTCTGTCACATCTTTTGAAGTCCAATCTAGTGACCCTAAAGGAAGCTCCAAAGAATCCCAACCCAGCCTCTCCTCGCTACAACCCAAATGCGCGATGTGCCTATCATTCCGAGAGCCCGGGGCATGATACAAATGATTGTTAGGCCTTGAAGAGTAAGATACAAGACCTTATCGAGGCGAAAGAGATTGAGTTTGATCCCCTAGAAACACCTAATGTTATAACAGCGCCAATGTCCAAACACGGTCAAGGTGTTAGTGTTGTTGATGATGAGTGTTTCGTTTCTTCTGTGAATGATTTAACTACTCCTCTTTTAAACATTACACATAATCTATTGCGAGCCAGTCTGTTTCCGGGTTGTGATGAATGTTGTCAATTATGTGTATCTCTACCCAATGGTTGTTTGATACTGAAGATGGGCATCCAACATTTGATGGCAAACAAGGAAATCATGTTTGAATAAGTTCCTCTTATCAGAAATTCCTGTGAAGATGTCTCAATAATCACCATATTTGACAATCCTCCCAAGGTCTCCACCAAAAGACCCGTTAGGATTACATTTGTTCCAAAGTCTGCTCCCTTAATCATCACCATGCCAAGGCCAATACCATATTCTTCGGATAAAGATGTTCCCTGGAACTATGGGGCTGACGTCTATTACTATGGTGTCAACCAAGATTTGTTGGTTGTCCAAGACAAAGTTGAGAAAGACACTGATCCCGACGTCCTCAATATCGTTGGGACCAGTAGGTGACAAGAAGCGGAAGAATCTTCTCACCTGAGATATATCCAAAGACCATTTCTACTCCTGTAATTATTCCTTCTACCAGTCCTACCAGCATTCCCAGTAATACTCCTGTTGACAATCCTACTGACATCTCTACGACCAAGACAAGGGGCAAGGAGGTGTCATCTGAGCCTGTCCAGACGAAGGCGCATCCAGAGGTTATTCCTGAAGCTTCTAGAAAGGAGATAGAAGAGATACTAAAAATAATCAAGAAAAGTGACTACAACATCATGGAACAGTTGGGGAAAACCCCTTCGAAAATATCAATATTGGCTTTACTCTTGTGTTCTGAGGTTCATGCCAAAGCCCTGGTAAAATTTCTAAAGACCGCTCACGTACCCCAAGAGACTTCCATTGACCAATTTGAGAATTGTGTGGCCAGTCTAATTGCTGGTAACGGATTGGGATTTTATGACGCCGACTTGACTCCCAAAGGAAAGAAACACAATGATGCCTTGCACGTATCCATTGAGTGCAGGGGAACTACGCTAGCCCATGTTCTGGTGGATACGGGCTCACCGCTGAATGTCTTGCCCAAAAATGATCTTGACCGGATAAATTGCGAGGGACTCACTTTAAAGCCTAGTAACATTATAGTAAGGGCCTTTGATGGTTCTAAGAGGATAGTGCACGCAGAAGTTGACATCCCTATAAAATTTGGAACTCAGATCTTTGATTCAAATTTCTACGTGATGGATATTCGCCCTTCCTATTCCTGTTTATTGGGCCGACCTTGGATTCATGGCGCTGGTGCCGTCACCTCTACATTACATCAGATGTTGAAGTACCCAATCAAGGGAAAAATCATCACTATCCATGGAGAGGAGGAATATATGGTCAGCCACATGAACTTTTTCAAGTACATGGAAATGGATGGTGAGTTCATCGAAACTTCGTGTCAGCATTTTGAGGAGGTCCCACAAACAGTTGCGGCAACCAAGACTACTACCCAGACTCCAAAAGTTACCAGACCACCATTGAAAATGGCCTCTTTGAAGGATGCTAGACCAGTGATCGAAGAAGGTGGATGCACTATCTGGGGTCAACTTCCGGATATTCCTTACAAATCCAAGAAATTTGGTTTTGGTTTCACCTCAGAAGCATAAAGAGTTGTTTGACGAACTCGCACCGGGGGCCACCTTTATGTATCAACAATCGTGGAGTCAACACAGTGGAACACAGTGATGGTAGTTGTAACCTGGATGAGTGGATTTTTCCAACCGTCAACGGAGGACTCAACAATTGGGAAGCCAAAGAATTTGTCCCTATTACTTTTCTTCAAGAGTAATTATCTTTCAATTTTTGTCAAATTTGTAATAATTAAACAATTTAGACTTTAAAACCTTGTGTCTTACCCCAGGCACAACGGTCCATTTGTGAGGGTTGTTGCTTCATCTTCATGTGTCATCAATAAATCATGGATGTTTTTGCATGCAAAATTTTACGCTCATTATTTTTCTTTTTAACCTTTATCATTTTTCAAAGATATCTATACTCTTACATACACTCACATATCGAAATGCAGATCCACATCCACTCAGGATCCCATGGATAACGATTCTGCTATGGCCTATCATGACTTTGAAAATTCGATCTACCAAGCCGAAAACGAAGGTGAGGAAGATTGTGAGGTGCGAGGAGAACTAGCCAGGTTATTGCAACAAGAAGAAAGGACCATACAACCCCACGAAGAGCCAATTGAAACAGTTAACTTAGGTACTGAAGAGGACAAGAAAGAAGTCAGGGTAGGTGCCAACTTAGAGCCTAGTGTCAAGAATCACTTAACTTAGTTACTACATGACTATGTTGAGGTCTTTTCCTGGTCATATGAAGACATGCCAGGACTCGACACTGACATCATGGTCCATCGTCCGCCGACAAAAGAAAACTGCCCTCCAATAAAACAGAAAGTCCATTGCATGAGGCCAGAAATGTCTGAGAAAATCAAGACTGAAGTCATGAAGCAGTTCAAAGCTGGATTCTTAGCCGTCACCTCCTATCCACAATGGGTTTCCAATGTTGTTATAGTGCCTAAAAAGGACGGTAAGGTACGTATGTGTGTGGACTGCAAAGACTTGAATAGGGAAAGTCCCAAGGATGACTTCCCGCTTCCCCGCATTGATATTCTGGTTGATAACACCGCACAACATAAAGTATTTTCCTTCATGGATGGTTTCTCCGGATACAACCAGATTAAAATGGCACCTGAGGACATGGAGAAAACAACCTTTGTCACACAGTGGGGTACATTCTGTTACTAGCTTATGCCATTCGGGTTGAAGAACGCTGGGGCAACCTATCAGCATGCCATGGTATCTCTGTTTCACGACATGATCCATCACGAAATAGAGGACTATCTGGATGACATGATAGCCAGATCTCAAACTGAAGAGGAACACCTTGACCATCTACAGAAACTGTTTTAAAGACTGAAGAAATACAAACTAAGGTTGAACCCGAATAAATGCACTTTTGGAGTGATGTCCGGTAAACTCTTAGGCTTCATTGTCAGCGGCAAAGGTATCAAAGTGGACCCTGCAAAGGTAAAAGCAATACAAGAAATGCCTTCTCCTTGCACTGAGAAGGAATTTAGGGGGTTCTTGGGACGGTTAAACTATATCGCCCGGTTCATTTCTCACCTAACCACTACTTGTGAACCAATCTTCAAATTACTGAAGAAAGATCAAGTGGTGGAATGGAACAACAACTGCCAGGCTGCCTTCGACAGGATCAAAGAGTACCTTCAAGAGCCTCCTGTATTGATGCCGCCAGTCGAGGAAAGCCCTTTGATCATGTATCTAACTGTCTTGGAAAATTCAATGGGGTGTGTGCTGGGGAAACATGACGAGTCTGGCCGAAAAGAGCATGCAATATACTACTTGAGCAAAAAGTTTACCGACTTTGAAACCATATATCCATTGCTCTAGAAAACCTGTTACGCTCTGGCATGGGCTGTTCCCCGGCTAAGACAATATATGTTGACCCATTCTACCTTATTGATATCCAAGATGGATCCATTAAATACATATTCGAGAAGCCCACCCTCTCTGGAAGAATAGCAAGATGACAGATGGTCCTGACTGAATACGACATTCAATACACTACCCAGAAAGTAATAAAGGGAAGTGTGTTAGCTGATCTCCTTGATCATCAGGCTATGGATGACTATCAATCCATGAATTTCGAATTTCCAGACAAAGACATCATGTTGGTAAACAATTGTGAAGAAATCAGACCATACAACGGACCTGGACAAGGATCCCGATGGACCTTGGTTTTTTACGGAGCTTCCAACGCACTCGGCAACGGCATCAGCGCTGTAATCATATCCCCTAAAGGTTGTCATACCCCTTCACTACTAGGATGTGTTTCAACTGTACCAATAATATGGCGGAATATGAAGCGTGTATTATGGGTCTCAAAGCTACCATAGATTTGGGAATCAAATACTTAAGTGTATTTGGAGATTGAGCCTTAGTCATCAGTCATATCAAAGGAGAATGGGACACAAAGCACCCTAATCTCATCCCTTATAAAGAGCATGTGTTGAAATTGATCCCACATTTTGAGGAAATTACCTTTGAGCACTTTCCACAAGAAGAAAATCAACTAGTGCACGCGCTAGCAACTATGTAATCCATGTTCAAAATCAGGTGGGATAATGAGGCTCCTCAGATCACCATTGAGTGGATGGACGAACCAGCTTACTGTCACGAGATCAATATTGCTGAAGTAGTGGCCAAGCCGTGGTTCCATGAAATTAAGAGATATCTCGAGGCCCAAGAGTATCCCGAGGGAGCTTCAGTCAACGACAAGAAATTCCTGAGAAGATTCTCTGCTAAGTTCTTCCTCAGCAACGGGGTTCTCTATAAGCGCAATCACGACTCTACCTTGCTTCGGTGCGTAGATAAGAGTGAGGAAGACAAGATCATGGATGATTTACACGAAGGAACCTTTGGCACCCATCCTAGTGGGTACACGATGGCTAAAAAGATCCTATAGGCAGGATACTTTTGGTCCACCATGGAAGCAGATTGTCATCAGCATTCACGAACCTGTCACAAGTGTCAGATATATGATGACAAGGTACATGTGCCTCCAGTTCCTTTAAACGTCCTGACTGCTCCTTGGCCATTCATGATGTGGGGCATCAACATGATTATCAAACCTATATATTCCAATGGACACCGCTTCATCCTGGTCGCCATTGATTACTTCACAAAGTGGGTTGAGGTAGCTTCCTTCGCTTCTGTCACCAAGAATTTTGTTTCCCGATTCATCAAACAGAATCTTATCTGTCGGTATGGTATTCCGTAGAGAATCATTAAAAATAATGGTACCAATATCAACAATACTATGATCACTTCACTATGCGCGCAATTCAAGATCCAGCATCATAACTCTTCTCCTTACCGACCGAAGATGAATGGCGCTGTAGAAGCCACTAATAAAAACGTCAAGAAGATCATACAAAAAATGACAATGACCTACAAGGACTGGCATGAGATGTTACCATTTTCTCTCCACAGTTACTGTACCATGGCACGCACATCAACAGAGGAAACTCCTTTCTCTTTGGTATATAACATGGAAGTTGTCCTACCAATTGATGTCCAAATACCTTATTTGAGAATCATAAAGGATGTGGGGTTGAATAAATATGAATGGATTTAAACTCAACTTGACCAACTGAACTTGATTGATGAGAAGAGGCTTACGGCTGTCTGCCATGGTCAGATGTACCAAAATCATATGATCAAAGCTTTTAACAAGAAGGTCAGATGTCAGGTATATCAGGTTGGTGACTTGGTAATCAAACATATCATATGTCCACCAGGTGATCCCAGGGGAAAATGGACTCCTACATACGAAGGACTGTTTATTATAAAAAACCTATTTTCTTGTGGGGCAATGATCTTAACCACCATGGACGGAAACGACCTTCTGCACCCTATAAACACGAACATAGTTAAAAGATACTAAAGATAAACAAAAACCCGCTAGGTCGAATGGACTAGGAAAAATTAGGGCATCCAGGCGAACCAAAAGGGTTCGGGAAAATTTAGGGATAAAATACAAAACAATCTGTACACCCGGCAAGCTAAAAACCTGAAAGGGCGACTTTGGCAAAAAAGGGTATCCCGGTGGACTGAAAACCCGAAAGGGTGGTCCAGGAAAAAAAATAGGGATTTGAAGCGTATGACTATGTCCTGTTGGATCACCTTACAGCCAATCTTCAGCATCAATCATCAAACTCAAACGGTTCTAATCAATCCAATCAACTTCGGACAAAGCAGCAAGTGGTTGAGACGCTCAAAGACATGAAGGCTATAGCAGAGTGGGAACCCTATGGGACTATTTCGCATAGCTGTATTTTCTTTGTATCAATTTTCATTTTTACGACGACATTCTCTTACTAGGATGTTTGTCTCTTTGTACAAAAATACTTGTTCAAGTTAATACAAAGATATTCTTTTGAAAGTGCAAAACTATTTGTTTCTCCTTTACTGTATCTTTTTTGTTTGCAAAAAACGTCCAGTGTTTATTCTTGAACATATGCATTTGAATATAATAATTGTTTATAAATGAATGCATAAAAAAGGGAAAACTAAACAGAAAGATAATTACTAATGGCTTTAAGAAACGGGGCAACATCTATGTGTTATTCCATAAAAACCCCACAGGTACTTTCTCCAATAGAGTAGAAGCAAGAACATCCTGTTACAGGGTCGTTGTCATATCCCCAGCAGGTAGTCTAATGGTGCCTTTTGCCTTCATATCTCCAACAGAGCAAAACTTCCAGTTACCACCTCAAAGATTCCCTAACAAAGGTCGCCCGACTTCTCAGGATTTCCCCAGCAGAATACGCGGTGTTTTCTCTTCCCCAACAAAGTTTATTTCTCCAACTATGGAAACCCATCCATCAAAACTTCAATTTTAAGAAGATATGAAGACTTACACTCCTCATTCCCCAGCGGTGGTCAGGGATTTATTTTACCTAATCCAACAACACTGCAACAGAACAGCTTACATGCGCATACATCGCATCCATACATCATAAACATCGATGACACAAATGCATATATCGCAATCCCATTGCACCATGCATTTCATGCATCATGGCATTACATACAACTAACTCTTAACTTTTTCAGGAAAGATCAGTCAATAGAAAATTATCATCAAATTTTCAACAAGACAAGGCAAATATCTATGAACAAACCAATTGTAGATCAATTCCCGTAACAAGACGGGGTGACTATCTACATGACAATTACTTCTTTCATACTCCTACTGGTTCAGTTTAAATCTCTCAACAGTTTATCCTGATTCTTTCCCGCAACATCTTCCCTGGTTCAGATAAATCACAAAGATTTATTCTGATTCTTTTCCAGACCCCTGCTGGTTCAGTTTAAATCTCTCAACGGTTTATCCTGATTCTTTCCCGCAGACATCTTCCCTGGTTCAGATAAATCGCCAAGATTTATTCTGATTCTTTTCCAGACCCCTGTTGGTTCAATTTAAACCTCTCAACGGTTTATCCTGATTCTTTCCTGCATATATTTTCTCTGGTTTATAAAAGTCGCACCAAGATTTATTTTGATTATTTTTCAGACCCCCACTGGTTTAGTTTAAATCTCTCAATGGTTTATCCTGATTCTTCCCCAGTAGACACTTTCTCTGGTTCAAATAAATCGCTCCAAGATTTATTTTGATTCTCTCCAGTTAAAGAATACCCAAGGCCTCTTTTGGTTCAGTTTAAACCTCTCAACGATTTATCCTGATTCTTTCTAAATAAGACACTTTCTATGGTTCATATAAGTCGATCCAAAGATTTATCCTGATTCTTCGCAATTAAAGATTATTCAAGACTTCTGCTAGGTTCAGTTTTAAATCAACCAAAGGTTTATTCTGATTCTTTCCCCAGTTGAAGTCAAGTTTAGACTTAGTCTAATTTCTGTCAACGGTCACCTTCGGATAGCATCTGTAAGCCCATCTCCTCCAACTCTCCATCATTCCTTCAAATGGCATCTTTAAGCCCATTCCTTAAACCTCAACCACAATATTATCAAGTGCAAATTTCAGTGCACTCTAGTGTTCAATCATCTTCTACCTTCAAGTCACGAATAGCAAATTCGCCAATCTAACTCTCCAGGTTTAAGAAGATTGAACAGGGGCAGCTATTGTCCCCCAAAATTTGCCCTCTCATTTCTCAGAGGATCGTCCTAGACTCACACGTTTGCTTCTGGCAAGTTTCAGGTCTCAGATTACAATTTTCTAAAGAAAGTCATTCACAAGGGCAAAATGGTCAAAAGCACAATGAAAAAAGCAAACTTTGACTTTTGGATCAAAAATCAAGTTTCAACAATCATATTTCATCAGGACATGAAATTGGTTCATGAAAATCAGAAGTCATAAATTTCTTTGAAAAATCAAATTTCTAAACATTTAGAAAATTTTCTATGTGTTAAGAGAATATGATACTTCAGAACTTCTGGGCCAGTCTCCACACAAGCGCAATCGAAATTTGCAAAGACGGTTCAGAATATGACTCTTCAATAAGAACATATGGAAGCAATGTTCTTCGGTCAGAACATTGACTCTTCAGCATATGGAAGCTAAGTTTCTGGTCTTCTACGATCAGAACATCACCAAATCCCAAAACCTCATTTGAGCAGCCTGCTGCTCTGCTATATCACAGTCCTGCAACCAGCTGCTGATCCAATCCACACCTGCACTTTCTCAAACCCCATATTTGCACCAAATTAGCATACAAAAACTGAGATTAAAAAGCAATGATACAGTATTCCAAATGGGTTTAAATCCCATTTGTTTTTCCCCCCAAAATCACAACAAACTCACCTATAAATATGTTGCTCCATCACACTTTCAAGGGGTTGTCTTTTGGAAAGAGAAAATTATAAAATACAAAAAAAAAGAGAGAAGAGAAAACATTAAAACATTCACAAACTCAGAATTCCCAAACAAAACCAAACTTTGTTCTTCCCTTTGAATTAAAGAACATAGCATTTTCTGTTCCGTTGTTCTTGCTGACTCCAGAACATCTAAAGGCAGTAGCTCAAGTTACAAACATACTCTTCAAATTCAAGGTAATTCGTTCTGACTTTGAATTTTTCATTCAGAACATCATTAAACATGTAAATATCATAATGTTGATATTGTCCATATCATTGCATAAGTAGAAAAACTGTGGATCATAACTTCTTGAATAAAGCTAGGCTCAGAATTAGGATTAGAACTTCTATAAACTGTTGTGATTTTATCTTTCTGATTTGTTGTTGTTAAGAACTGATTAAGATGAAGATGTTCTGACTAATGTAAGGAATAAGGCGAAGTGTAACACATAATTTCTGGGCTTCCTTTCCCACTGTTTAGCACAACACAGAACTTCTGAGTTCTCTTCACTATTTTAACACATGCAAAAATTCTAGGCTTTCTTACTGTTTTAACACAACATAGAACTTCTGATTTTCACTCACTGTTTAACATAACATAAAACTTATGATTTTCACTCACTATTTAATACAACACAGAACTTCTGATTTTCACTCATTGTTTTAACACAACACAGAACTTCTGATGTTCACTCACTGTTTTGGTACAACGCAGAACTTCTTAGTTCTCCTCACTATTTTAACACACAGAACTTCTAAGATTTTCTCACTATTTTAACACACATAAATTATAGGCTTTCTTACTGTTTTAACACATACAGAGCTCCTAATATTTTCTTACTGTTCTAACACTCAACTTCAGCATTTAGCGACCCAAAATTTCTGTTTTTCCCCATAACGTTTCTTTCAGGACCTCAGTGTGCATCAACTCAGAACTTCTGATCACCTCTGATGTTTCTTACTGAACCACAGCGCGCATGGCATCAAAACTTTTGGTCCTCTTTATTTTGCTTTCAGCAACATGCTGATCCTATCTCTCCTTATTTTTTCTTTTTTCTCTTTTATTTTATTATTAGTACTATTTTTATTAATACAAAAAAGACCTAAAATTATTTTCTTTTTATTAACTAATTATTTCCTTTTTCCTTCTAATTCATTAAGACAAAAAACCATTTTCAAAACAAGTCTTTTGCTTTTCTTATATTGTACAATTGAATATGGTTGTAATAGATAATTCAGATTTAAATTCTTGCAAATTCCCATTTGTAATTATGTACCCCCATCCCTAAAAGATGTAATAGCGTAGGACTTTACATTTCCGCAATTTATCACTTTCAAATATAAATGCTAGTAATTAGGGTATGTATGGTAAGACATGAAATCAACAAATAAATAACCCTAATCAAGACTAAATGCATGTAAGTCAAACACACGGTCACACTTACACTCTTAGGGTAATCCCATTTTTTGCCTTTCAGAAAATAGTCATGTCCCTCGAACATGGGCGTTCTAGCAAAGACCCTCAATAAAAGATCGTAGTCCCTCGATGACCCTTAATGATACCTTCGGTAAACGGTCTAGTCCCTAAACGACATTGCTAAAACGTCCCATCGATTGCCTTCTATGACTATATAAATGTCCCACGCCCGTCCCTTCACATCCAATGATGGGGCTTCTTACCAAATCAATGGTAAAATAGCAACATCTAAAGGAGGAGGAAAAGAACATTTAAGACCTTTTGAGTAGGTAGGTTACTCCTAGTTGCTCGCTTGCTCACAACAAAAACATTTTTACACCCACAACGTTATTTTGAAACATTTTTAAAAAGACAAAACACTTTGTACGCGTTATTATAGAGACGAGAACCATTACGAAGACATTCCTTTTTCATAATACTTTCAAAACCCACATCAGAAACACATTTTCAAACAAAAAGCAAGTGATCTAGCAAGAAATTAAGAGCCCGTTGATAGCTACGGATGAAAAGGGTGCTAACACCTTCCCTTTTCATAACCTACCCCCGAAAATCAAGAAATAATCTCAGAAGGTCTTTCCTGTTCTTTTCAACCTTTCCTTTTGGATAAAAGAAAAGTCGATGGCGACTTTTGCTATTCACACAAATGCGATCAAACGCAAAATATCCCAAGTCAGTTCTCTCACCGTGTTATAGTGGTCAACATACAGTCAAACTTCAAGATTTTTTATCAACATTTTGAAGTCACATCCATCATTTTATCAAAGTTTGATCATGATTCCTCAAGAAAAGCCCTCAAATCATTAAAAGTCAAAAGTTTCCAAATTAGGGTTTCCTTAGGAGAAGTCAACTGAACTTTGACCAAGCATAACTTTAACATGCTTCATTAGTTTTTCCCTAACCAAAACTTATTTTGAAGGGAATTCAATTCTCGGGGTCCAAAAAAGTCATCATTTGAGAGATACATCATTTGAGAGATATAAGCCAATACATTATAGGGTGTTTCAAAAGTAAACAAAAAGACACTTTTTGTCAAGGCAACTTACATCAAGATAAAATCTTCAAAGTCAAAAATGATAAACATAGAGTTTTTATAGGACATCTTGAGCTTTCCAAAAAGTAAAAGATCACCTTCAAAAGATAAAAATTGATTGAGTTATGACCATTGCAATTTGGGAAAATTTGAGCAAATACATGAAGTTCAAAATGAGCAGGCTTGATATTTTAGGCTATTGGGCGATGGTTTAAGAGTCCAAACATGTATTATACTCTTAATACACCTCAAACCTTGTTCTAACACCCCTTGATCCTTTTTATTTTAATTATATTTATTACTTTTAATTTAATTCATTAATAATAAAAAAAAGAAAGATAAAATCATATCTTATTACACAAGGTCCAAGTCCATTTTCCCCCTAATTTTATCTATATATTCAAACATCCAGACAAGAACCCTTACACACGAATCCTTGACTCACAATTTTTCCAAAAATATCAAAATTTTATCAAGAACCCTAAAGTTTTCAAACCCTATTTTCAAGCCCTTTCACCACAAAGCTTTCATTCCATTCTCTTCCAACAAGCATATAGAGTAAATTTGGACCAAATTTGATGGTTTAAAATGCGTGAAATCACATTGCAAGCATCACGATTTCATCCACGTTTGAAATTCTGTGTTTCTTGTTTTACTGCATTCTAACGCTTACTAATGTTTGCTATGTGTTCATGAGATTCAATAATGCAGGATAGAACAACCGCAGAGGTCTCATGCATGCCAAATTGCAAATTTCCATGTTTGCTCCGATTTTCTTTACTTGCTTCCTAACTCAATCTAGAAGGACTTATAGCTAATACTAAGCCCATATTTGGATTCAGGAGGGTCAAATTAAGGGGGTAGGATGTTTTAGATGACTAACACTTTTGAATTTACAGGTGTTGAACATTAGAGGTTACCAGAGAAGACGATTGGAGCTAGGGCTCCGACGCCTCTCCGGTCATGATATTCGTTTGAATAATATATATCTATTGTTTCAATTATGTTAACAAACATATAGCCTCCCCAGCGGTAGAAGCGAGCATGACGAAGGCCTTAGTATACCAGGGAAAAAGTTCGATCCCTGCCCCTGGTATTTTTATTTTCACATATTTTCATGTTTACATATTCTACGCAAGCCAGTGCAATGCGCTCACCATGTGCCTCACCTCATAACCATCAGATCTCCACAAGTTCAGATCTGACGCTCCAGAGCCTGCATGCACACCACGGATCTTCTAGAACCAGCCACACTAGATCTCACGCAGGATTTTGGCTTGCAGCTTTAGGTCTAATGATTTGCTTTCTTTACACCCCTTCGGTTGGCTTTAACATGCCCAATTCTTTTTATTATTATTTTGTCTTAACTTCTTTTTTAACATAATTTTAATTAGGTTTTTTTTTAAATTAACATTAATTTAGACTTATGTTTTTTATTTAATTTCTTTTTTAATTAATTAAATTAAATCAACATATATTTTTTAGGGTTTAATTAGTTAAAATCAACATAGATTTTTTTAGGGTTTAATTAATTAAAATCAACATAGATATTTTAGGGCTTTGTTTAATTTAGTTAACTAACTAACTTCTTTTTTTTAAAAAAAATTAAACTAATTATTTTTTAGGTTAATCATCCAATTCTTTTATCAAAACAATCACAAAGCGATTTTTAATCTTTTTTTATTTTCCTCTTATTTTACAGTCTTCGCGTGCCTTTATTATTTTCGCATTATTTTTTTCACAATTATGTAACTGCTAATGGATTGTAATAGCTTAAATTAGGGTTTAATTTCTTTCTCCCCCAATTTTTATGGTTTGTATCCCCTTCCCTGAAGCTTTGTAATAGTGTAGGACTTTTACCTTCCGCAGTTTATCGTTTTCCTTATTACTGTATAGTAACTAGGCATGTATGTCAAGACATAAAACGAACATAGCTAACCCTAAATTCAAGATAAAATAATTGAATTGAATCACTTTATACACACTCACCTCTAGGTTGACCTCACTTGTTGCCTTCGAATAAAAACAATCACGTCCCTCGAATATGGGGACACTTTAGAAAAGTCCCTTCGATACAAAAGATCATAGTCACTCGATGACCCTTTCGACATTGCCTTCGGTAAATGATCTAGTCCCTTAAATGATAATTGCTAAAGCGTCTCTGCGAGTTACCTTTAATGATTGTATGATAACCCACGTCCGTCCCTTCACATCCAATGATACGGCTTCCTACTAACTAATGGTAGGATAAATCTATCTAAGAAGGAGGAAAATAACACGAATGATCTTTGAGTAGGTAGATAGCTCGTAATCGCTTTCTCACAAAAACAAAACATCTTTTTCACAAACACTTTTCTGAAATATTTTCAAAAAACAAAAATTTTGTATGCATTCTTAACTTATACAAGAATCATTCCAAAGTTGTCTCCTTTAGGCATTTTTCAAAATATTTTCAAACAAACACATACAAAAAGCATTTTCAAAGTGAGCTAGCGATTAAGAGCCCGTAGGTAACTACGAATGAAAAGGGTGATAACACCTTCCCTTTTCATAACCTGCCCCCCGAACTCAGAAAATTCTCAAAGGTATTTCCTGTTCTTTTCACCCTTTCCTTATTGGATAAAAGAAAACTCAGTGGTGACTCTATCTATTTGCAACATTTGCAATAAAACACAAAACTAGTCACTTATCCAACCGTATTACATACGTGTTTATCTGAGCATATGTTTGCATTACATTTTATCGCTTTCCATATATTGGTTTTTGCTGTGCTGGATTTTGTGTTTCCTTGTTGGGTGGGGGTTACTATAAGGTAAAAGGCACAATACCCAAGCCAAGTGGTAAACAGTAGGAACACTAGGAATAGAGTGGAACATGACGGATAGTAGATGTAGCTCCTACTAGTGCGGACATATCATCCATGCTTATATGAGGTTCAAATGAGATACTTCGTTATCACGTAGGTGTTACGATCATAGTGTTTTGAGGAGGGCTCGGGAGTCTGAGTTACCATTGACCTTATGCAGACCTAGTCTTCACGTGTGACCGGGGAGGGAATATTATTTACAGGTACTGTTGGTGACTATGTTCTGATGGTGAATATGTTCTGTTGCTGACGACTATGTTCTTTTGGTGACTATTTGTTTTATTTTGTTAGTGATTTCATGGTTCTTTGGGCTTATATTCTAGAGTGTTTGACTTTATTATTCTCAACATGTTCAGAAATGGCACAACATATATCCATCATTATGGAAACCTTAATTCCATGTTATTTCACCTTGTGACACGGTGGGAGAACTGACTTGGGTGTTTTGCATTTAATCGCAAATGTTGCGGTTAGCAAGAGTCGCCACTGACTTTTCTTTTATATAAAAGGAAAGGTTAAAAAGCACAGGAAAGACCTTTGAGATATTTTCTTGAGTTCGGAAGGTGGATTATGAAAAGGGAAGGTATTAGCACCCTTTTCATCCATGGTTTTCCATGGGCTCTTAGTTACTTGCTAGATCACTTGCTTTTGTTTGAAAATGCGCTTTGTGTGGTTTTTTGAAAGTATTTTGTAAAGAGGCCTTTCGTAAGAATGTATACAAAGGTGTTGATATTTTGAAAATAATTTCAAGTTTGAAAGGTGTTTTGAAAGTGTAGGTGTTTGTTTTGAAAATAGAAATGATGGTTTTGTTTTGAAATGAAGCAAGTAACTAGGAACATTCGACCTACTCAAAAGTCTTTCATGTTCATTTCCTTTTTCCCTTGATATTGTTATCTTACCATTGATTTGGTAAGTAACCCTATCTTTGGATGTAAAAGGGACGGGCGTGGGTCATCGTATAACCATGATTAGAAATGTTGCAAGATATCTTAGCATTTTTCTTTAGGGACTAAGATCATTTTTAAAGGCAACATAGATAGCGTCATCGAGGGACTATGATCTTGTGTTTTGCTTGTTTTTGCTAAGATACCTCACATGCATAATATGACCATTTTTGTAAGGCAACCAAGTGGATTTACCCTAGGGGTGTTTGTGTGCAAGTGTATTAATTTTCATGCTTGATTTGTCTTTGATTAGGGTTTGCTAAGCATTGATTTTAATCTTTCCATACAAACCCTAATTACTAGCATTTGTATATAAAGCATTTAAATTGCGGAAAATAAAAATACTAAGCTATTACAACATTTAGGGGAGGGGGTATACAAATTACAAATGGGGAATATTACAAGAAATTAAATCTAAATAATTATTACAACCATATTGAATTTTGAATAAATGTACAAAATGAACAAATAAAATACAAGAATGTAAATGTGAAAAGGAATATGATTTTTGTTTGGTTTTTCATGAAAAGGGTTTTTTAAGCTAATAAAATAATTAACTAAAAATGAAAATTAAGGTTAAGTTAGTAAAAATAATTAATTTAAGGAAAAGTATATTTTAGGGTTTTTATGAACTTAATTAAACTAGTAAATAAAAATAATTAAATAAAAGATCCTAAGTTCTAAATTGATTTTTGTTTACAAGAAAATAATATAATAATATTTAAAATTTATTATCTAAGTATTAAAAAAAGTTAATTTATTAAATAAAATGTTTTTGTGCTTTTAGTTTTATGAAAAATAAACTAAATAAAAATAAAATAATAAATATAAATATTTTTAGGTCTTTTAGTAATGAAAATAATAATAATATTAATAATAAAAATAATAAAATATGAAATAGTAAAAATAAAATAAAATAAAATAAAATAAAAATAGGGAGGTTAATAAGTGAAGTAGGCAGTATTGTAAGAAAAAAGCTTGGCCCAAACTGTTGGCCCAAGCGCTGCAAAAAACAAGAAAATATCAAAAAAATGAATAAAAAATGCAAAAAGGTCACGTTGGGGCTTGAATCCAGGACCTAAGGGTGACAGGCACGCGCTTTAACCACTGGGATGGTGATACATCCGTTAACTTATGCCAAACCATAAATATATATTAGAAAATGCTTCATGAAAACAACTTCATCTTTAACTTCTGGCCGGACCACCTGCATCTTGTTCATTTCTCATCCATTTGCAAAAATATAAACATGAAACTTGTGGCAAATTTTACCACGATTCCAGAAATGTAAATAACTTAAACTAATTCTAAAAAATGAGCATGAATTTTGAATGGTACCAAATTCTGACCTGACTTTTCCAGGATGTTCAGATTCAAAATTCTAACTACTCAAGCAATATAAATGAAATCTAAAGACATGGTTAGTTACAGGGTTATGATATCTACATTTTATCTTCACAAATGGAAAGCAAATAATGCCTATATGAAGAGTTCAAAAGTCAGAAAACTCACCTTGAAAATGGAATTCGTGTTTTGAGTTGGAGCTTGTTTCAAGGTGCTGCAAGG
Source organism: Vicia faba (assembly GCA_948472305.1). Lineage (NCBI taxonomy): Eukaryota > Viridiplantae > Streptophyta > Magnoliopsida > Fabales > Fabaceae > Vicia > Vicia faba. The sequence goes on along the minus strand of OX451738.1, from coordinate 1,035,508,054 downwards.
ATCAGGTTAACTTCCTTGAGGTCCCATGAAGCTAATGCAATGATTAGCTTGGTTAGAGAGCGGCTAAAATGGTCTGGAGAAGTCCAACTGTGATGCTCTGTTTTTGAACTTGAAAATGGAGGAAGATGGTGTTACAGTCGTGTAACAGGGACATGGATGGCTTGTGTATGATGCTTGGAAGCTTTTGGAAGCAAAAGGCCAAGAAACGCATGAGTAGTTTTTGATTTTGGGATTTCTAGCCAGAATATGCAACAATAGAAGTATGAGATGCAATTCTAAGTTCTTGTGAATTTTAAGGCTTGTGTATGCGTCTGTTTTCTTGCAAATGACTTGTGTATCTACAAGTAAAAGGTTGGAGAGGTTTTGCACAAAGGATTTCTGATTTATAGAGTTATGGCTAGGTTGCTTGACTTTGAAGAAAAGTGAAAGTATGGTTCCAAGATGAAGTACAAGCATGGGCTGAGTGATTGTAAGGCTTGAGACAAACTTCTCTGGATTTATAGGACGTGTATGATCAGAAGAAAATAATTGCAAGGCTCAAGAACAAGTTTTGTGCATAAATCTACTTTTTCAAAATGGCATTGTACACTTTCTTCCTAAAATGGATATAAAGCATGGGCATTACATTGAATGCTTGAGTTAAAGCCTCTAACAGCTGTGCAAGCATTTAATTATGGAGTTCCTAATAAGTTTGAGGCCTGGAAAGCAAAGAATATGAAGCATAGGTTTGAGATTTAAATTTTGTTCATCACAAAATTTGCCTTGTAAAACAACTTGAAACCCCAACTTCTGACCTTCGATTTTCCTTGCTCACAAATGATCTCAAGGAGTTCTTTTACATTTTGGAAAGATTGTAATATGATCTACAACCTCTCTTTGAATCACTTTTGCAAAACCCAAATGGAACTATGTGAAACTTGGGTCAGAAGTTAGGTCAAAATCCTAACAAAAAATGTTCAAAATTTCACAAAGTGTTTAGTTTCATGATCATGACTTCATGGATTAATAACTTGAGATCCAAGCATTTCTAGGAGAAGTTGTGTAAAGCAATGTTGTATATATCATGTATATCTACCACTTTCATGTTAAAAGTTTCTTTTGAATCATCTTACATCATGGTGAAAAATTGTCTCAAAGTTGTGAAAAAACATGAAATTTTCAACACTTACAAAATTTTCTAAGTTTGAAAACTTTGACTTTTCAAAATGAAATCTTGACTTTTTAATTTCTTGATGAATAAGTTTCATATTTTGACATGTTTTGATTAATTGTGATCTTTGACATTTGATTTTGACCAAAAAGTCAAAGTTTGACTTTTCAGTGTACAGTTGACTTTTGATCAGTTGACTGAAAATCCACTATCAATCTAATTGATCTTGAGCAATGTTTTGAGTCATACCATTAGGTAAAAATGGTGCAATTGAACTCTTAAGATTATTCCTCAAACCAATTAACCATTTGCTAGGTCAAAAATCAGAAATTGCCATTTCTCAGCCAAAACCCTAATTTTGACCATTTTCCCCTTTTGATGATTTGATCAAATTTCTTGAGGAATTATGGTCCAAACTTGATCAAATTATACCTATAAGTTTATAATGTTGATATGGGTCAAAATTTTTGAAGTTTGACTGTAAATGGGCCACATTTGACTTTTTTCCCAATACAGGAGTTTTAGGTCAACTGTTTAATTGACATAGCAAAAATGTGACTCAAAACTTGAAACTTGACATGAGTAATCTTGGGGGTCCCTAATCATCCATGAAAGTCATATGAGGCATTGAAAGTTCAATTATCCTTGTGCAATCTCAAACCCTTATTTTAGTCATCAGTGCTTAAGGAGGTGTCTTGAGCTGATCAAACCTTGTGCACTCTTGAACCAAAGGAGATCTTGTGGGGAAATACTTGGTAAATGAGAGGGAAAATTTTGGGGTACAATAGCTTCCCCTGTTCAATCTTCTTAAACCTGAAGAGTTAGATTGGTGGATCTGTCATTCATGACTTGAAGGTGAAACATGATTGGACACTAGAGTGCCCAGAAATTTTCACTCGATGATGTGGTGGTTGATGGTGTAGGGAATGGGCTTAAAGATGCCATTTAGAGAGATGATAAAAAGTTGTTTGAGATGGGCTTACAAATGCCATCCAAAAATGATTGTTGGCAGGAATGAAAGAAGTGTCATAATAAATCTCTGGTTGATTTATATTGAAATAGTGGATGTGTTGGGTTGAGTACTAGAATAATATCCATAAATGGATTGTATTTGACTCATATCTGAAAGCTGAAACTGAATGAGTATCAGAATGGCATCCATATCTGGAGTGTATCTGAACTGTATCTGAAAGCTGAAACTGAATGAGTATCAGAATATCGTCCGTATTTGGAGCGTATCTGAACTATATCTGAAAGCTGAAACCGAATGAGTATCAGAATGGCGTCCATATCTGGAGCGTATCTGAATTGTATCTGAAAGCTTAAACTAAATGAGTATCAGAATGGCATTCGTATCTGGAGCATATCTGAACTGTATCTGAAAGCTGAATCTGAACGAGTATCAGAATGGCGTCCGTATCTAGAGTGTATCTAAACTGTATCTGAAAGCTGAACCTGAATGAGTATCAGAATGGCGTCCATATCTAGAGCGTATCTGAACTATATCTGAAAGCTGAATCTGAATGAGTATCAAAATGGCGTCCACATCTGGAGCGTATCTGAACTATATCTGAAAGCTGAATCTGAATGAGTATCAGAATGGCGTCCATATCTGGAGCGTATCTGAACTATATCTGAAAGCTGAACCTGAATGAGTATCAGAATGACATCCGCATCTGGAGCATCTTTGAACTATATCTGAAAGCTGGATCTGAATGATTATCAGAATGTCGTCTGTATCTAGAGCGTATCTGAACTGTATCTGAAAGCTGAACCTGAATGAGTATCAGAATGGTGTCCGTATCTGGAGCATATCTGACCTGTATCTGAAAGTTGAATCTGAATGAGTATCAGAATGGCATCTGTATTTGGAGTGTATCTAAACTTTATCTGAAAGCTGAATGAGAAGAAACCCGTGCAGGATTGCTTCAGCTGGTCATGTAGATGATCTTCCTGGCTTGTTTCAGGTATTAATCTTTGACCTTTTGCAAATTGTTGATGATAGCCATCTGCTGACTGATCTTTCCTGAAGAGATGAAAGATTAGTTGTATGCAATATCATGATGTATGAAATACATTGTACAATGATGTTCTCAAAAAAATGAATGAGAATATGTTGTATGTATTCGTGTTGTCAATGTTATGACGTATGGATGCAATGTATGGGCATGTAAGCTATTCTGTTGAAACACATTAGGGAAAATAAATCCCTGACGGTTGTTGGGGATGTGTAAGTATTCATGTTTTGAAGTGCTGATGAGTTGATGAGCTTCTATTTGTTAGAGAAATAAACTTTGTTGTAAGGGAAACCCCGTGTATTGCTTGTGAAATCCTGTTAGGGAATCCTGAGAAATTGGGCGACTTCTACTGGGGAGTGATAACTGGAAGTTTTGTTCTGTCGGGGATATGAGAGAGCTTGATATCATTAAGCTGTACACTGTAGGGGGATTCTATGGAATAGTCTAAGAAATTATCCTATTTCTTAAAGCCATTAGTGATTGTCTTTCTATTTTTCTGTTCCTCCTTTTTTTTGCTCATTTGTAAACATTAGTTACGTTCAAATGCATATGTTCAAAAATAAATCATTGGAGGTTTTTGTAAACAAAACACAAGAATAAAGAAAAAATAGATAGTTTTGCACTTTCAAAGGGGTATCTTTGTATTAACTTGAATAAGTATTTTTTGTACAACGAGACGAACATTCTAGTAAGGGAATGTCATCGTAAATAATGAAAATTTGATACAAAGAAAAGATAACTATGTGCAATAATCCCATGGGGTCCCTATTCTGCTATAGCCTTCGTGTCTCTGAGCGTCTTGTCCACTTGCTTCCTTGTCCGAAATTGATTGGATTGATTAGAACCGTGGAGTTTGTCAGTCGAAGTTTGAAGGTTGTTTGTAAGGTGATCCAACGGGACATAGTCATACGCTTTAATTCCCTAACTTTTGCCTGGACCGTCCTTTTGGGTTTTCAGTCCACCGGGATACCCCTTTTTGCCCAAATCGCCCTTTCCGGTTTTCAACATGCCGGATGTACAAATTTTTTTGTTTTGTCCCTAATTTTTGCCCGAACCTTTTTGGTTCTCCGGGATGCCCTTGTTTTTCCTAGGTGTGTCAACCTAGCGAGTCTCTTATGTGTAGTATCTTTTGACTATGTCCGCGTTCACAGGGTGTGGAAGGTCATCACCATCCATAGTGGTCAATATCATTACTCCACTAGAGAATATGCTTTTGATCACAAATGGTCCCTCGTATGTAGGAGTCCATTTTCCCTTGGGATCACCTTGTGGTAATATGATACACTTGATTACCAAGTTACCAACCTAATATACCTGACGCCTGACCTTTTTGTTGAAAGCTGTGATCATCTGTTTTTGATACATTTGACCATGACAGACAGCAGTAAGACTTTTCTCATCAATCAAGTTCAGTTAACCGAGTCGAGTTTGGATCCAATCATCTTTATTCAACCTTGCATCCTTCATGATTCTCATAGAAGGGATCTGGACCTCAATAGGCAAGACAACTTCCATGTCGTATACCAGAGAGTAAGGTGTTGCCTCGGTTGATGTGTGTGTCGTGGTACGGTATCCGTGGAGAGAAAATGGTAGCATCTCATGCCACTCCTTGTAGGTTACTGTCATTTTTTGTATGATCTTTTTGATGTTCTTATTCGCGGCTTCAACAGCACCATTCATCTTTGGCCGGTAAGGAGAAGAATTACGGTGCTGGATCTTGAATTGCATGCACAATGTGGTGATCATAGTATTGTTTAGATTCGTACCATTATCTGTGATGATTCTCTCTGGGATGCCGTACCGACAGATGAGATTCTGTTTGATGAAATGGGCCACAACATTCTTGGTAACGGAAGTGAAAGAAGCCTCCTCAACCAACTTCGTGAAATAGTCAATGGCCATCAAGATGAGGCGGTGCCCATTAGAAGCTGTAGGTTTGATTTCTCCAATCATATCGATGCCCCACATCGCGAATGGCTAGGGAGTGGTCAGGAAATTTAGAGGGACTGGAGGCACACACACTTTGTCAACGTAGATCTGGCACTTATGACAGGTTCGAGAATGTTGATAGCAATCTGCTTCCATCGTGGACGAGTAATACCCTGCACGTAGGATCTTCTTAGCCATCGTATGCCCACTGGAATGTGTGCCAAAAGTGCCTTCATGTAGATCAGCCATGATCTTTTCTGCCTCAATCTTGTCTACGCAACAAAGCAATATAGAATTGTGGTTACATTTGTAGAGGATGCCATTACTGATGAAGAACTTAGCAGAGAATATCCTTAAGAACTTCTTACCGTTGGCTGAAGCTCTTTCTGGATACTCTTGAGCCTTGAGATACCTCTTGACTTCATGGAACCAAGGCTTGCCCACTACTTCTTCAATATTGATCTCTTCACAATATGTTGGTTCATCCATCCATTCAATGGTGATCTTGGGAGCCTCGTTATCCCATTTGAGTTTAAACATGGATGACATTGTGGCTAGCGCATCCGCTAGTAGATTTTATTCTCGCGGGAAATGCTCGAAGGTAATCTCCTCAAAATTTGGGATTAATGTCAACACATTTTATTTGTAGGGGATGAGTTTAGGGTGCTTAGTGTCCCATTCTCCTTTGATCTGACTGATGACCAAGGCTGAATCTCCAAATACGCTTAAGGACTTGATTCCCGAATCTATGGCACCTTTGAGACCAAAAATACACGCTTCGTACTTTGCCATATTATTTGTACAGTTGAAGCAAAGTATTGCAGTGAAGGGAGTGTGACATCCTTCAGGGGATATGAGTACAACACCTATTCCGTTTTCGAGTGTGTTGGATGCCCCATCAAAAACCAGGTTCCATCGGGATCCTTATTCAGGTCCGTCATATGGTCTGAGTTCCTCACAGTTGTTTACCATCATGATGTCTTCATCTGGGAATTCGAACTTCATGGACTGGTAGTCATCCAAAGTGTTGTACCCCAAAATTTTCCCTCCCATATTTCTCAATACATGTCAAGTGAGGTCCTCAAATTGCTCAAGGAAGTTCAAAAGTTGACCAGACAAACTCTCTCCTAAGGCAGTCTACTTCAACTTAGGGTTTCATTTTGCATCAAGATGCTTGAGTCCAAAGGATCCCAAATGCTAACCATTGTCCTAATATGTTCTCAAGATCATCCATGTCAAGTTTCAAGCTTTGCAAAATAAGTTTGCTCAGTCAATTGCTCAAAGGCCTGAAAATCAACTGTACTAGGTCAAAAGTCAACTGTGGCCCACATACAGTCAAACCTCGAGATTTTTGCTCAACATCCTCATTTTTAAGTATCATTAATCATTTGATCAAGGGTTAATCATGATTCATCAAGGATTTCTTATAATTCATCAAAATCCAAAAGTTGCTAAATTAGGGTTTTGTAGGAAAAGTCAACTCAACTTTAACCAAGCATAACTTTCTCATACTTCATCAGAAATGACCCATCCAAAGCTCATTTTGAAGGGGATGCAATTATATACAATTTAACTTCAGCTCACAAGTTTATAAAATGCACTCACAAAAATATATGAATTTTTACATTATAGGTTATTTTGAAAAGTCAACAAAAACACCTTCTGGGTCAAAGCTTCATACATGAACACGGAAGACTCAATTGAGATGAGACCAAAAGGGTTGCTTAGAGGACATCCTAATCTTTCTAAAAAAGTCCAATAACACCTCTCTAGGGTCAAAATTAAGAGAGTTATGCATTGGCCAAGTTGACCTTTTTTGCAAAATTGCCAAAAGTCAACATTGGTTAAAATTGCATTTTTTCCACATGGGCCCATCTTTTCAAGATTGCATCTCATTCCTAGCATAGTCCACGACCTATGGGACCCTCCATGCTTTATTTATTTATTTATTTAATTTATTTTGATTTTTATTCATTTAAAATTCAAATAAAATCAAATAAATCCAAATAAATCATATAATGTGTTTTAGGTATGATTTTTGCATTGAAGGGAGATCTTATGTGCTGTCAATTGAGAACCAATTCGTGCAAGACTGATTTGGGTTGAAAAAGATTGGATTGAAGAAAAATTGGAAAGATATCATATGCCATGAAAGACCAAATCAAATCTTCATAATGGGCAAGATTCAATTGGTTTTGGTTGACCTAATATGTTGCATTACATATACATAAGGTATCCAAGGCAGAGGGAGGGGTTGAGCGATCGTGAAAGAGGCAGAATAAACTTCAAATTTTCAAAGAAAAAGTGTAGATCAAATTCCAAGTTATAGGCCATCTCAAGCCATCCTAACCTTACCAATCGATTTCTGGACGCCTCAGGAACGTGTTCCAGTCACTAGCAAGCCTCCCCACGTCCTGAAATACGTTGTAGCAATCACACGGTTAGCTTAAAAACCCGTTTTCGTTTTCATTGATTTATACATCATTTGCGCATTTTGGTTATATTTCTTGGTCCTTATTGAGTTTGCAAGCTAATCACTATATTCAATTGCATTTTTGTTGACTGTACATAAAACTTCCATGGCTAGGGTTTCTTGGTTAGTTTTAAGGCTTTGCAGTACAGGTTAAATTGAATGTTGATTCTGGTACAATGATACTCGTGAGGATGAGACGAGTTGAATGGTACCAGCCATGGTCATTTATCTTTCCTATGGACAATTTTTGAGATACACAGATCTATACCTACAACGAAACGTCCGTAGGTAAAAGTTTGTTTACCTAAGACGACAGTTCTTTGGAGAAGAAGATGCGTGTCAGCCCACCAGTCTTCCATTCAAATTTTCGCGCGTTTAGGTTTCTGTGTTTTTGTTTTCATCATATCATATTTTGTTTTTATTATATGTACAAATAACAATTGCAGCTCAGTTGGCAATATGCATAAGGACTTGGGTTCGATCCCCATGTCCCAACCCTTTATTTGCATTATTTTGTGCCATGCGATCAGGTGTACTGCTCATCAGGAGGTTCACCATATGTCCTCAACATTTGGCCATCAATCACATATCTAGCCCAGATCCAAGGCTTCTCCCTTAAAGATCCATCATGCGCCTCCAGTCAACGTATGCACTGAATCCAGCAAAGTCAAAACAGGCCATCAACCTTGGGCCCAGAAATTCAGTTGGCACCCCCCTAATTGTTAAAGCACGGGCTCATTATTCCTTTCTTTTTCTTTTAGTTTATTTAAATCTTTCAACATTTATTTTTATTGTTTTTAATTCACAAGTTAATCCTTTTTTATATAAAGTCATAAAATCAATAATTCACAAAAATTAGGATTAGTTTTTTTATTATTGTCAAAATTAATTTAATTTAGTTTAACTTAGGAAATTGTAATTTGTTTTCATAAATAAAATCAAATAGAAAATTAGGTTAAAATTTTGATTTAATTTTGCTCTTTTTCTCAAATGAATAAAAATACAAAAATAGGTCTTAGAATAAATTAATGTATTTTTCTTAATTTAAAATCAATTAGAATTAGGATTTTCTTTTTTAATTTAATGATTTCTCTATTTTTAAATAACAAGATGTGACAAAAAGAAACATTTTCTTAGTTAATCACAATTAGGTTTAGACAAGGGTCAAAACCCTAGTTGTTTCGCATTCGAATCATCGCGCGCGTTATTTATTTTTGCCAATATTTTTGTAACTGTTCATGGTTTGTAAGAGTTTAATCTAGGACTTTTTACTTATCGCTTTTTCCCGGGTTTTTGGCTATGTAATTAATCCCCTTCCCCGAAGCCTTGTAATAGCGTAGATTTACTTTCTCGCATTTTAATTCCCGTAAATATTTGACTGTTTAGATGTATGCTAATAGGATTGTATGACAAGAATGCATGACAAATTTAATACATTTAGAAAACCCTAATGTGAAAAGATAAATAACAGAAAACAGATCACTCGCACCTATCACTCTTAGGGTATACTCACACTTCGGTTGTCTTCGATAAATGATCATTAAGTATAGGGTGTCTTAGTGGTTTCCCTCTTGTCTGAAAAAGATCAAATGTCCCATTCGAATGTTGTCTCGGAAATGTTGCCTCAGAAATGTTGCCTTGAATATGATCTTAAGACTCTAGGGTGATTACTAAGGTGTCCTAACATTGCTTTAGTGATCGTACATCCCTTTCTAATTGATCCTTACAAACTCCAACGACGATGCTACCTATTTCTCAATAGTAGGATATCACCGTCTAAAGGAAACAAGAATAGAAACAATCTTTTTTCGAGTAAGTAGATGCTAGTAGGTACTTGCTCAAATTAAACTTTTCACACTTCCGCTTTTCAAATAAACTTTCAAAACAACTTCGTCACACCTTTGAGTACTAATACAACGGTTATCACGAAGTAAAACATTTTCAAAGCAAAGCACATACACAAGCAATTTTAAAGATGAGCAAGTACCTAAGAGCCCATGGAAAACCATGGATAGAAAGGGTGCTAAAACCTTCCCTTTCTATAATCTACCCCCCGTACTCAAAATATCTCGAAAAAGGATTTTTTTGGTACTTTTTTCCTTTCCGATTGGATGAAATAAAAGTCGGTGGCGACTCTTGCTTACCGCGACATTTTGCAAACACAAAACGCAAAATGCAAACCAGCATCAAACAGTCGGTTCTGCCACCGTATCACAGAACTGGCGACTCTGCTGGGGACATAATGAGTGGGGTATACCTTAGGATCTAGTTCATCATAATTGCTTCTCTTGATTGCTTTGTTTGCTTTACTTTTAAGGGTTTTTTTTGGGGGTTACTATAGATCCTAACCCGGATCTGGGGATACCTTTTAGGTAAGTAGAAATAGACTGTGAGGGAACTGTACGACGTAGACCGATACGGTTGAAGCAATAGCTACGTTGATGTGGCACATTGGTTGGTACCAGTATCCCTTGTGGAGAAACGAGGAGAATACGGGGCCGCTGCATGGTGTCTTTAAGCATTAACTGACCTTAGAACCTTTAATCGCCTAACTTGACCATTATAAAGTAGTGAGATAGCCGGCCTCGGTGTAAAGCTGAGAACTGGTTGATACTCGATGCTACACTCATTAAGACCATACTCTCGAGATAGTTCCGACCGCAAGAAAATATTGCGTTAGCTGAAACCATGATCGTTGGAGGATGGCCAGTGATATTGAGATCCTCTAGAACCCGGTTACTTTTTCTAGGACAGGTTGAAACCAACTTAACTTCAAGAGGGTACTACCTTTGACCTCATGCAAGCCTTAAACCTAAGGGCTTTGTGTTATTTGACTATGTTTACAATATCTGTGTTTGCTATACCTGTGATTTACCATGACATCATGCATCATAACATGGCATTCATGCTTCATTACACAAACCATTTCAAAGACCAAGGGAATTTATCTTTGTTCTGTTTTGCAGATTATGGCTTCTGTGTGCAGAAATACCATCTGAGTCAACTTTGTGCAAATACCTGCCCAACTTAAAGAGCTAGCCTCAAGGGTTTCTGAGACTTCTATGTTCATTAAGAGATACGGCCAACTTCTCAGCCTGGTTACTTTAAATCTTGATGAGCAGATGATGAGCGTACTATTTTAGTTCTTTCATCTCGTGCATCATTGCTTTACCTTTCCAGATTACCAGCTGGTACCCACCTTGGAAGAGTTCTCTCATCTATTGGGTATATCCATCCTTGAACAGGTACCCTTCACAGGTATGGAAGAAGTTCCTTGACTAGAAGACATTGCCTCAGCTCTGCATTTGAAACAGGCTGATGTAGTATCCAATTGGGAAACACGAAGCGGGGTCGAAGGTTTTCTAGCCAAATTTCTGATAGACCAGGCTCGGCTATTCTGGGATGATTTGGATTTTCAAGCTTTTGAAGATGTCTTGGCTCTCCTTATCTATGGTTTGGTTCTCTTCACGAATCCGGATTGCTTTGTAGATGTTAATGCTATCAAGAGTTTCCATTCTCGCAACCCTGTGCCTACCTTGTTAGGAGATATCTTGCATGCTCTCCACACCCGTACTGTGAGGAGAAGAGGAACTCTTATGTGTTGCATGTCGTTGTTGTCGAGGTGGTTTATTTTGCACCTCCCTAAGTCTGTGCTGAAGAACGAAGAAGGTTTGGGTTTGGTCGTACAGAATAATGTCACTTGCCGATACATATATTCTTTGGTGTTCCCGGGCTATGGAAGACACTGCTGTTATTGACCATTGTGGGGGATACCCTAATGTCCCATTGATTGGAATCAGAGGGGGTATAACTTACAATCCTTGTCTAGCCTTGCGAAAATTTGGTCGTGCTCGGAGAGATGGTCCCCATGAGTTACTTCTCGAGGACATTGTATTCGACTATAAGGAGGACGCTAAGGATCATCTTTGGAGGTTTATACGAGCTTGGGGCATGGTGAACAAATTTGACCCCCAAGAGTTGGGACCAAAGACTTCCCTTCCTATGCAGCCTTATCTCCAATGGGTCCGAGCTCGTGCCTAGAAGCTTGGGATGCCCTATGAGGCCGTATTACCAGTGATTGTGGAGCCCACTAATGAAGAAGGCATTCCTTACACAGTTCTCTATCCTTACATGACCACTGATCCTAGGGAGTTGTAGAGGTCTTGGATTCAGCTGAAGAATGAGCGGGATACTTACCAGGAACAATACCATGAGCAAGAAAGGAAGGTTTTGAAGTTCACCAGGCAGCTCGAGGAAGAAAGAGTGATCAGTGACTGCATCAGCACAAAGAGGAAGCGACCATGGGACTTTTGATTTTGCTTTTTTCTAGTTTTAGATTTTGTTTTATTTACTTCCTTGTAACGCCTTAAAGGCATTGTTGAACCTTTCAAAGTTAAGCTAATAAAGTTTTGTTTATTTTTGGTTTACAAATTTAAATCTCACAAAGTCTTTGAAATTATTACATACGCATCCCATTATCATGCACATCATTACAGGTACCCTTACAGGTTTCTCATCTTGTTCGTTATTTATTTCAGCACACGAAATGTCTTCCGATCAAGCCATCAAAGATCTTCAGGCACAAAACGCCCAATTCCAATAGATGTTCATAAGTCTGGCTAAAGGGCAAGAGGATCTAAAGACCCTTATTCTGAAAGAGAAGAGGAAGAAGAAGAAGGTCAGAATTCTGGACATGGGTAGAAGATTTGGAGAAAGGTTGAGACAACCAGCTGATCTGACCTCCTCATCCAAGGACGGGGAGAACCAAGAAAGGGCAAAGGACCCTAGTCCTACAGTTTCTGATAACGATACAGTTTACGACGATGAGCAATATCCTCCTGCTGAGGATAGGTACAAGCATCTAGAAGACCGTCTGAGTGCTATGGAGATTCAGAAAATACCTGGTTTGGACTTCGGAAAATTGGGACTGGTATCGGGAGTGGTCATCCCTCATAAGTTCAAAGATCCGGTTTTTGCCAAGTACGATGGAGTATCCTGTCCAAAACTCCATCTCCGCTCATATGTCAGGAAAATCCAACCCCACACTGCTGATAGAAATTTGTGGGTGCATTTCTTTCAAGATAGTCTGTCAGGGACTCAGCTTGAATGGTTCTATCAGTTGGAGGGAGCCAGTGTCCAAAACTGGGAAGATCTTGCTGCTGCTTTCTACAAGCAGTATCAATACAACACCGACCTTGCTCTTACTCGTACTCAGCTCCAGGGTATGTCCATGGGTGCAAGTGAAGGTTTTAAAGATTATGCTCAAAAGTGGAGAGACTTGACTGGAAGAGTCCAACCCCCTTTGTCTGATAGGGAGTTGGTTGACATGTTTCTAGGGACGCTATCTGGTCCATTTTTCAATCACTTGATCGGTAGCTCGTCATCTGGTTTTACTGAGTTGATTTTGACTTGAGAAAGAGTAGAAGCTGGCATTCGAAGTGGTAAAATATAGAAGGACTCCTCTTCGAGTTCGATGAAGAAGCCTTTAATTGGTAAGAAGGAATCTAGTGCAGTCTATAGCCCGAGGGGCCAAAATAGATCTGAACACCGTCAAACGGTAAATGCTGTAGTGATACCAAGACCCACAGTTGCTCCATAATGCAACAATCAACAAAGGGTGGAAAGACCGCAACGGCAGTTTACCCGCATCAATAAGACTTTGGCTGAAGTTCTACCTCATCTGCTGAAATCTAACTTGGCAACCTTGAGAGAGGCTCCCAAGGATCCAAACACTACTTCTCCCAGATACAATCCCAACGTGCGGTGCGCCTACCATTCTGAGAGTCCTGGCCACGATACAAACGATTGCTGGGCTCTGAGAAACAAAGTGCAAGATTTGCTGGAAGCTAAGGAGATAGAGTTTGATGCCTCGGTAAAGCCGAATGTTATAACTGCTCCCGTGCCCAAACATGGTCGTGGAGTTAATGTTGTTGACATCGTTTTGTTTGTGACCTCTGTTGAAGAAATTTCTACTCCTTTGATGACGGTTAAGAAGAATTTGTTGTTGGCCGGTTTATTTATGGGTTGTGGTGAAGGTTGCCACATGTGTTCGATTATACCTACTGGTTGCCGCTTGTTGAAGTTAGGTGTTCAACGCCTGATGGATAACAAAGAGATTCTGTTCAAGAAGACTATGATTCTCGTTGTTCCTACTGAAAACGTTGCCATTATAACCATTTCCGCCAATCCTTCCAAGTTTTCCTCGAGAAAACCTGTTAGGATTACACCTGTTCCAAGAATTGCTACATTAATAATCACCACTCCTGGTCCCATCCCGTACACCTCAGATATGGCTATCCCATGGCATTACGGCACTGATGTATATTACCACGGTGTTAAGCAAGATCTGAAGACTGAAGAAGCTGATACTGATGTCAGTAATATTGTCGGGACTAGTAAAGTTACCCGAAATGGAAGGGTCTTCTCTCCCGAGATTTCCCCAAAGACTATCATCAAACCTACCGTTATTCCAACTGCTGCTCCAACCAGCACTCCTGACAGTTCTCCTGTTCCTACTCTAATTATTACACCTGCTGATATTCCTATTCTTACTCCAGTTGTCACCCCTGCTGCTGAGCCATCTGGGACTTGGGGCAAAGAAATTATAGGTGAGCCTGCCCGGACGGAGGCACCCAGGAAAATCATTTTGGAAACCTCTAAACAAGAAATAGAGGAAATATTGAAAATTATCAAGAAGAGCGACTACAACATAGTCGAGCAGTTGGGGCATACCCCGTCAAAGATCTCCATGTTATCCCTGTTGTTGTCTTCTGAAGCCCATGCGAAGGCTTTGATTGCATTTCTCAAGACTGCACATGTGCCGCAGGAAACTTCAGCCGATCAGTTCAAAGATTGCGTGGCCAGCCTGACTGTTGACAATGGGTTGGGTTTCTCAGATACGGATCTGACACCGAAAGGAAGAAATCATAATGATGCTCTGCACGTCTCGATTGAGTGAAGGGGAACCACTATGGCCCATGTGCTGGTAGATACCGGATCCTCACTGAATGTTCTGCCAAAGAAAGCGTTAGACCGTATGGATTGTGAAGGTTTGATTCTAAAGCCAAGTAACATTGTGGTAAGGGCTTTTGATGGATCAAAAAGAATGGTGCACGGGGAGGTGGACATCCCTGTCAAAGTGGGTTCTCAGACTCTTGCGTCCACCTTATACGTAATGGATATTAGACCATCATATTCTTGCTTGTTGGATCGTCCTTGGATCCATAATGCTGGGGCAGTTACTTCCACGCTCCATCAAATGTTTAAGTACCCGGTGAAGGGGAAGATTGTCACAGTGCGAGGTGAAGAAGAGTATATGGTGAGTCATCTCAATTCCTTCCGCTATGTAGAAATGGACGAGGAGTTCATAGAAACCCCTTCTCAAAATTTAGAAGAGGTCCTTCAGGTCTTGGCATCAACTGAAGTTACTACCGGCAAACCTCCGTTGAAGATGGCTTATCTCAAGGACGCCATGGCTGTGGTTGAAGAAGGTGGGTGTACCAATTGGGGTCATCTCCCTGATTTCACTCACAAAACTGATAAATTTGGTTTGGGCTTTACTACTGGGGCTCAAAGGGCTGTTAGGCATGCACAGATTGGAAGACCTCCTCTACACATCAGCAATCGGGGAGTTAATTCAATTGAGGATAGTGAAGAGGATTCACACATCGAAAGCTGGATCTACCCAACAACCAACGGTGGACTGAATAACTGGACGGCTAGGGATTTCATACCTGTTTCTTTTATTCCGCAATAATTGACTTTTGTTTTACGATTTGTAATAAACAAGTTTGAAACTTTACGGCCCGGTGCCTTACCCGAGGCACCCTGGCTTTGCTTGTGAGGGCTATTTATTTGTCATTTCATATATCATTAATAAAGATTTGGACGTTTCTTGCATACAAATTTTGCGCTCCTTGTTTTTCTTTTTCTGTCTATCAAAACAGCTATTCTCTTACACACACTCACGTATCATACTGCAGATTTATATCCACTCTGGATCCCATTGATAACAACTTTGCTACTTCCAGTTATGACTTCAAAAGTCTGATAAACCAAGTCGAGGAGGAAGGTGAAGATGATTGTGAGGTTCCTGGAGAACTTGCTAGACTGTTACAACAGGAAGAAAGGGCCATACAGCCTCATGAAGAGCCAGTTGAGTCAGTAAATTTGGGTACAGAGGAAGACATGAAAGAGGTTAAAATAGGTGCGAATTTGGAGCCTAGTGTCAAACAACGGTTAATACAGATGCTACACGACTATGTTGAGATCTTCGCCTGGTCCTATGAAGACATGCCTGGTTTGGACACTGATATTGTGGTACATCGCCTACCGACTAAAGAAGACTGTCCTCCGGTAAAGCCGAAGGTCCGCCGTATGCGCCCTGAAATGTCAGAGAAAATCAAGGCAGAGGTCATGAAACAGTTCGATGCAGGATTCTTAGCTGTCACTTCTTATCCGCAGTGGGTTGCCAACTTTGTTTCGGTACCTAAGTAGGATGGTAAGGTACGGATGTGTGTGGACTACAGAGATCTGAACAGGGCAAGCGCCAAGGATGAATTCCCACTTCCTCACATTGATGTTCTAGTCGACAACACCGTGCAGCACAAGATCTTCTCCTTCATGGATGGTTTTTATGGCTACAACCAGATCAAGATGGCTCCTGAGGACATGGAGAAGACAACCTTAGTTACACAATGGGGCACCTTCTGTTACAAGGTAATGCCTTTTGGGTTGAAGAATGCTGGGGCAACTTATCAGCGCGCCATGGTCGCTTTGTTCCATAATATGATTCACCACGGGATCGAGGTTTATGTTGATGACATGATAGCTAGGTCCCAGACTGAGGAAGAGCACCTTGATCATCTCCAAAAACTGTTTGACAGGTTGAAGACGTACAAGCTGAGGTTGAATCCGAACAAGTGTACCTTCAGGGTAAGGTCTGGTAAGCTTCTGGATTTTGTTGTCAGTGACAAAGGTATTCAGGTGGATCCCGCAAAGGTAAAATCCATACAAGAGATGCCGACTCCCCGCACAGAGAAGGAAGTTAGAGGTTTCTTGGGACGTCTGAATTACATCGCCAGGTTCATTTCACATCTGACTGCTACTTGTGAGCCAATCTTCAAGCTGCTGAAGAAAGACCAAGTGGTGAAGTGGAATGATGAATTCTAGACCGCTTTCAAAAGAATTAAGGAATACCTTCAAGAACCACCAATTCTGATGCCTCTAGTTGAAGGAAGACCTTTGATATTATACTTGACAGTGCTGGACAATTCAATGGGGTGTGTGATGGGGCAGCATGACGAGTCTGGCCGAAAAGAGCACGCCATTTACTACCTTAGCAAAAATTTTACCGACTGTGAGACCCGATACTCATTGCTCGAGAAAACTTTCTGCACTTTGGCATGGGCTGCTCGCCGGCTGAGACAGTATATGATGACTCACACTACCTTATTGATCTCAAAGATGGATCCGATCAAGTATATTTTCGAGAAGCCCGCTCTTTCCGGAAGGATAGCAAGATGGCAGATGATCTTAACTGAGTACGACATCCAATACACAACCCAAAAAGAAATCAAGGGGAGTGTGTTGGCGGATCATTTGGCGCATCAGGCTGTGGATGACTACCAGTCTATGAATTTAGAGTTCTCGGATGAGAATATTATGTTGGTGACTGACTGCGAAGAACCTGGACCAGATGAAGGACCCGAGGAGAGATCCCGATGGTCTATGTATTTTGATGGAGCCTCGAACGCATTGGGTAACTGCATTGGCGCTGTAATCATATCTCTTGAGGGCTGTCATACTCCGTTCACCGCCCGATTATGTTTTAACTGCACCAACAATATGGCGGAGTATGAAGTGTGTATCATGGGTCTTCGAGCTGCTATTGACTTAAGATTAAGTTCTTGAGTATATTCATAGATTCTTCTCTGGTGATAAGTCAGATCAAAGGCGAGTGGGATATGAAGCACCCGAATCTTATTCCTTACCGAGAGTATTTACTGACATTGCTCCCACACTTTGAGGAGATAACCTTTGAACATTTCCCACGAGAGGAGAATCAGTTGGCGGATGCGCTAGCTACCATGTATTCTATGTTCAAAGTCAGGTGGGACAATGAGGCTCCCCAGATTACCATTGAGAGGCTGGATGAACCCGCACACTAATGTGACATTGAGGCTGAAGAGGTAGTAGTTAAACCCTGGTTTCACAAGGTAAAAAGGTATATTGAGGCTCAAGAATACCCCAGGGGGGCGTCTGTTAATGATAAGAAGTTTCTGAGAAGGTTCGCTGCAAATGTTTTCATCAGTAATGGAATCTTCTATAAGCGTAACCATGATTCAACCTTACTGCGGTGTGTAGACAAGAGCGAGGCAGAAAGGATCATGGCGGAGTTACATGAAGGCACCTTCGGAACCCATTCTAGTGGACACACCATGGAGAAGAAAATCCTATGGGCAGGATATTACTGGTCCACTATGGAAGCCGATTGTTATCAGCATTCTCGAACCTGTCATAAGTGCCAAGTCTATGCTGATAAGGTGCATGTACCTCCAGTTCCCCTGAATGTTTTAACAGCTCCTTGGCCCTTTGCAATGTCGGGCATCAACATGATTGGCGAGATCAGACCTACTGCGTCTAACGAGCATCGCTTCATTCTGGTAGCAATTGATTATTTCACGAAGTGGGTGGAGGCGACTTCCTTTGCTACAGTAACCAAGAACGTCGTAGCACGGTTTATCCGACACAATCTGATCTGTCGATATGGTGTACCCGAGAGGATCATTACGGACAATGGTACAAATATTAACAACACAATGATCACCGAGCTCTGCAAACAGTTCAAGATTCAGCATCATAACTCTTCTCCCTACCGGCCGAAGATGAATGGCGCTGTTGAAGCGGCTAACAAGAACATCAAGAAGATTGTGTAGAAGATGACGGTGACATACAAAGACTGGCACGAGATGTTACCTTTCGCTCTTCATGGGTACTGTACCTCAGCACAGACGTCGACATGGGCAACACCCTACTCTCTGGTATATGGCATGGAGACAGTCCTACCCATCGAAGTCCAGATACCCTCTATCAGGATTATGGAGGATGCGGGTTTGAACGAAGACGACTGGATCCAAATCCGACTTGATCAACTAAACCTAGTAGATGAAAAGAGACTTACTGCGATCTGTCATTGTCAGACGTATCAAAAGCGAATGATCAAGGCCTTTAACAAGAAAGTCAGACGTCAAGAATATCAAGTCGGGGATCTAGTAATCAAACACATCATACTACCGCAAGGTGATCCGAGGGGAAATGGACCCCCACATACGAAGGGCCATTTGTGGTTAAGAACATTTTCTCAGGAGGAGCTATGATTCTAACCACCATGGATGGTGACGACCTTCCTCACCCCGTCAATGCAGACATAGTGAAAAGATACTACGCATAATCAAAGACCTGCTAGGTTGACTGGCCTAGGAAAAAATAAGGGCTTCCTGGCGAACCAAAAGGGTTCGGGCAAAAGTAAGGGATGAAAATGAAAAAACTATACACCTGGCAAGTCGAAAACATGAAAAGGCGACTTGGGCAAAAAATGGTATCCCGGTGGACTGAAAACCCGAAAGGGCGGTCTAGGAAAACATTAGGGATTGAAGCGTAACACTATGTCTCATTGGATCACCTCGCAACTAGACTTCGGTATCTACTATCAAGCTCGGACGTCGCCAATCAATCTGATCCACTTTCGACCAAGTAGCAAAGTGATGAGACGCTTGAAGATATAAAGTCAATAGCAGAGTTGAAACCCGATGGGATCGTTCCACATAGCTGTTTTTCTTTCTTTTACACAAATTGTAATTTCTATCTTTCGGTGGTGTTCTCTTACTAGAGCATCAGCTTCTTTGTACAAAATGCCTATTACAGGCCAACTTCAAAAATCAATACAATTCATTTTCACAAGAAATTTCAAGTTGCTTTTGTTTTTATGTTTTGTTTCGCAAGAGCGTCCAATGATTCATTTTTGATATATGCATTTGAAAATAATGGTTGCTCATAAATACTTACATGAGAAACAAATACAGTTACTCGTAAGTCCAGGAACAGGGAAAACAAGAAGTGCCCATACCTTACAGTTACTCTGCCCGTCAGGTTCTGGGATAGAGCCAGCTTGAGAATATGAGCAGTGGTACATACACTCCCCACAGAGTAAAAAGTGTCCAAAGACAGTGGTGTTAGCTTTTCCGAACAAGACATAACTCTCCCCAGCTGAGGTTCACAATCGCGAGTGACTCAGTAAATTTTTCCCCAAGCAGAGTTTATTTCTCTCCCAGGCAGAAATCCAATCTTCAACAGAATTCATTATCACCAGCAACGGAAATTCATCTCCATCTAAGTTATCTCTCCGAATCGGCATATCTATCAACAAAATATTTCCTCTCCAACAAAGTTAGTCCCTGCAGAGTTATCCTCAGACAGAGTCTCGCCCGGCAGAATATTTACCAGCCAAGGGGCAAATCCCCAGCATAGTCATCATTGTTCACCATCCCTAACAGAAGTAGAGGAATTATGGTTTGTTACAGCAGTCAAAAATACCATTTCTCACACTCTCCAAACAACATTCAGGGATTTATTGTCCCGAACTCAGATTATTATGACAGCATTTCATGTTCATACATCATGACAGATGCATACATCACATAAAACATAGTCTCATTTATTTTGAGAACGTCATCATACAGTGCATCTCATGCATCACACATAACTAACCCTGTATTTCTTTCAAGAAAGACAGTTATTATCGGAAACTTCCAGCAGGTCCATGATAAACACTCAAAGCTAAACAGAGTAATCATTGGCGCGACAAGAACAACCTTACCCAAGTTCCCTCTGCAGTTTTACCCAAACTCATTCCGAAGCAGCCTACTATCCAGGCTTTCATATCGAAGTAACTTTACTATCTAGGTTCCTTCTCACAACCCTACAGCGGTCCACAATACTATAAGACCGGGACCCAATCAAACACAATTAATTTCACATTTCCCCAGTAAGTCGCAGTGCAACATATACCCCGACCAAACACGCAGTTCACTTACGCTTCCCAAACCGGAATTATTCCCCAGTAGAGTAACGAACAACTGAAGCTCCTAAAACTCTATTTCTCTCAAGACATAGACCAGCATTCCCCAACGAAGTCCTCCTCAGATAACAGGTATACGGGTTCTCACAAAGGAATCTCTTATGCGATCGACGCTTCCTTGGATGGAATCTTTAAGCCCATCTTTGACAATTCTCTAGCAACTTCCAAATGGCATCTATAAGTCCATTCCCGATATCATAAATCAAGTATCACTTCATGTGAGTGAAAATTTCTGGGCACTCTAGTGTTCAATCATCTTCCACCTTCAGATCACGAAAGGCAGACGAGCCAATCTATATCCTCAGGTTTAAGAATATTGAACATGGGCAGCTGTTGTACCCCAAAATTTTCCCTCCCATATTTCTCAATACATGTCAAGTGAGGTCCTCAAATTGCTCGAGGAAGTTCAAAAGTTGACCAGACAAACTCTCTCCTAAGGCAGTCTACTTCAAATTAGGGTTTCATTTTGCATAAAGATGCTTGAGTCCAAAGGATCCCAAATGCTCAACATTGTCCTAATATGTTCTCAAGATCATCCATGTCAAGTTTCAAGCCTTGCAGAAGAAGTTTGCTCAGTCAATTGCTCAAAGGCCTGAAAATCAACTATACTAGGTCAAAAGTCAACTGTGGCCCACATACAGTCAAACCTCAAGATTTTTGGTCAACATCCTCATTTTGAAGTATCATTCATCATTTTATAAAGGGTTGATCATGATTCATCAAATATTGCTCACAATTCATCAAAACCCAAAAGTTGCTAAATTAGGGTTTTGTAGGAAAAGTCATCTCAACTTTGACCAAGCATAACTTTCTCATACTTCATCATAAATGACCCATCCAAAGTTCATTTTGAAGGGGATGAAATTATCTAAAATTCATCTTCATCTCCAAAGTTCATAATATGCACTCACAAAAACATATGAATTTTGACATTATAGATCATTTTGAAAAGTCAACAAAAACACCTTTTGGGTCAAAGTTTCATACACGAACATTGAAGACTCAATTGAGATGAGTCCAAAAGAATTGCTTAGAGGACATCCTAATATTTCTAAAAAAGTCCAAGAACACCTCTCTAGGGTCAAAATTGAGAGAGTTATGCATTGGCCAAGTTGACCTTTTTTGCAAAATTGCCAAAAGTCAACATTGGTTAAAATTGCATTTTTTCCACATGGGCCCATCTTTTCAAGATTGCATACTACCATTGTCCACGACCTATGGGACCCTCCATGCTTTATTTATTTATTTATTTAATTTATTTTTATTTTTATTCATTTAAAGTTCAAATAAAACCAAATAAATCCAAATAAATCATATAATGTGTTTTAGGAATGATTTTTGCATTGAAGGAAGATCTTATGTGCTGTCAAATAAGAACCAATTCGTGCAAGACTGATTTGGGTTGAAAAAGATTGGATTGAAGCAAAATTGGAAAGATATCATATGCCATGAAATACCAAATCAAATCTTCATAATGGGCAAGATTCAATTGGTTTTGGTTGACCTAATATGTTGCATTACATATACAGAAGGTATCCAAGGCAGAGGGAGGGGTTGAGCGGTCGTGAAAGAGGCAGAATAAACTTCAAATTTTCAAAGAAAAAGTGCAGATCAAATTCCAAGTTACAGGCCATCTCAAGCCATCCTAACCTTACCAATCGATTGTTGGACGCCTCAGGAATGTGTTCCAGTCACTAGCAAGCCTCCCCACATCCTGAAATACGTTGTAGCAATCACATGGTTAGCTTAAAAAACCCATTTTCATTTTCATTGATTTATACATCATTTGCGCATTTTGGTTATATATTCTTGTTCCTTATTGAGTTTGCAAGTTAATCACTATATTCAATTGTATTTTTGTTGACTGTACGTAAAACTGCCATGGCTAGGGTTTCTTGGTTAGTTTTAGGGCTTTGCAATACAGGTTAAATTGAATGTTGATTCTGGTACCATGATACTCGTGAGGATGAGACGAGTTAAATGGTACCTGCCATGATCATTTATCTTGCCTATGGACAATTTTTGAGATACACAGGTCTATACCTACAACGAAACGTCTGTATGTAAAAGTTTGTTTACCTAAGACGACGGTTCCTTGGAGAAGAAGATGTGTGTCAGCCCACCACTCGTCTATCAATTGCATATCAATTGGAAAGCATACATTGGCAATATGCATAAGGACCTGGGTTCGATCCTCAGGTCCCAACCCTTTCTTTTCATTATTTTGTGTCATGCGATCATGTGTACTGCAACATATGTCCTCAACATTTGGCCATCAATCACATCTCTAGCCCAGATCCAAGGCTTCTCCCTTGAAGGTCCATCATGCACCTCCAGTCAACGTATGCACTGAATCCAGCAAAGTCAAAACGGACCATCAACCTTGGGCCCAAAAATTCAGTTGGCACCCCCCTAATTGCTAAAGCACAGGCCCATTATTCCTTTCTTTTTCTTTTAGTTTATTTAAATCTTTCAATATTTATTTTTATTGTTTTTAATTCACAAATTAATCCTTTTTTATATAAAGTCATAAAATCAATAATTCATAAAAATTAGGATTAGTTTTTTTATTATTGTCAAAATTAATTTAATTTAGTTTAACTTAGGAAATTGTAATTTGTTTTCATAAATAAAATCAAATAGAAAATTAGGTTAAAACTTTTGATTTTATTTTGCTATTTTTCTCAAATGAATAAAAATACAAAAATAGGTCTTAATTTAAAATCAATTAGAATTAGGATTTTCTTTTTTAATTTAATGATTTCTCTATTTTTAAATAACAAGACGTGACAAAAAGAAACATTTTCTTAGTCAATCGAAATTAGGTTTAGACAAGGGTCAAAACCCTAGTTGTTTCGCATTCGATTCATCGCGCGCGCGTTATTTATTTTTCTCAATATTTTTGTAAATGTTCATGGTTTGTAATAGTTTAATCTAGGACTTTTTACTTATCGCTTTTTCCCGGGGTTTTGGCTATGTAATTAATCCCCTTCCCTGAAGCCTTGTAATAGCGTAGATTTACTTTCTCGAATTTTAATTCCCATAAATATTTGACTGTTTAGATGTATGCTAATAGGATTGTATGACAAGAATGCATGAAAAATTTAATACAGTTAGAAAACCCTAATGTGCAAAGATAAATAACTGAAAACAGATCACTCGCACCTATCACTCTTAGGGTATACTCACACTTCGGTTGCCTTCAGTAAACGATCATTAAGTATATGGTGTCTTAGTGGTTGCCCTCCTGTCTGAAAAATATCAAATGTCCCATTCGAATGTTGCCTCAGAAATGTTGCCTCGGAAATGTTACCTCTAATGTGATCTTAAGACTCTAGGGTGATTACTAGGGTGTCCTAACATTGCTTTAGTGATCGTACGTCCCTTTCGAATTGACCCTTACAAACTCCAACAACGGTGCTACCTATTTCTTAATAGTAGGATATCACTGTCTAAAGGAAACAAGAATAGAAACAATCTTTTTTCGAGTAAGTAGATGCTAGTAGGTACTTGCTCAAATTAAACTTTTCAGACTTACACTTTTCAAACAAACTTTCAAAACAACTTCGTCACACCTTTGAGGACTGATACAAGGGTTATCACGAAGTAAAACATTTTCAAAGCAAAGCACATACACAAGCAATTTTAAAGATGAGCAAGTACCTAAGAGCCCATGGAAAACCATGGATAGAAAGGGTGCTAACACCTTCCCTTTCTATAATCTACCTCCAGTACACAGAATATCTCGAAAAAAGATTTTTTCTGTACTTTTTTCCTTTCCGATTGGATGAAATAAAAGTCGGTGGCGACTCTTGCTTATCGTGACATTTTGCGAACACAAAACGCAAAATGCCAACCAGCATTAAACAGTCGGTTCTGCCACTATATCACACACAACTTGATGAGCAAGGTGATTGGCTTGCACACTGCCCTTTATTGCTTTCTGGGTAGTGTACTGAATGTCATATTCCATCAGGATTATCTGCCATCTTGCTATTATCCCAGATAGGGAAGGTTTATCGAATATGTATTTTATTAGATCCATCTTGGATATCAATAAGGTAGTATGGGTCAGCATATACTGTCTTAGCCGGCTAGCAACCCATGCCAGAGCGCAGCAAGATTTCTGAAGTAATGAATATCTTATTTCATAGTCGGTAAAATGTTTGCTCAGGTAGTAAATAACATGCTCTTTTTGGCCAGACTCGTCATGCTTCCCCAACACACACCCCATTGAATTTTCCAAAACAGATAGATACATGATCAAGGGTCTTCCCTCGATTGGTGACATCAAAACAGGAGGATCTTGTAGTTATTCTTTGATCTTGTCGAAGTCAGTTTGGAATTCATCATTCCATTTGACTACTTGATCTTTCTTCAGTAATTTAAAGATTGGTTCACAAGTGGCAGTCAGGTGAGAAATGAATCTCGCAATGTAGTTTAGCCGCCCTAAGAATTCTCTGACTTCCTTCTCAGTATGAGCAGTAGGCATTTCTTGTATTTCTTTCACCTTGGCAGGATCTACTTCAATACCTTTACCGCTGACGAAAAAGCCTAGGAGTTTACCAGACCTTACCCAAAATGTGCATTTATTCGGGTTCAACCTCAGCTTGTATTTCTTTAGTCTCTCAAACAGTTTCTGCAAATGGTCAAGATGTTCCTCTTCAGTTTGAGATCTGGCTATCATATCGTCCACATAGGCCTCTATTTCATGATGTATCATGTCATGAAATAGAGCTACCATGGCACGCTGATAGGTTTCCCCAACGTTCTTCAACCCGAATGGCATAACCTTGTAACATAATATGCCCCACTGTGTGACGAAGGTTCTTTTCTCCATGTCCTCAGGGGCCATTTTGATTTGATTGTATCCTGAGAAACCGTCCATAAATGCGAACACTTTATGTTATGCTGTATTGTCAACTAGAATGTCAATGTAGGGAAGTGGGAAATCATCCTTAGGGCTTTCCCTATTCAAATCCCAGTAATCTACACACATCCGTACCTTGTCGTCCTTCTTAGGCACTGGAACAACATTGGAGGCCCATTATGGATAGGAGGTAACGGATAAGAATCCGACATTGAATTGTTTCATGACTTTGGCCTTGATCTTCTCTGACATGTCTGGCCGTATGCGACAGACTTTCTATTTTACCGGAGGGCAGTCTTCTTTTATTGGTAGACGATGTACCATGATATCAGCATCAAGTCTTGGCATGTCTTTGTACGACCAGGAAAAACCTCAACATAATCATGTAGCAACTGATTCAGAATCTTCTTGACACTAGGTTCCAGATTGGCACCCACTTTGACTTCTTTCTTGTCCTCTTCGGTACCTAGGTTAACTGTGTCCACTAGTTCTTCGTGGGGCTGTATGGTCCTCTCTTCTTGTTGTAGTAACTTGGCAAGTTCCCCTGGAATTTCACAATCTTCCTCACCTTCATCTTCTGCTTGGTAGATTAGATTTTCAGAGTCACAGAAGGCCATAGAAGAATTGTTACCCATGGGATCCCGAATGGATGTGGATCTGCATTTTGAATGTGATTGTGTGTAAGAGTATATATATCTTTGAAAGATAAAAATGTAGAAAAAGAAAGACAAAGAGCACAAAGTTTGTATGCAAAAACGTGTATGATTCATTGATGACATATCAAAGTGAGGTAACAACCCTTACAAACGGACCGTTGTGCCTCGGGTAAGATATAAGGTTTTAAAAGTCTGAATTGTTTAATTATTACAGGGCCGACAAAAATTTAAAGACAATTATTGTTGGATAAAAGTAATTAGAACAAAGTCTTTAGCTTCCCAGTTGTTGAGTCCTTCGTTGACAGTTGGGAAAATCCATTCCTCTAGGTCGTAGTTGTCCTCATCATCCTCCACTGCGTTGACTCCTTGGTTGCTGATCTTCAAGGCTGGTCCCTTGACACAAGCACGGTGTACAACTTTCTGGGCTCCTGAAATGAAACCCAAACCAAATTTGTCCGATTTGTATGGGATACTCGGGAGCAGGCCCCAAATAGTACACCTACCTTCTTTGATCACTTCCTTGACATCTTTCAAAGACTACATCTTTAGCAGAGGCCTTGTAATCTTCGGTATTTAGGGAACAGTCTTGGTTACTGCCACGGTTTGTGGGACTTCCTCGAAATGCTGAAATGGAGTTTCAATGAATTCACCATCCAATTCCACCTATCTGAAGGAGTTTAAGTGACTGACCATATATTCATCTTCTCCATGGGAAGTAATGTTTTTCCCCTTGGTCGGGTATTTCAGCATTTTATGTAATGTAGAGGTGACGACACCAGTGTTGTGAATCCATGGTTGGCCCAATAAGCAGGAATAGGAAGGGAGAATGTCCATCACGTAAAAAGTTGAATCAAAGGTTTGAGTTCCAACTTTTATGGGGATGTCCACCTCCCTATGCACCATTCTCTTTGAACCGTCGAAGGCCCTTACAACTATGTTGTTGGGTTTTAAGGTCAAACCTTCACAGTCAAGTCTATCAAGAGATTTCTTAGGTAGCACATTCAAAGACGAACCAGTATCAACCAAAACATGGGCCAAAGTTGTGCCTCTGCATTCAACAGAGACATGCAATGCCTCGTTGTGCTTCCTCCCTCTAGGTGTCATGTTAGCATCAGAAAATCCTAAACTATTGTCCGTGGTCAAACTGGCCACACAGTCTTGGAACTGATCAGCAGAGGTTTCTTGTGCTACATGGGCAGTTTTAAGAAATTTCACCAAGGCCTTCGCATGAGCCTCAGAGTATAACAATAAAGCCAGCATGAAAATCTTTGTCGGAGTCTTCCCTAGCTGTTCGACTATGTTGTAGTCGCTTCTCTTTATAATTTTCAAATTTTCTTCCATCTCCTTTTGGGAGGCCTCCGGGATCGATACTATTTGTGCCTTCATCCGAACAGGCTCAACCAGAATGCCTTTTCCCTGAGTCTCGGTTGAATCGGTGGTAGGAATGTCAGTAAGGGTAACCATAAGGATTGTAGTAGTAGTGGTGTCAACACGAACAAAAACAGGGATGCTCACAGGACCGGTAACAGTCTTCGGAGGAGCAATATCGGGAGAGAACACTCTGCCACTTCAGGTTATCTTGCTGGTTCCTGCAATATTACTGATGTCGGGGTCAGCCTTCTCAAAAATTAAGTCTTCATCAGCCAGCCAATCTTGTTTGACACTGTGATAGTAGATGTCGCCTCCATAGTTCCATGGGACAATTTTATCTGATGAGTACGAGATTGGTCCAGGCATAGTAATTATCAGTGGAGCCACTTTAGGAAATGATGTAATCCTAATAATTCTTTTGGTGGAGACCCTGGAAGGATTGGCGGAAATGGTTACTATTAAAACATCATTGTAAGAAATGGTTGGAACGGGAGTATTTTCAAATAAAATCTCTTTGTCATCCATCAAGCGCTGAACACATGATTTCAGTAAATAACAACCAGTTGGTAGGGATAAATAGAGGTGGCAGCTTTCGTCACAGCTCGGAAATAAACCGTCCCTCAATAGGTTCCTCTTGATAGTCAGGAGAGGAGTAACAATTTCATCAACAACAGTAACGAGCATATCATCTTCAACAACGTTAACATCACGACCATGCTTGGGCATAAGAGCGGTGATAACATTTGGGATCTCAGGAGCGTCGAATTCAATTTCTTTTGCTTCAAGAAGGTCTTGCACCTTATTTTTCAAAGCCCAACAGTTGTTGGTATCATGGCCCGAGCTTTCTGAATGGTAGGCACAACGAGCATTAGGATGGTAATGAGGAGAGGTTGTGTTAGGATTCTTCGGAGCTTCCTTCAAAGTTACCAGATTAGATCTCAACAAATGTGGCATGACTTGAGATAGTGTCATATTAATCTGGGTAAATTGCCTTACTGGTCTTTCTGTTCTAGGCTGATTTCTTCTTTGTTGAGTAGATGCAGGCTTAGGGATCATGACAGTCCCCACCATTGAACGTCGTTCAGTTATTTCTTGATTCCTTTGAGGATACACAACACCAACTTCTTTCTTCCCAATAAATGGTTTTCTCATAGCACTGGAAGACGCATCCTTTTGAATCTTCCCACTCTTAATTCTGGCTTCCACTCTTTCCCCGGTCAAGATTAATTCAGTGAAGCCTGCTGAGGAGCTTCCAATTAGATGATTAAATAAAGGACCAGACAGGGTACTCAGAAACATGTCTACTAACTCTCTTTCGGACAGGAGAGGATGGACTTTTCCTGCTAAGTCCCTCCATTTCTGAGCGTAGTCTTTGAAACCTTCACTTGAAACCATAGCCATACTCTGGAGTTGAGTACGGGTGGGAGAAAGATCTGCGTTGTAAGTATACTGTTTATAGAAAGCAGCTGAAAGGTCTTCCCAATTATGGATATTGGCCCTTTCCAGTTGATAGAACCAATCTAGCTGAGTCCCGGATAGACTGTCTTGAAAGAAGTGGACCCACAAATCTCTGTCAGCAGTGTGAGGCTGTATCTTCCTCACGTAAGATCGGAGATGCATCTTGGGACACGAAACCCCGTCGTACTTAGCGAACACTGGTGCCTTAAATTTTGGTGGAATAACAATCCCAGACACCAAACCCATCTCTTTAAAGTCTAGCCCGGGCACTTTCTGAATTTCCATTGCACTTATTCGTTCTTCCAGATGTTTGTATTTGTCGTCGGTCGGGGGATACTGCTCTTAAGAGTAATCCTCTTCTTCTTCTTCCTCTTTAGATTATGGCTAGGCAGTTGCTTCTTTGCCTTTCCCCTCTTGATTGTCTTTTTCACCAGATGATGTTGCAAAGTCTAAGATCTTTCTGGCTGCCCCTGGGAACCTTCTTCCTAGATTCAGAACACCGGTTTCTTTTGTTGCTTTCTTCTTCTTTTCTTCAATCATCAAAGTTTTCAAATCCTCTTATCCTTTGGCTAGAGTCAAGAACATATGTTGAAACTGAGCATTTTGCGCCTGGAGGTCTTTTATTGTCTTCTCGAGATCCATCTTACTGAAATAAACAGTAGAAAGATAAGGAGGCTTGTTGTAAGAAACCAACTTATTTTATGATGAATGGTAGATGCATATGCAATGCTTTTAAGGAAATTAGAGATTTAAATTTGCTTTAGACCAAAAAAGGAACACACATTATATTAATAAATCAAAGTTTGAGTACATCATGCCTCTTTTGGGCTTACAAAGAAATACAAAAACTCTAAGATAAAAAAGTTGTACGCATCCTCTTTGGTGCGATATAGGCGTTCAGGTTCCGCTCCTCATGAAGTTGCTTAGTGAGTTCCAAAACCTTCTTCTCATTGGCGTAGAATTGGGCCTCGAAAGTGTCTCACTCCCCCTTAAGTTGTATACAATCCCTTTGTAAGTCTTCAAGAGAGGTGGGCATGTCAGGATGTAGGATAGTGTAGGGAACATCTCCTTCCACAATAGGCTCTATGATAACCGGTAGAATGGAGGGGTAAGGCATTATAAGACTTTAAGAACAAGATCATACCCATTTGAGGTAAGGCTCAAGAAGGACGGAATTCTTATGCCCCAATGTCTTTCTATCTACCTTGTTTAACATCCTCCAAGCTCGTATAAATCTCTGGCGGTGACATTGATCATCGTTCTCGTAGTCAAATACCAAACCTTGAATAAGCATCTCATGTGGCCCATCCCTTCGGGCGTAACCAAATTGTCTTAAAGCTAAATAGGGGATGTAGGTGATACCTCCTCTAATTTCAAGTAAAGGGACATTAGGGAATTCTCTACAACGGTGGACAATAGTAACATTCTCTATAGATCGGGAACACCAATGAATGTCTGAATGTTTGAGAGTCATCAACCTATGTGACCACCTTGAACCTTGTTCATTCTTCAATATAGATTGGGGAAGATGCGAAATAAACCATCTTGCCAAAAGAGGAGTACAACACATAAGGATACCTATTTTCCTCATAGTGCGAGTGTGAAAATAATGTAGGATGTCTCCTAGCAAAGTAGGCATTGGGTTACGAGAAATGAAGATTTTGACGGTGTTGACATCTATGAGTTGGTCAGGATTTGGAAACAAAACCATCCCATAGATTAGGAGAGCCACAATTTCCTCAAAATCTTACAAATCCAAAGAGTTCCAACAATTTTGGGCTTTCTCAAACAAGAACTTTGCTAAGAAACCTTTGACACCACTCCTTGTTTCCCAATTAGTTGTGATATCAGATGATTGCAAGTGTAGGGCTTGAGCAATCTCTTCTGGATTTGGATCTCTTTCCGTACCGTTGAAGGGTAGTTGATTGAGAATGGGAATCCTCAAGAGTTGTGAGAATTCTTCCAAAGTTGGCACACGTTGATAATCAGGAAATGTGAAGCAATGATGTAGAGGATCAAAGAACTGGAAGAGCACCTTCAACATGTCTTCATCAGTGTTAGAGGTGACCAATTTTAGTATGCGACCATGACTCTCGGTAAATGGGGAGTTTTCAGGAATCCTTGATACTAGCTCTTTAAGTTGAGGAGGGATCCTTACAAGATTGACTTGAATGGTTTTCCTGCAAATAGAATCCATGTCCTACAAAACAGAACAAAGATAAATCCTAAGATCATTTAAATGGTTAGTGAATATGAGTATGATGTTATGATGTTTATGATGTTATGTACAACTATATATATACAAACAAAGCAAACAAGTCCTTAGGTTTAGGTTTGCATGAAGTCTCATATGTAAGTACCCTCTTGAAGTTTAGATGGCTCAAACCTGTCCTAGTAATAGTAATCGGGTTCTAAGGAGCTCATTATCACCGGTTTATTTCCTTCGGCATTGTTTCAGCGCAAGCCTCTTTAATGGCGACCAAAATATCCCAAAAAACAAAACCTCAATGAGTGTAGTATCGAGTATCTACCAACTTCGGACTACACCAAAGCCGGTCATCTCACTACGTCCTAATGGCCAAGTTGGTCAAGTAAAGGTTCTAGAAGTTAGTTAGTGCTTCATGACATCACTCAGCGGCCCCGTATTCTCCTTGACAACTCAGGGGCTACCAGTCCCCATAAATATGTCACACTAATGTAGCTATTTCTTAGACCATGTCGGTATACCCCGCACAGTTTCCACAATGTATTGCTACTTACCTATAAGGTATCCCAAATCCGGGTAGAGAATTCAAACCCAAACAAAGAACCATATTGTAAAGCATACAAGTCAAATAATGAAAGCAAGTAAATGTGATCTAACCCTAAGGTAACCCCACTTTTTCAACATTTCTCCAGCAGAGTCGCCAGTTCTGTGATACGGTGGGAGAACTGACTTGGGTGTTTTGCATTTAATCACAAATGTTGCGGTTAGCAAGAGTCGCCACCAAGTTTTCTTTTATCCAAAAGGAAAGGTGAAAAAGCACAGGAAAGACCTTTGAGATATTTTCTTGAGTTCGGGGGGGTAGATTATGAAAAGGGAAGGTATTAGCACCCTTTTCATCCATGGTTTTCAATGGGCTCTTAGTTACTTGCTAGATCACTTGCTTTTGTTTAAAAATGCGCTTTGTGTGATTTTTTGAAAGTATTTTATAAAAAGGCCTTTGTTTAGGCAAACTTTGTAATGATTCTTGTTCGTAAGAATGTATACAAAGGTGTTGATCTTTTGAAAATGTTTTCAAGTTTGAAAGGTGTTTTAAAAGTGTAGGTGTTTATTTTGAAAATAGCAAGGATATTTTTGTTTTGAAATGGAGCAAGTAACTAGGAACATTCTACCTACTCAAAAGTCTTTCATGTTCATTTCCTTTTTCCTTTGATATTGTTATCTTACCATTGATTTGGTAAGTAACCCTATCTTTGGATGTAAAAGGGACGGGCGTGGGTCATCGTATAACCATGATTAGAAATGTTGCAAGATATCTTAGCATTTTTCTTTAGGGACTAAGATCATTTTTAAAGGCAACATAGATAGCGTCATCGAGGGACTATGATCTTGTATTTTGCTTGTTTTTGCTAAGATACCTCACATGCATAATATGGCCATTTTTGTAAGGCAACCAAGTGGATTTACCCTAGGGGTGTTTGTGTGCAAGTGTATTGATTTTCATGCTTGATTTGTCTTTGATTAGGGTTTGCTAAGCATTGATTTTAATCTTTCCATACAAACCCTAATTACTAGCATTTGTATATAAAGCATTTAAATTGCAGAAAATAAAAATACTAAGCTATTACAACATTTAGGAGAGGGGGTATACAAATTACAAATGGGGAATATTGCAAGAAATTAAATCTAAATAATTATTACAACCATTTTGAATTTTGAATAAATGTACAAAATGAACAAATAAAATACAAGAATGTAAATGTGAAAAG
The DNA here is from genome assembly GCA_948472305.1 of Vicia faba. NCBI lineage: Eukaryota > Viridiplantae > Streptophyta > Magnoliopsida > Fabales > Fabaceae > Vicia > Vicia faba. The sequence continues at coordinate 1,035,475,019 of OX451738.1, read as the reverse complement.
GAATATGATTTTTGTTCGGTTTTTCATGAAAAGGGTTTTTTAACCTAATAAAATAATTAAATAAAAAATAAAATTAAGGTTAAGTTAGTAAAAATGATTAATTTAAGGAAAAATATTTTTTAGGGTTTTTGTGAACTTAATTAAACTAGTAAATAAAAATAATTAAATAAAAGATCCTAAGTTCTACATTGATTTTAATTTACAAGAAAATAATAAAATAATATTTAAAATTTATTATCTAAGTATTAAAAAAAGTTAATTTATTAAAGAAAATGTTTTTGTGCTTTTAGTTTTATGAAAAATAAACTAAATAAAAATAAAATAAAAAATATAAATATTTTTGGGTCTTTTAGTAATGAAAATAATAATAATAATAATCATATTAATAATAATATTAATAATAAAAATAATAAAAGATGAAATAGTAAAAATAAAATAAAATAAAAAATAATAAAAACATGGAGGTTAATAAGTGAAGTAGGGAGTATTGTAAGAAAAAAGTCAGGCCCAAACTGCTGGCCCAAGCACTGTAAAAAACAAGAAAATGTCAAAAAATGAAAAAAAAATGCAAAAAGGTTACGCTGGTGCTTGAACCCAAGACCTAAGGGTGAGAGGCGCGCCCTTTAACCACTGGGGTTGTGATACATCCATTAACTTATGTTAAACCATAAATATATATTAGAAACTGCTTCATGAAAACAACTTCATCTTCAACCTTTGGTCGGACCACCTGCATCTTGTTCATTTCTCATCCACTTGCAAAAATGTAAATATGAAACTTGTGGCAAATTTCACCACGATTCTATAAATGTGAATAACTTAAATTAATTCTCAAAAATGAACATGAATTATGAATGGTACCAAATTCGGACCTAACTTTTCCAGGATGTTCAGATTCAAAATTCTAACTACTCAAGCAATATAAATGAAATCTAAAGACATGGTTAGTTTCTGAGCTATGATATCTACATTTTATCTTCACAAATAGAAAGAAAATGATGCCTATATGAAGAGTTCAAAAGTCAGAAAACTCACCTTGAAAATGGAATTCGTGTTTTGAGTTGGAGCTTATTTCAAGGTGCTGTAAGGATCAGGTTATCTTCCTTGATGTATCAAGAAGTTAATACAATGATTAGCTTGGTTGGAGAGTGGCTGAAATGGTCTGGAGAAGTCCAACTGTGATGCTCTATTTTTGAACTTGAAAATGGAGGAAGATGGTGTTACAGTCGTGTAACAGGGACATGGATGGCTTGTGTATGATGCTTGGAAGCTTTTGGAAGCAAAAGGCCAAGAAATGCACGAGTAGTTTTGGATTTTGGAATTTCTGGCCAGAATATGCAACAATGGAAGTATGAGATGAAATTCTGAGTTATTGTGAGTTTTAAGGCTTGTGTATGCGTCTGTTTTCTTGCAAATGACTTGTGTATCTATAGGCAAAAGGTTGGAGAGGTTTTGCACAAGGGATTTATGAGTTATAGAGTTATGGCTAAATTGCTTGATTTTGAAGAAAAGTGAAAGTATGGTTCCAAGATGAAGTACAAGCATGGTCTGAGTGATTGTAAGGCTTGAGATAAACTTCTCTTGAGTTATAGGATATGTATGATCAGAAGAAAACAATTGTAAGGCTCAAGAACAAGTTTTGTGCCTAAAGCTACTTTTTCAAAATGGCATTGTACACTTTCTTCCTAAAATGGATATAAAGCATGGGCATTGCATTAAATGCTTGAGTTGAAGCCTCTAACAGTTGTGCAACCATTTAATTATGGAGTGCCTAACAAGTTTGAGGCCTGCAAAGTAAAGATTATGCAACATTGGTTTGAGATTTGAATTTTGTTCATCATAAAATTTGCCTTGTAAAACAACTTGAAACCCCAGCTTCTGACCTTCAATTCTCCTTGATCACAAATGATCTCAAGAAGTTCATTTTGGAAAGCTTGTAATATTCTCTACAACCCCTATTTAAATCACTTTTGCAAAATCCAAATGGAACTAGGTGAAACTTGGGTCAGAAGATAGGTCAAAATCCTGACCAAAAATGTTCAAAATTTCACTAAGTGTTTAGTTTCATGATCATGACTTCATGGATTAATAACTTGAGATCCAAGAATTTATATGAGAAGTTGTGTAAAGAAATGTTGTAGATATCATGAGAATCTACAAATTTCATGTTGAAAGTTTCTTTTGAATCATCTTGCATCATGGTGAAAAATTATCTCAAAGTTGTGAAAAAACATGAAGTTTTCAACACTTAGAAAAATTTCTAAGTTTGAAAACTTTGACTTTTCAAAATAAAATCTTGAATTTTTTATTTCTTGATGAATAAGTTTCATATTTTGACATGTTTTGATGAATTGTGATCTTTTACATTTGATTTTAACCAAAAAGTCAAAGTTTGACTTTTCAGTGTACAGTTGACTTTTGATCAATTGACTGAAAATCCACTATCAATCCAATTGGTCTTGATAAATGTTTTGAGTCATACATTTAGGTAAAAATGGTGCAATTGAACTCTTAAGATTATGCCTCAAACCGATTAACCATTTGCTAGGTCAAAAATTAGAAATTGCCCTTTCTGAGTCAAAACCCTAATTTTGACTATTTTGCCCTTTTAATGATTTGATCAAATTTCTTGAGGAATTATGGTCCAAACTTGATAAAATTATACCTATGAGTTTATAATGTTGATATGGGTAAATAATTATGAAGTTTGACTGTAAATTGGCCACTGTTGAATTTTTTCCCAATACAATTGATTTTTAGGTCAATTGTTCAATTGATTGAGCAAAAATGTGATTCAAAGCTTGAAACTTGACATGAGTAATCTTGGGGGCCCCTAATGATCCATTAAAGTCATATGAGGCATTTAAAGTTCAATTATCCTTGTGCAATCTCAAACCCTAATTTTAGTCATCAATGCTTAAGGAGGTGTCTTGAGCTGATCAAACCTTATGCAGTCTTGAACGAAAGGAAGTATTGTGGGAAAATACTTGATAAATGAGAGGGAAAATTTTAGGGTACAACACACCTGCATCATGGAATATTTATTTTACAAAAAGAAATCTCATAAAAAAATTGTGTTTAATCTGCATATGCATGTCATTTCCAAGATATTCTGAAGCTTTCATTAACATCAAGGATGAATAGCAACATGGAAGCAACTAAAGAGCCTACTAGAAATACTATTCTTTATAAGTTCCAGATCTTTGGTGGTCCATTGCAAGAATTGGGATTTCTTATGGAAGCGCCAAATGAGAAAGTCTTCAAAGAGGAATTTATTGCCATTAGTGAACAACGATTATGAAGGATGGGCCATGGACTCACTTCTCTAGTTTTATAACCCACAATTGTTCTACTTTACTTTCCAGGACTATCAGTTAGCATCGAAAGTTGAAGACTATGCTTACATTCTCGAAGTTAAGATTACAGGAGGTATTCCCTTTGTCTGAGTGCCAGAGATTCCCGATTACAAAGTTATTGATAAGGCACTTTATTTGAGCCTTAGTGAGGTGGAAGGTAACTGGAGGACCAAGAATGACATGGGCGGTATTCCATTGGTATTTTTGATATCAAAAGATAAAAGGTTTTCCAAAGATCAGAATTGGATTGCGTTCAACGCTGTAATACGGTGGGAGAACTGACTTTTTTGGTTTTATCGCAAATGTTGCGGTTAGCAAGAGTCGTCACTGACTTTTCTTTTATCCAACAGTTAGGAAAGATGAAAAGAACAAGAAAGACCTTTGATATATTTTGAGCTTTGGGGGTAAGTTATGAAAAGGGAAGGTGTTAGCACCCTATACACCCGTAGTTATCTACGGGCTCTTAATTGCTTAGCTCACTTTAAAAATTTCTTTGTGTGTGTGTGATTTGTTTGAAAATATTTTGAAATGCCAATATAAGGCTAACTTTGTAAAAATCCTTGTGTAGGTCATCAAGAATGTATACAAAGTGTTTTTTTGAAAATATATTGTTTGAAAGTGTAGTGTGGAAAATGTTTTTGTTTGTGAAAAAGGTTGTGAGCAAACATTCAAGAGTTCTTACCCCCTAAAGTCTTTCTTGTTATTTTCCGTCTCCTTTGGAGATAGTGTTATCCATACCATTAGTTGGTAGGTAATCCTATCTATTAGATGTGAAGGGACAAGCGTATCGTAATTTTATGGTCATCGAAGGCAACATGTATGGATACTTTAGCAATTGTATCAAAGGGAATACCATCATTTTGCTCGTAGGGTCATCGAGGGACTAGATCATTTTGTAGGCAACTCGAAGGGTCATTGAGGGATTATCATATTTATTCTAAAGGGACCATGATGATATTGTTAAATCGAGGGTCTTTTGCCAAGATCATACTTCAAAATCTCCCAAGGGTTGCACAGTCCAATTGCCTCCTAACAGTCAAAAATTAGGGTTTTGGTTCTGGCAAAGAAATTGAAGTTTCCAAGGGTCCAAACAAGTCCCACACGCCTATAAACATTGTCAAGCATCCATATGTCAAGTTTCAAGACTCACAGCACCAAATTGCACAGTCAAAAACCCTAATTGCTTCACAGCCAACTGCAGGGGCAAAATGGTCATTTGATAGTCAAAAGTCAAAATTTTTGGTCAACATCTTATTTTGAAGCCACAAACATCATTTGATCAATTCTTGATCATGATTCTCAAGGCATGGCTCAAAAAGTCTCAAGATGCAAAAGTTTCTATTTCTGGACAGTTGGAAAAGTCAACTGCAAATTGACCAGGGCATAACTTCCACATGGTTTATCAGAAAAATTCCATCCAAAGCTCATTTTGAAGAGAATGACATTTACTACAACTCATCTTCATACTTCAAGTCCAAGAAATGCTCTCACAAAAAGTTATCAATTTCAACATTATAGGTCATTTTCAAAAGTCAACAAAAAGGCACTTTAAGTCAAAGACCATAACTTGAGATTGGTAAATCAAAATGACATGGTACCAAAGACATTGGTTAGAGGACTTCAAGACCTTTCCAAAATGTCCAAGAACATGATCAAAGCTTAAGAATTGAACAAGATATGCCTTGTGGAAGTTGGGAAATTTTTGGGAATTTTGAAAAGTCAACTTTGCTTCAAATGCCTCAAAATTGCTAATGGGCCTCAATTTCTTCCATGAATCATTACCCAAAGGCTATGCACGACCCATTGACATCCAAGGGAGTTATTTTCTCATTTTTGATTAATTATTTGAATTTTTATTATTATTAATTCACTTAATTAAAATTAAATATGAAAAAATATCAAATGACACCTTTCAAATCTTTTTATGCAGCATATTCACTCTTTATGTACTCAATATTTCGTGCATCATCCAAAAAGGAAAGAATCTTCCATGATTTGGCATAATTGGCATGAAAAAAGTTGAAGAAAAGATATGGAAAATCAAAAATTCAAAAGCATTGATTCAAGGACTTTGGGCTTGGTCTTTCTAACCTAATTCATTCACACATATATGCACAAGAGAACCCTAATGCACAAGAACAGAAGCTTCGCAGAAACAAAAAGAACAAACTTGCATTTTTCACAAAAAACCTTGAAACTGTTTTCATAGCTAGAGCTCGTTTCAAAGCAAAAAAGCCATTCCAATAGACTCCTGACACTACCAGGAAGCTGTTCCAATCAAAACCACGCCTCCATACTCAAGGAATTGGTAGATTGAAGTCTCACTTTTCATAAAATTATTCATAATCGTGTTTCATTATCCATGCATTATTTGTGATTTTCAATCATTGGTTTGTACTAACATGATCATTATGAAGCTAATGGTACCGTTCAATTGAAGAATGGTTGCCTAAACAAGAATCCACCATGAAAGCTTTCTAGGTTTTCTGAAGCTCCAAAAGAGGGGTTTACATATCTGGAAAAATTAGACAATGAAACTAGTACCACTAAAATCGTGACATTCTGACGAATTGAATCCATACCTCGCGCTCAATTTATGGTCACGCATGCCCTATTCGCTATTATTTGCAGGTGTCATTTAGTGGGGGTTTAAAACCCCCGCTATCTATTCATTATTTTCAGGCAAAACGAAGAAACAAGGAAGGAGATGCTGAGCTGTTGGACGGTGGTTGGCCAGTTTGAATAATTGGCGCTTTTTTTGATTTGTTCAGCATATAATTGCTTTTCCCATTATAATATTCACGTTCCATTATAATATCAAGATAACGCGTTGGTTGGGTTGGCTGTTGTGTTGGCATACAGGTATTGGGACCTGGGTTCGATTCCCAGGTCCCCCACTTCTTCCATAATATTTTTCTTAACATGCTTCTATGCAGTATGCTCTCCAGTGGTCCACCAAGCGCCCTCACCTGCTTGCTTGCCAAGTGTCCAGAAGGCCAATCCAAAGGCCAGAACATGCAGCTCACCATGGATGCTAGTCAACCGTTCCACACACACGCTGGAAAAGTCAAAAGGGCCTGCGTTCTTGGGCCAAAAATCACTCCAACAAACCTCCTTAATTGGGTCAGACCCCCTTGTTTGTATTTCCTTTCTCTCTTCTTTTTTTTTCTCTTTTATTTAGTTTAATTATTTTAATTGTTTCTTTTAATTCACAAATAAGTTTTATAACACAAAAAATCAGAAATCATAAAAATAAAAATATGTTTTATTTAATATTTAAAATCATTAATATTTTTGTACATAAATTCTTAATAATCAATTTAGTGTAATTTAGGGTTTTAACTTTAATTTTTTTTTCTAAATAAATAAAATGTGTAGAAATTAGGTTTTTTAGTATTTTTTCCTTTTTTTTCTTAATAAATAATTTCTTATTATTATTATTATTAATAATTATTAATTAATTTTGTAAATAAACTTGTAATTAAATAATTAGTGTAAATTAGGTCAAAACTTAAACATTTTTTTAATAATTAAAAACAAACTTAGAATTAGGGTTTTATTTAATTTCTAATTTCAATTAATTTTCTTTATTTCATAAATACCAAAAAACATAAAAATAATTTCTTTTCTTTATTTAATCATTAATCAATTTTTAATTTCAATTTCATCTTTAAAGGGTCCAACGCCCTCGCACATTCGATTATCATTTCTTTTCGCGCGTGTATTCTTATGTTTCTTTTAAATCTTATGTAATTACCCCAAAGCCTAGTAATAGTAATTAGGAAATTTATTTACTTTCCGCATTTTTATTCAAAAACGGGTCTTTGTTAATTTGGCGATGTATAGACCCGCGCCTTGTAATAGCGTAGGACTTTATTTTCTGCACTTTACTTTCCGCACCTTTAAACTGCTAATCACATGAAAGAATGAATGGCCCAAATAAAATCGAAGCGTAGCTCACCCAATGCATGATAAAGATAAAACATAATTGAAAAATGACACACAATTCACACACCACTCTTAGGGTACGCCTCACTGTTGCCTTGCCCCTCGAAACGTGGTCGTCGAGTATAGGACGTTTTAGTAAGTCCTTATGTCCATGATCCAGTTGCCTCGAAACGGTTTCCTCGGATTAAAAAAGGATCAATGGCATAAAGGTAGCTTCTAAGGTGTCCTACTGTTGCTCTGGTGACCACACTGTCCCTAACAAACGAATTGACCCGAACACCTCCAACGGTGGTGCTACCTACCTCTCAATGGTGGGATGGCACTACCTTAGGGACATTTACACAGCCTAATTCCTTAGGGTAGGTAGATGACTCATAGATACTTGCTCTAATTCAAAACAAATCAAAAACATCTTTTCACACCGACACTTTCAAAAAGCTTTCAAAACAATTTTTCAAACACTCTTGAGGACTGATACAAGAGTCGATCTGAAACTTTCAAAGAAACTTTTTCAAACCCAATCATACTTGAAAAGCAAACAAACATTTTGAAAACACAAATGAGCAAGTATCTAAGAGCCCATGGATAACCATGGATAGAAAGGGTGCTAACACCTTCCCTTTCTATAAATCTACCTCCCGAACCGAGAACAATTCTCGAAAAGGAATTTTGCTGTGCTTTTGTCCTTTCCATGTTGGAGAACATAAAAGACGGTGGCGACTCTTGCTTCCGCGACATTTCGCGAACCAGCGTTAAATAGTCAGTTCCAGATCCACCGATCATAGAACTGGCGACTCTGCTGGGGATCCCTTTAAAGTGAGGTGTACCTTAGGACTAAGATCACTTGTGTTTTCAATTGCTTTGAATTGTTTGCTTTAAATTGTGGGAACTGTCTTGGGAGTTCTATAGATCCTAACCCAGATCTGGGGATACCTTCTTAGAAAGTAGCAACAAGGCTGTGAGGGAACTGTGCGGGGTATACCGACATGGTTGAAGCAGTCTGCTACGTTGATGTGGCACTTTGGTGTGTACCGGTAACCCTTGAGTTCAGTCAAGGAGAGTACGGGGCCTCCGCGTGGTGTCGTGAAGCATCAACTGACCTTAGGAACCTTAATTGAACCATCTTGGCCTCTTTAGGGTAGTGAGATAACTGACTTTGGTGCAGTCCGAGGTTGGTTGATACTCGATACTACACTCAGTTGAGGGTTGTTTTCTTGGAATATTTCGGTCGCCAGTTCAGTGGCTAAATCGAAACGATGAACAATGAAAGCAATCCAATGATATTGGGACCCTTAGAACCCGGTTACCTTGATAGGACAGGTTTGAGCCCACCAACTTCAAGAGGGTAATACCCAGACCCCATGCTGGCCTAAAATCTAAGGGCTCTTTTGTGTGACTTGTGTGCCTTCGTACCTGACTACTTGCATGCTTGTTATCTGACACTTGAGTTTCTTGCAGGTGTTGTTTACAGTCCTTAATCTGGACTCATAACAGGGTTTACCTATGTTACGCCACGCATAGCATAACATCATAACATCATACCATTACATGCATCCTACATAAAGACTAACCCATTTCAAGGATCTCGATGGCTTGTGATGCAGGTCATGATGAACCAACTGTCCAGCAAGGGGCAAAGGGGATTTATTTTCCTCTAGCCAAGGTTGTTAGGGGCTATGACCCACTCGATATGGTGAGCCTTGACCCTTGAAGAAGGACTCTTAACAACATGAAGTTCCTTCAATCAAGCTACCAGTTTCCAATTCCAACAATTTTCTTGTTTACCTCGCGAGGTCCTTGAAAACATTGCATGCATAGCATACATATCATCGCATTACAGGTACCCTTGTTACAGGTCACTTACCATCTGCGTTGTTTATTTCAGCAATGGCTTCCCAACAATACAACCAGGACCTTCACGCTCAAGAGACTCGGTTTGGGGAAATCCTCCTGAATCTATCCAAGGGGCAGGAAGAGCTGAGAATACTTCTCATGGGGACTTTGGTCAGGAGCAGTGCTGGGGATGAATGGCTGAAACATCTGCAAGCTGAGGTGGATGCAATGAGAGCCCAGATGCTGGGGCAGGGGACTATCATTCAAGGTTTAGCTCAAAGACAAGAAGAGCTCGGGGTTCTCGTCAACCAACTGCTTCGGGGTAACCAACTGGGGCAAACATCTAAGGTTGAAGAGCCAGTTATCATTCAACCACCTTTGAGACCAGAAGATAAGGGAAGAGCTCCTCAAATGGTTTCAATGTTACAAATTCAGCATCAGCCTCACCAGTTTCAGCCAGACAAGCCCAAAAGGCAATTCACCAAGCTCAACGTGTCGCTGCCTCAAGCTTTACAACAACTGTTGAGGTTGAATTTGGTAACTCTAAGGGACCCTCCTAAGAATCCCAACAGGACACCTTCAAGGTATAACCCCAACGCCCGCTGAGCATATCATTCCGACAGCCCGGGGCATGCTACAGATGATTGTTGGACCTTGAAGAATAAGATCCAGGACCTGATTGATGAAGGAGCTGTGGAATTCACCCAAGATGGCCAGGCTGAGCATTTCTACCATCCCTACAGGATTCACCATTTGAAGTAGCAAGCCTTGAGATAGGAAAACTTTTGTTCATTCGAATGTTCAAGTTGTATTTTTCTTTGGCTACTTAAACAATTATTCATGTTAAACGTTGTTATTTCATTAATGCATCACATATGTCTGTTTTAAAGTAATATATTCGTATTCACTATATGCAAATTGTTTTCATTTTTCTGTGATGATCAATTCTCGGTTAATAATTCTAAGCCTCTTGAGGGAGGATGACGAAAACGACACCACAATCTATAGTATGCTTTTGAATAGACCCCGCTGATGAGGTACATGCATTGTTTCAATCCCTAAACACTGGAGTTATAAGGAAGATAATCCCTCGTCAACCCCTCTGAGCCAAAGAAGTAGGAGTTTTTCTTTTCGAAAATTAAAACCCTTTATCATAACCTGGGGCAGGGTAGTTCTCTCAGTTGATCCAAGTGCACAACAAATGGCACCAAAGAGGTCCTTACAAAGCAAAAGACAGTGATGGTTTCAAATGATCATGAAGACAGGCGGTCATTATATATCAAAAATGAAAACCCAATAAGTCAAAACCTATGAAGGAGACTTACAAAAACTGGGGCATCCCGCTGACTGTAAACCCAAAAAGAACAATTCAGGCAAAAAAATAGGGATAACAAAATCAAAAAGAAAGAGGTCATACAAACCCTCAACAAAAACAAAAATGACTGCCTATTCAGAATAAATCATCAATATCTGAACCATCATTGGAACATCAGGACAAAAACTCAAATAAGGGCTAACGCACGATCAGCTGAGTTTAGGATTGAAGAACATCACGAAGAGCGGGTGGGTACAAAAAAATTTGAGCCTTTATCCTTTGTTTCTTAAACCGTGAACCAGGCCACGCTACAAACCTAAAAAGTCCTAGCTGAAGCATGGGTTAGTTCGAAAGCATACTGTTACAAAGGTATCCTGACTCCTTAAGGCTCGCAGTAAAATAACGAGTTGGACATCACAGTTTACAAAAGAACTCACTTGTTTTATTAAAAAACTGCATTTCCAAAAACTTCGAAACAGACATAAGCTTTGCATTTTTAACATAATTTTGTTTGCATATGACTTTTTGTTTGAACAGCATAAGAGTTAGTACGACGAATGTCTAATGGACAAAAGCTCTTCCAATCAAAGGGGCGTGGCATGATCATTGTCCGTCATCTGGGGCAGTTAGGTCAAGATTCGAAGAATCTCTCAAAAGGCCAACCAGCTTGGGGCAAATCTCCATCTGGATCACCTGGGGCATTCCGACAACGAACCTTGCCTGATCAGACATCTTCTAGTGGTACGGCATGGTAAAACACTTATAATAGGGGCACCTCCCTACATCTTGAGAACATGGACATAGTCGAAAAAAATACTACGCATAATCAAAGACCCGCTAGGTTGACACACCTAGGCAAAAATAAGGGCTTCCCGGCGAACCAAAAGGGTTCGGGCAAAAATAAGGTATGAAAATAAAAAAATCCGTACACCCGGCAAGTCGAAAACCTGAAAAGGCGGCTTGGGAAAAAATGGGTATCCCGGTGGACTGAAAACCCGAAAGGGCGGTCCAAGCAAAAGTTAGGGATCAAAGCGTACGACTATGTTTCGGCGTCTTGTCACTTGCTTACCAGAAGAAGACTGGTCAAATCGGCAGTTATCAAGATCTCCACAGGTATCTTCTCCCACAGAAACAGGGGCAGTAATGAGTTGTCTAAGCAATCTAGTTTCTCTGTCCATCAAGGTACCAAGATAGGTTCGGTTGAAGGACGCAACCAAGATATCTTAACTCCCCAGAGAGTTAGCCAGCAAGTCAACATACTCTCCCCAAGCAATGTTATACTGTTGGCCTTAAGGAAATTAGGTATCCCTAACAGATCTCAACATTCCTCAGCGCAATATTCCCAACAAGCATCCCCGGTAATCTCGATTTAAGATTGTTCCCCGGTGGTATACGAACATTCAGTGGAGCCACTTTCCCAGTGCATATCAAAAATTTCCCCAGGAAAGTCCAGTCCAAAAGCCTCCCCAGGAAAGCGGAATCCATCTCCCCAGCAGGAAGCTTATCCCCAGTAGATTCTGGAAGCTTCCCCCCTGCAGAGCACGAACGCGTCTCTCGACTTTATTCAAAGGTTATTTCCCCACCAGGATATAATTGGGTTATCCTCAGCCAATAACCAGGGAAAGATCGTCCCCGACGAAGTCTTCCTATCCCCCAGCGGAGTTCATCATATTCTTCAACAAAACTCAACAATGGTATCCCCAATGGAGTTCTCATTCATCTCAGCAAAGTACCTCTCTCCCCACAGAGTACTGTTCCCCAGCAATGTCGCTAGAGTAATTTTCTCCCCGCAGAGTAATCCATTCGCCAAGTTTATCCCCCAACGGAGTCATCTTCTCCTACCGATATTCTTGCAACCATCACTCCTCAGTGGAAACAAAAGCTCTACATCAGCCCAGGATTTAACTTCCTGGCATCCATCAAGGATTTATTTTCCTAAGATGAAAACATACATTCATAAACATCACTTTTCCATACATTATAGCATGCATATACGCATCATGAACATATAATCTCATCACGCATGTCATACATCATGACATCGCATACAATTAACGTTTTGTCTTTTCAGGACAAAGGTTAACACCAAGATGATTACTATCAACGGTCACAACTAAAGATCTGATTCCTGTATCTTGCCAAGGTGTATCTGTTGACGACTAGCATTACCAGACCCGATTCCTGTATCTTGCCAGGGTGCGTCTGAAGAGTTCGAGGATCCAATTCCTGTATCTGGCCAAGGTGTATCTGTTGACGACTAGCATTACCAGACCCGATTCCTGTATCTTGCCAGGGTGCGTCTGAAGAGTTCGAGGATCCGATTCCTGTATCTTGCCAGGGTGTATCTGTTGACGACTAGCATTACCAGACCCGATTCCTGTATCTTGCTAGGGTGCGTCTGAAGAGTTCGAGGATCCGATTCCTGTATCTTGCCAGGGTGTATCTGTTGACGACTAGCATTACCAGACCCGATTCCTGTATCTCGCCAGGGTGCGTCTGAAGAGTTCGAGGATCCGATTCCTGTATCTTGCCAGGGTGTATCTGTTGACGACTAGCATTACCAGACCCGATTCCTGTATCTTGCCAGAGTGCGTCTGAAGAGTTTGAGGATCCGATTCCTGTATCTTTCCAGGGTGTATCTGTTGACGACTAGCATTACCAGACCCGATTCCTGTATCTTGCCAGCGTGCGTCTGAAGAGTTTGAGGATCTGATTCATGTATCTTGCCAGGGTGTATCTGTTGACGACTAGCATTACCAGACCCGATTCCTGTATCTTGCCAGGGTGCGTCTGAAGAGTTTGGGGATTCGATTCCTGTATCTTGCCAGGGTGTATCTGTTGATGACTAACAGTACCAGACCCGATTCCTGTATCTTGCCAGGGTGCGTCCGAAGAGTTCGAAGATCCGATTCTTGTATCTTGCCAGGGTGCGTCTGAAGAGTTCGAGGATCTGATTCCTGTATCTCGCCTGGGTGTATCTGTTGACGACTATATTCTCCAGACTCGATTCCTGTATCTCGCCAGGGCACGTCTGAAGAGTTTAAAGATTCGATTCCTGTATCCATCCAGGGCACATCTACACAAGGAGTTTGAAAATCAACTCCTGTAACAGGCAAGGTAATTATTTTCTTTCTCAGGTACGTAAGTTATCGCTAAGGAATCTCTTACGTGATCGACACCCAGATGGCATCTATAAGCCCATCCACCTATCCATCACCTCTCAACATGGCATCTATAAGCCCATCTATCCTATCCATCAATCTCCAAATGGCATCTGTAAGCCCATTCCCACCATCATACTGCTAATACTCTATGTGAGCGCAAATTTCTGGGCACTCTAGTGTTCAATCATCTTCCACCTTCGGATTACGAAAGGCACGTCAGCCAATCTACATCCTCAGGTCTAAGAAGATTGAACAGGGGCAACTGTTGTACCCCAAAACTTGTCCTCCCATATTCTTCAAGGTTTGCCAAGATCATACTTCAAAATCTCCCAAGGGTTGCACAGTCCAATTGCCTCCTAACAGTCAAAAATTAGGGTTTTGGTTCTGGCAAAGAAATTGAAGTTTCCAAGGGTCCAAACAAGTCCCACATGCCTATAAACATTGTCAAGCATCCATATGTCAAGTTTCAAGACTCACAGCACCAAATTGCACAGTCAAAAACCCTAATTGCTTCACAGTCAACTGCAGGGGCAAATTGGTCATTTGACAGTCAAAAGTCAAAATTTTTGGTCAACATCTTATTTTGAAGCCACAAACATCATTTGATCAATTCTTGATCATGATTCTCAAGGCATGGCTCAAAAAGTCTCAAGATGCAAAAGTTTCTATTTCTAGACAGATGAAAAAGTCAACTGCAAATTGACCAGGGCATAACTTCCACATGGTTTATCAGAAAAATTCCATCCAAAGCTCATTTTGAATAGAATGACATTTCCTACAACTCATCTTCATACTTCAAGTCCAAGAAATGCTCTCACAAAAAGTTATCAATTTCAACATTATAGGTCATTTTCAAAAGTCAACAAAAAGGCACTTTAAGTCAAAGACCATAACTTGAGATTGGTAAATCAAAATGACATGGGACCAAAGAAATTGGTTAGAGGACTTCAAGACCTTTCCAAAATGTCCACGAACATGATCAAATATTAAGAATTGAGCAAGATATGCCTTGTGGAAGTTGGGAAATGTTTGGGAATTTTGAAAAGTCAACTTTGCTTCAAATGCCTCAAAATTGCTAATGGGCCTCAATTTCTTCCATGAATCATTACCCAAAGGCTATGCACGACCCATTGACATCCAAGGGAGTTATTTTCTCATTTTTGATTAATTATTTGAATTATTATTATTATTAATTCACTTAATTAAAATTAAATATGAAAAAATATCAAATGACACCTTTCAAATCTTTTTATGCAGCATATTCACTCTTTATGTACTAAATATTTCGTGCATCATCCAAAAAGGAAAGAATCTTCCATGATTTGGCATAATTGGCATGAAAAAAGTTGAAGAAAAGATATGGAAAATCAAAAATTCAAAAGCATTGATTCAAGGACTTTGGGCTTGGTCTTTCTAACCTAATTCATTCACACATATATGCACAAGAGAACCCTAATGCACAAGAACAGAAGCTGCACAGAAACAAAAAGAACAAACTTGCATTTTTCACAAAAAACCTTGAAACTGTTTTCATAGCTAGAGCTCGTTTCAAAGCAAAAAAGCCATTCCAATAGACTCCTGACACTACCAGGAAGCTGTTCCAATCAAAACCACGCCTCCATACTCAAGGAATTGGTAGATTGAAGTCTCACTTTTCATAAAATTATTCATAATCGTGTTTCATTATCCATGCATTATTTGTGATTTTCAATCATTGATTTGTACTAACATGATCATTCTGAAGCTAATGGTACCGTTCAATTAAAGAATGGTTGCCTAAACAAGAATCCACCATGAAAGCTTTCTAGGTTTTCTGAAGCTCCAAAAGAGGGGTTTACATATCTGGAAAAATTAGACAATGAAACTAGTACCACTAAAATCGTGACATTCTGACGAATTGAATCCATACCTCGCGCTCAATTTATGGTCACGCATGCCCTATTCGCTATTATTTGCAGGTGTCATTTAGTGGGGGTTTAAAACCCCCGCTATCTATTCATTATTTTCAGGCAAAACGAAGAAACAAGGAAGGAGACACTGAGTTGTTGGACGGTGGTTGGCCAATTTGAATAATTGGCGCTTTTTTTGATTTGTACAGCATATAATTGCTTTTCCCATTATAATATTCATGTTCCATTATAATATCAAGATAACGCGTTGGTTGGGTTGGCTGTTGTGTTGGCATGCAGGTATTGGGACCTGGGTTCGATTCCCAGGTCCCCCACTTCTTCCATAATATTTTTCTTAACATGCTTCTATGCAGTATGCTCTCCAGTGGTCCACCAAGCGCCCTCACCTGCTTGCTTGCCAAGTGTCCAGAAGGCCAATCCAAAGGCCAGAACATGCAGCTCACCATGGATGCTAGTCAACCGTTCCACACACACGCTGGAAAAGTCAAAAGGGCCTGCGTTCTTGGGCCAAAAATCACTCCAACAAACCTCCTTAATTGGGTCAGACCCCCTTGTTTGTATTTCCTTTCTCTCTTCTTTTTTTTCTCTTTTATTTAGTTTAATTGTTTTAATTGTTTCTTTTAATTCACAAATAATTTTTATAACACAAAAAATCAGAAATCATAAAAATAAAAATATGTTTTATTTAATATTTAAAATCATTAATATTTTTGTACATAAATTCTTAATAATCAATTTAGTGTAATTTAGGGTTTTAACTTTAATTTTTTTTCTAAATAAATAAAATGTGTAGAAATTAGGTTTTTTAGTATTTTTTCCTTTTTTTTTCTTAATAAATAATTTCTTATTATTATTATTAATAATTATTAATTAATTTTGTAAATAAACTTGTAATTAAATAATTAGTGTAAATTAGGTCAAAACTTAAACATTTTTTTAATAATTAAAAACAAACTTAGAATTAGGGTTTTATTTAATTTCTAATTTCAATTAATTTTCTTTATTTCATAAATACCAAAAAACATAAAAATAATTTCTTTTCTTTATTTAATCATTAATCAATTTTTAATTTCAATTTCATCTTTAAAGGGTCCAACGCCCTCGCACATTCGATTATAATTTCTTTTCGCGTGTGTATTCTTATGTTTCTTTTAAATCTTATGTAATTACCCCAAAGCCTTGTAATAGTAATTAGGAAATTTATTTACTTTCCGCATTTTTATTCGAAAACGGGTCTTTGTTAATTTGGCGATGTATAGACCCGCGCCTTGTAATAGCGTAGGACTTTATTTTCCGCACTTTACTTTCCGCACCTTTAAACTGCTAATCACATGAAAGAATGAATGGCCCAAATAAAATCGAAGCGTAGCTCACCCAATGCATGATCAAGATAAAACATAATTGAAAAATGACACACAATTCACACACCACTCTTAGGGTACGCCTCACTGTTGCCTTGCCCCTCGAAACGTGGTCGTCGAGTATAGGACGTTTTAGTAAGTCCTTATGTCCATGATCCAGTTGCCTCGAAACGGTTGCCTCGGATTAAAAAAGGATCAATGGCATAAGGGTAGCTTCTAAGGTGTCCTACCGTTGCTCTAGTGACCACATTGTCCCTAACAAACGAATTGACCTGAACACCTCCAACGGTGGTGCTACCTACCTCTCAATGGTGGGATGGCATTACCTTAGGGACATTTACACATCCTAATTCCTTAGGGTAGGTAGATGACTCATAGATACTTGCTCTTATTCAAAACAAATCAAAAACTTCTTTTCACACCGACACTTTGAAAAAGCTTTCAAAACAATTTTTCAAACACTCTTGAGGACTGATACAAGAGTCGATCTGAAACTTTCAAAGAAACTTTTTCAAACCCACTCATACTTGAAAAGCAAACAAGCATTTTGAAAACACAAATGAGCAAGTATCTAAGAGCCCATGGATAACCATGGATAGAAAGGGTGCTAACACCTTCCCTTTCTATAAATCTACCTCCCGAACCGAGAACCATTCTCGAAAAGGAATTTTGCTGTGCTTTTGTCCTTTCCATGTTGGAGAACATAAAAGATGGTGGTGACTCTTGCTTCCGCGACATTTCGCGAACCAGCGTTAAACAGTCAGTTCTAGATCCACCGATCACAATGACCAATTGTATCGTAAGTCAACAAGAGAGGTTACCCTAGAGGTGAAGTGTGCAAAATGTATTAGTTTCAGTTATTTAGTCTTGAGAATTATGTTTTCTATGTCCAATTGTTAGTCTTTCCATGCAAACCCTAATTACTAACAGCTAAATATGTACATAAAATTAAAGTGCGAAATGTAAATTTCCTATGCTATTACATGGCTTTGGGAGAGATACATAAGTATAGAAATATACAGGAAAGTAAACTACGCTATTACATCCTCGGAGCATATACATAATAGAAAAAGTGTGAGAAAAGATAAATCTACACTTGGAGAGTGTTGTACCCCAATTTTCCCCCCTAAGATCCCTTCATCATACCATATTATTTCAATCACCACAAAATCACATTAGGGCTTTTGGTTCTTCTCCCTATCTTTAGCCTTGCTCTTTGAGGAGTTACCAAGCAACTTGACTTGTTTTCTTTTGTGAACATGGATATTTTGCGTTGATTTTCTCTCTAATTAACAAAATACAATATTGGTTTGTCTTAATTGTTAATAATGTAGGTAAAGGCAATGAGGTTTAGCAAGTTACATCATGGGTTCATGAGTTTATTTCCATGCCCTAGTCAAAAGCTTGAGAGATTCAAACCTCACCATTGAAGTTGTTTTGAAGTTTGTATGGAAGTAGTTTTGGTGGCATGAGTCCTCATCATCATCCTCAACAAATTCTATTCACAAAGGAAGAATATTGGCATAAAAAGTTTGTTCAAACTTTGCAAAGTTCCACCAAGCATTCTCTTGATCTAGAAGCTAGGGTTTTGGACTTCAAAGGGGCATATCTTGAGTTATTTTGGTATTTTTGAGTGATTCCAAAAAAATTCTTCTCTTCAAAGAGTTACCAACAAATCACTTTAAAAGTTCAAGGAGTTTTCATGTGGAAGGAACTTGGTGAAGAAGAAAGATTACAAGTCATCCAGATGAATCCCTCATTTTCCATATGTGACTTCAAATGGTCATAACTTGGTCAATTTTTATCACCTTGAGCCCATTATTTTTTCATGATGACCCTAAGTGTGTGTACTTCATTCACTTATTTTATGTTCAAAGTAAGAAAATGGATGGAAGTTTCCTTAAGAATGAAAGAGATTATAGGTCATTTCATGATTTTTGGCCAACTTCAACAGGTTATAACTTGCTCAATATTTTCAGATTTTGAGTGGTTCAAATTGAAAAATGTCATTCAAGAGATCTACTTCATTCCATCTTTTTTGGTCAATAGAAAATTCTAAGTGGAAGGCCATGTTTGGATACAACAGATTATAGGTCATTTTTAAAGAAGAATTTGAAATATTTCTAAGTATGGAAAGTCAACTCTTTTTCTTCAACTTTGACTCCATGTAATTTTCAGCTCAAGCTTCCATTTGATTCTATTCTTTTTCCATTGCAAAACTTGTTACCTCATCTTTCCAAAGCATCAAGAATTTTTCCCTAAGACCCCCTGAGGTGGAAATGCCATTGGATTGAACATGGTAACTTGGAACTGAAGTTTCTCCATAAGTCAGATTTTGAAATTCATGTTTTGGCCTTTAAACATCAAATTAGCACGCGTTTGTGATCTAAACATGTTTAACCAAGTTACCAAAGTGGATTAGAGCCTTGAAACGCAAGGATTAGATGATTTTTGATGCAAATCAGATCACACCTTGCTCGTGCATCAGGTTCACACGATTTCCCTCCAATTTGCATCATTCCACACGCTTGAACATTCCATTAGTTTCCCTATTAAATAGAGGGTCATCCCCCGTTCAATTTCCCAAGCTTAGATAGCCAGAATCACCCTGCCAAACTTGCTTCACAACTCAGAATTCAGCTAATTCAAATCCTATTCTCAAGCCTTTTTTAATCCATTTTTTTCATCAGTTCACCTTCCTTGGTCTTCCCTGAAGCTAACCATATAATCACATTCAAGAATCGTGCCCTATATTGCTCCATAGAAGTCCAGTTTCAGAGCTCTGCAACTCAACTTCAATAGGTAGATTCCTACATCAATTCTTCAAAACTTTGGTATCATTGTGTTTCTCTCATTGCCCTGGTTCTAGTCGCAACACTTAATTTTATCTGGAGGCACGTTTTGACCATGAATTTTCAAATCCCTTTTCAAAACTTTCTTTCCAAATTGCTTGAGTTACAATTTATATAAATTTGGCGCGAGGGTGTGGTTGTCTTCGTCTTGAAGAGATGAAGCGAATGACATAGGTCTGAGCTTCTGATTTTACAGTTTGAGAGACCTACAATTCGTGAGGGATGGAGCTTGAAGATGATCAACGTGTCATCTTCCAACCAATGAAAGTGTGACATTTGTGTTTTTTCAAAAATCTGATTTATTAATGATTATGTACATTATTCATTAAAGACCATGATATGCACAACGCGCCGGATCCTTTGGATTTGATTACTAACGCGTTTTGAATCTCATCCAATGGTCCACATCTTTTTCTTTTATTTTCTTTTTCAGATTTTTATATTTTAATTGTTTTAAATTTCAAAAAATCATAGAAAATTCATTTTTAGTCCAAAAAATCTAAAAAATTTATGAAAAATATTTTTGATTATTCTCTTTCTGATTTTTATCTTTTCACAATTTAATTTTGTGTTTTGATATTTTTATGAATTTTACACTTATTTGATTTGTTTAAAATGTTTAAAAATACTTTTACACATTTTTAAATTCTGAAAAAATTATGGAATGATGCAATGATATTGTGACAAATATTGGTGACCTTATTTTATTTTTGTTTCTGACTTTACTATTTTTTACTATTTTTGTTTATTTTACCCATTTATTTTAATTTTTAAAAATAATTTCTAACTTATAAAAATTCCCAAAATTTTTGTAAAATTACTTGGCCTCTTTTCTTATTTTTCTATGGTCTTATTTTTCATTTCTTGATTAATTTGAATATAATTGGAATTTTCTTCATTATTTTCCATTTTTTTTAAAACATTTTTAAACCCTTTAATGAACATATTAATTATATTATTATTTCGTGAATATTTTCTGGCTGTCTTGGGTTGATTTTTTGGTCATGGCTTTATTAACATCATTGGATCCATAGTCTTGAGTTTAACTCCACAAAAAATGGATGAATGATTTTAATAATAGTTTGATTAAATATTAATCAAATGTGGTTTTTCTTTTTACCCTAATTCCTCTTCATCTCATCCCCTTCTTATTGCACTAAATGTTGTTAGAGCATGATCTCTATATCATGTCTCAAAACAAATGGTGCATATATTGCTATTGACCTGCCTCAAAATAGGTGCGACTTCTATATAAGTCCACTTACGGTTGCTTAATATAGCGCTAAATTTTGTCCTGATTCGAATAAATGATCATTCGTGGCCCAAACTTATGATTGCAAGCCCAAGTATGTTAATTTGATCTCTTTGATCCAATAACTTTGAGATTCATTGTGTGGAGGCTTTGGTTATACCAATCCTCTAATGGATTTACAACACCTTTGGTCAACGCGGATCACTTAAACATCGTTGATCATTAAATGGTACTTGTGAGAATTCCAAATGGATGATATACTTGACAAAAAGCAAATGCAAGTTGTTGTGTGGAGGCTTTGGTTCTACCAATCCTCTAATGAGTTCCAAATGCAAGTTTCAAGATGGTCATCCAACAAACCACTAATTATTGACTTGTTTTATTTTATGCTTTTATTCTTTTATGCTTTATGTACTATTTATTTTTTAGCATTTTACATTTCATGCCATTTTCATCTTTGCTCATTTGAGCATTTATTTTCTTGTCATTTTTACTTTGCTCACTTGAGCTTTTATTTTCCTTTTCCTAAGATACTTAATAACCAACTTAAACCCTAAGAAAACTCTTCATGGTGCTTGGACAATTTGGTTACTATCCTTGGCACTATGGAGCATGGGACTTTTCCTTGGACTTAGGATTAGAAACCTTGACCTATCTTGGAGACCTTGTGACCTTATCTGATTATTTTGTCTGGAGCTCTTGAGGTTTACCTCAAGACATTGGGTTGCTTGTTTGTTTTTGTGTGCAGGTTTTTGTGATTGCATCTTTTGTTTGTAATATGGAATTCACCCGCATACAGCCGTTACTCTGCCCAATTTTTGTGAATACTTAATACATTTGAAGAGGTCTAGTATCTTTGCTTGCTTGGTTTCACTCCAAAGAATGGGAATTCTATCTTGGATCATGATGTTGGCTTCTTGTTTGGTTAGATGGTCCTTATCCTTAGCCTTTACCTTATGCTTTAGGATAGCCTCTTCTACTCCTTCCATCTTCTTTAATTTCAAAAATTTTCTCCCTCCTTTTCAAACTCTTCTTGTTTCTAAATTTAAACACTTTCATAATAAACTTGGACTTAGGTCCATGCATTTTCAAAACATTTTCATCAATAAACTTCAATCAATTTAATAATACTTTGACACTTTTTTGTGAGAAGACTAAAAGTCAATCAATCTCATTTCAAACCATTTTGCCACTTTGGCTTTTACCTTTAAACTTTTCTTAAAAGATTAGGCTCTTGTCAATCCTTGTAGTGATGCAAACAACTATACTTCTACAACATGAAGTGAAGAGAGATATTTTCCACTAGGGTGTTGAGTGAGGCATTGTTGATTTTAAAATCCAAGCCATATCCTCCACTTTAAGATGATGCAAATTCTCCTTTCTCATGATTGTGGGTAGTAAGTATGTTTTCCACACGAACAATGACGATGATGGCTTATCTCATAAAATTAACCAACACACTTGTGTTTCAAATTTTCAAAAGAGGAACTACGTGTACCATGATCCCCTGTTGCACGAAAGGTGCTACGTAGGAACTAAAGGTTCGCAACCGCGACGGGTGCAAAAATCATAAAAAAATATATTTCTTCTCTTACCTTCACCATCCATTTTATATATAACACATTTTTATAGCCAAAATATACAGATTTTACCAAGAGATTCCTGCGGAGTACCGTAGATGTTTAAGGTGCTAATACCTTCCCTTTGCATAACCAACCCCCTTACCTTGAATCTTCCCCCCTTTTTTTTGGGTTATTCGCTCTTTTCCCATTCCTTTGGAAATAATAAAGCGCAGTGGCGATTTTTATTTTGATTTGTATAAAGTCTAGTCAATCCAATGGCTTAGTCATGAACATTTCTACCGCTATAGAAAAATGGCGATTCCTTTGGGGAAAGATTGACCTCTTGCTGGTCCATCCCTAAGTGGGTTAAGCCTATCTTTGTGTATACCTGTATATGTGCTATTGTTGTGTATGTGTTATATTTTGTATATATGTTTGTTTGGATTTTCCTGGTTTTCAGGGTGCTTGGTGATTACTCATGAGTCCTATACCCGGACTTAAGGGAAACTTTAAGATAGGAAGGGCGGTATAGTCATGTTAACTTTGAGGGAGTAATCCCAAAAAAGGAGGCATGAGATCCCCCCCTCAGTGGAGGCCCCTTTGATTGTAGTGACGTTTACCTATTAATCAGGAAGACGTACTGCTTTCGACCTGGGAGCCTACTGAAACTGAGGATCATAGAATACCAAACCCATCTTGGCCTTTTAGGTGTAGTGCGAAAGCTATGACGGAGTAATCCGGAAATAGTTGTCACGCGATACTACGCTCGAACGAGTCTTTCTTGAGAATATTACTAATTACCGAGTTAATCGAGAAGTTGATAACATCCGAAGGAAGGATGTAGACTCTGGGAACCTCTAGAACCTTGTTCGGCAGGTGATAACTTTTTAGACCAATACCTTATGGGTAGTACCTTCAACCTCATGCTCGTGACGTTGAACCTATGAACCCTATATGTGCGATCTTGTATGTGATTGTTGCATCATTCATCCTTGCACTCATAAGCATCTTTTGAAGAAAACAATATTTCAAGGGATTTAAAGGTTGACTGTTTGTGAATATCTCAGGTACTTTTAACCATGGATTCTGGAAAGAGAAAGACCGGGAAATACAGTTTCAAGGATCCCAAGATAGATGAGTTGGTCAGTCTAATTCCAGAAATCGAGTGTCCTGCAGACTTTCGGAAGAAGTATGGATCTATTATTCCTCTAAAGAAGCTGAAGAAGAAGGAGGGTATTCTCTCGACCTTGGTCCAGTTCTATGATCAGGTGTATCACTGCTTTACTTTTCCCGATTATCAGTTGATGCCTACACTTGAGGAGTATTCCTATCTATTGGATTTACCTGTTACCGATCGTGTTCCTTTTACTGGTTTGGAGGGTGAGCCAAAACCGCATGAGATAGATGCTTTGATTCATCTGGGAAAGTCTGAGGTGGAAGCCCATATGACTACTAAAGGAGGGATTAGAGGATTACCAGCTCATTTCTTATTGGAGAAAGCTCGTTACTTTTCCAGAATGAAGAGTACGGTTTCTTTTGAAGCCATCTTTGCTTTACTCGCTTATGGATTGTTCTTATTTCCTAATATGGACAAGCCTGTCGACATTAACGCTATCAGGATTTTCATGATTGGAAACCCAGTTCCTACATTGTTGGGTGATGCTTATTACTCTGTTCATCTTTGGAGTTCTTATCATAGGGGAATGATTATCTGTTGCACGCCTCTGCTGTACCAATGGTTCATCTCTCATATGCCTCAGTCTGATTCTTTTTGGGATGTCAAGAAGGAACCTCGTTGGGATCCTAAGATCATGGCACTTACTCACTCGAATATTGATTGGTATCATCGAGCTTATCAGGATGTAGAGATTATTGATAGTTGTGGTAGTTTCCCCAATGTACCTCTTCTTGGTACAAAGGGAGGAATTAACTATAACCCTGTTCTTGCACGGCGACATCTTGGTTATCCGATGAGGGATAAACCGAACAATATTCATTTGAGAAGTTTCTTTCTGAAGGAAGGAGAAGACCACAGGGAAGCTAGGGAGCAGATTGCGAAGGCCTGGCGTCACATTCATAAGAAGAGTAGGAAAGATTTGGGACCTAGGGGTGCTGTTTCTTTGGAGCCATATCTTCAGTGGGTCCGATCGAGAGCCATCCAGTTGAAGATGTCGTATACTCGAGAGACACCCATGCATGATCTGTTTGTGAAGACCACTCCTCCTTTATTAGATGATCTATAAGAGTTGCAGCTTGCTTTGGTTAGGATGCAACATGAAAGAGATGCTTGGAAGAACAAGTTCCAAACTTTAGAAAATTCCTACAAGGCAGACTTGAAGGAGAAAGACGATTTGATCGAGATCCTTGAGAGTCGAGCGGTGGAGTCTATGGAGAGGTAAGGGGATTTATTATCTCCTAAGCCTCAAACAAGTGCTAATTGCTCATTTCCTGATCCAGATGATTGGGAGGAGGTTGCCATCAGACACGTGGAAGAAAACCAGAGTTTGAGAGCTCAGATTGCTAGGCTCACAGGGAAGCGTCAGCGCACAGATTGATCTCTATCAATTTCTTTCTCTCAGGATTTTTAGATTGTATTTTCATCTTGTACTTGGGATCATTGAAACTTATAACCCATTTTGAAGTTATTATAATAAAAGTTTTCAGTATTTCAAATGCGTTATTATTTTGATGTTTGCAATATGTTTATAAACGTTAAATCCCTTGAAATATTAAATGATAAAGTAAAAATAATCATACGCATTGCATATCATGCATCATATTGCACATATTTCTTGCATTTATTATGCATACCCAGGTGCCTTACCCAACTTTTTGCTTCATTCATCAAGCTGACTCATCACTATAACACTCGGGCTAACTTCAAAAAGAAGATGGACAACTTGGAACATGAGAATCGCGAGCTATGCGAAGAACTTTCTGCTTTGAAGGCTGGCTTGGCCAATTTGACTACTCTGATGGAAGCTCTGGTGGTTGCTCAGAATCAGCCACCGAGTGTTCAACCTCAACCAACAAGGGAAAATGCTGAAGTTCCTATTGTTCCTGTATCCGCTACTCCGACTGTTGTTCAAAACCGTATACCTCAGGGTTATTCGTGGGGAATGCTGGAGAATTTTGCACCTGAAGGTTTCAATTTGGGCCCCCAAGATGCTCCAGTAGTTCCAAATGTTGTTACTCCAACACCTCCTGTGGTGCATACTGTTCCTGTTGCACCTCCTTCGGTGAATTTGGTTCCGTTTGTTAATGAAGATGTATGTCGTCCTTTTCCTCTGCCGAGTGAAGACTTGGGTCTTTATGACAGAATGGATGATTTCCAAGAGAAGTTTGATAGAATGTAAAGAGAGATGAAGGCCCTTAGGGGAAAAGAGTTATTTGGGCAGAATGTGAATGAGTTATGTTTGGTCCCGAATGTTAAACTGCCTGCTAAGTTCAAGGTCCCGGAGTTTGAGAAGTACAAGGGCAACACTTTCCCTCGTGCTCAATTGGTGATGTATGTAAGGAGAATGTCTACCCATACCGATGATCAACGTCTGCTGATTCACTTTTTCCAGGATAGTCTGACCGACGCAGCGTTGAAATGGTACATGAGTTTAGACAGCGCCAACATCCATACCTTTAATGATTTGGGAGAAGTATCCATAAAACAATACAAGTACAATGTGGACATGGAGCCTGACCGTGACCAGCTTCGGGCCATGGTTCAAAAAGACAGAGAATCGTTCAAGGAGTATGCACAGAGATGGCGTGAAGTGGCTGCACAAGTGATTCCTCCCATGGAGGAGAAGGAAATGACTAAAATTTTTCTGAAAATGCTAAGTGCTTTCTACTATGAAAGAATGGTAGCAAGTGCTCCAAGTGATTTTATAGAGATGGTGGGAATGGGTGTCCGCCTAGAAGAGGCAGTAAGAGAAGGCCATTTGACAAAGGGTGAAGGATCCGGAGGTGTGAAGAAGCCAGCTTATGGGTTCACAAAAAAGAAAGAGGGGGATACCAATGTTGTCATACAAGAGAGGAGAGTAAATGATCCTAGAAGGAATTATCAGCGTCACCAACAAGTTGCTTAAGTGACTCCTATTATGAATGCCGCTCCGACTACCGTTGCTTATCAAAGACAGTCCTAGCAGGGGAACCAAGGGAATAATCAGAGAAGGGAGAACTATGACCCTATTCCCATGAGTTATGCAGAGCTACAACCAGCATTGATTCAGAAGAAGTTGGTCCAGACACGACCACCTCCAGCAGTACCATCACCATTGCCTTGGTATTACAAAGTAGACCAGATGTGTGCCTTTCATCAGGGAGCACCAGGGCATAGTGTTGAAAATTGTTATCCTTTGAGGACTGAAGTGAAAAGGTTGGTGAAGTCCGAAATTTTATCTTTCAAAGACATGGGACCTAATGTGAAAGACAATCATCTACCCAAGCACGGGGGAGTGAATGCTGTGAATATGGTGGCCGGTTGTCCAGGTGACTTCCGGATTTTTGACATTAATCTGGTTAGATGGGATTTGGTGAAGATGCACGCAGACCTCTGTGAATTCAATTATTATACGCATAACCACGCCGATTGTGCTATTTGCGGTATAAACATACAAGGTTGCGAGAAGATAAAGGCTGATTTACAAGAGATAATGGATGAAGGTCTAATTCATATAATCAGGCCTAGGGAATAATATGAAGAGGAAGTTAATATGGTTTCTGGATGTTCGGGTGAATTCAGAATTTTTGAAGTGGAGCATTTGAATGAATATCTCATACAGTTGCATGCTACTTTCTACCATACTGCTGGTCAGGTGGAACACCAATATGGGTCTTGCATAGTTTTCTGTTGAGACCCCCGAGGATGTTCTATTGTGAGAGAGGGTGTTCAATTGTTGTTAGACAATGGAACTATCAAGATCACAGGTCAGAGAGATGATTATCACGAGATTGATATGGTTGAAGTTTGTTTAATGGAAGAAGAGTATGCCTCCACGGATGAGTATTTCTCTTCAGACGAAGATTTGTTTGCCAGAAATGGCCTTTTAAGGGCTGATTGTGTCGAGGAAGGTGTAAACGTCATTGTACCTTGTTTTGGTGCACCCACTCATCTTGAGATGGAATACCATAGCAAAC
Source organism: Vicia faba (assembly GCA_948472305.1). Lineage (NCBI taxonomy): Eukaryota > Viridiplantae > Streptophyta > Magnoliopsida > Fabales > Fabaceae > Vicia > Vicia faba. Next base: position 1,035,447,333 of record OX451738.1, on the reverse strand, counting down.
CAGCTGTTACCCCATTGGTAATTAGCCTACCAGGACCTGTTCCCTATAAATCAGATAAGGATGTGCCTTACAAATACAACGCTACAATCTTAGAAGATGGGGTGGAATTTCCCATCCAACCAATGCCGGATGTTGGAAATATAACTGATAATAGCAGGGTGACCCGTAGTGGTCGTGTGTTTGTGTCGGTTATTTGAAGAGATGTTGCTGGAAAGAAAATTGCTGAGAACGATGAGCCTAAGAAGGCTGCAGGAGAGACTAGTGGAGCCACATTAGAGAAAGAAATGGATGATATCTTGAAGATAATTAAGATGAGAGACTACAAAATTGCAGATCAGCTATTGCAGACTCCTTCAAAGATATCCATCCTAGCTTTATTGATGAATTCCTCCGCTCATAGAGAATCATTAATGAGAGTACTAGACCAAGCTTTTGTAGAGAATGACATGCCGTTAGATCAATTCAGCAGCATAATTGGAAACATTACGTCATGTAACAACTTGAGTTTCTGTGATGATGAGTTACCAGATGAAGGGAGGAATCACAACCTGGCCCTCCAAATATCCATGAACTGCAAGAATGACTCGCTATCCAATGTGCTGATTGATAACAGATACGCATTGAATGTTATACCGAGAAGTACCCTCATGAAGTTAAAGTATCATGGAACACCTATGCGCCTGAGTGGCATCATTGTGAAGGCTTTTGATGGGTCGAGGAAATATGTCATCGGTGAGGTAGACTTACCCATCCATATAGGACCACATTTGTTCTTGATAACTTTCCAGGTAATGGACATTATTCCTGCGTATAGTTGTTTTCCAGGACGACCATGGATACACGAAGCAGGGGCTGTCACATCAACTCTGCATCAAAAGCTAAAGTTTGTGTGTGAAGTGAAGGTAGTGATCATAAATGTGGAGCAGGCGTTGTTGATATTCCATATGTCCTCTTTCAGTATTGTAGAAGCGGATGAGGCTGCTGTTGGAACCCAGTTCCAAGCCTTATCCATTGACAATATAAGGAAGAATGAGAATTTTGTGGTTTCCCTGAAGGACGTGCAACAGGTTATGCGCAATGGTCATAAGGAAGTTTGGGGACAACTTGTGGATCCACCCGTGAACAAGAACAAAGCTGGTTTGGGTTTCTCTTCGAGGAATGGCAAAAGTGAAAGTTTGAAGCCAAAGTCTTCTGTGAACAGTTATCATGATGTTTTTCACAGCAGAGACTACCTCCATCCAATTGGTTCTGGAATTAATGTTGTTGAAGAGGATGAAGCTGAGCAGGAAGTACCGAATTATGTGACGCATGAAGTCCAAGTTCAGAACTGGGTCACCATTAATGTTCCTTCTTGCATACATGTTTCAAAGTAATTTGTTTTGTTAATCTGTTTCTTTCTTTTGAAAAGCTTTCACTCTGCCCAAGGTGGAAGTATTAATGTTGTAGGGCTTATCTATTTGTTATAACTGTTAAGTTCATTAATAAAAGTTGTCTTTGCTTCCAAATCATGTCTTTTGTTTTCTTCTTTTTTCATGGGAAATGGTAATAAAAAAAAACTTTTCAAAATAAGTAATAACTGAAAATTAATCTGCTTGATCACTTGTTATATGTGTCAGTTTCTAAAAACAATCATAAATCACATGTGCAGATTAATTAAAAAACTCGTTGAATACAATGACCCTGCACCCTCTCCCAACTTTGTTTGTCCCGTGTTTGGGGATGAAGAAGAAGATTGTGATGATATTTTAGAAGAGGTCTCGCGGTTGCTTGAGCACGAGGAAAATACCATTCAGCCATATAAGGAGCCTTTGGAAGTGGTTAATTTGGGTTCGGAAGAAGATCCGAAGGAAGTTAAGATTGGAGCATCGTTGCATCCTGATGTAAAGAGCAGGTTGATTGAGCTGTTGAAAGAGTATGTGGATATTTTTGCTTGGTCTTATCAAGATATGCCTAGTCTAGATACAGACATTGTCGAGCATCGTTTGCCGTTTAAGCCAGAGTGTCCGCCAGTTAAACAAAAGTTGAGAAGAACCCACCCAGATATGGCAGTAAAGATCAAAGAGGAGGTCTTAAAACAGTTTAATGTTAGTTTTCTTGTGACATCAGTGTATCCTCAATGGATTTCCAATATTGCCCCAGTACCAAAAAAAGACGGAAAAGTCCGCATGTGCGTAGATTACAGAGATCTAAATAAAGCTAGTCTAAAAGATGATTTTCCATTGCCTCACATTAACATGTTAGTGGATAGCACAACAAAATTCAAGGTATTCTCATTCGAGGACGGATTTTTCGGGTATAATCAAATAAAAATGGTTCCAGAGGACATGGAAAAAACAACGTTTATCACACCCTAGGGAACATTCTGTTACAAAGTGATGCCTTTCGGGTTGAAGAACGCTGGTGCAACGTACCAGAGGGATATGACAACCATATTCCATGATTTGATGCACAAAGAAATCGAAGTATATGTTGATGATATGATTTCCAAATCCCAAACTGAAGAAGGGCATAAAGAAGATTTGTTCATGTTGTTTCGGCGTTTGAGGAAGTATCATCTCCGCCTGAATCCAAATAAATGCGCTTTTCGAGTTAGATCGGGGAAATTGTTGGGTTTTATTGTTAGCCAGAAAGGAATTGAAGTTGACCCTGACAAAGTCAAAGCAATTCAAGAAATGCCAGCACCAAGAACTGAAAAGCAAGTCAGGGGTTTCCTCTGGCGTTTAAATTATATCTCCAAATTTATTTCCCACATGACCGCAACGTGTGAACCGATCTTTAGGTTGTTAAAGAGAGATCAAAGTTGTGTGTGGACGGATGACTGCCAAAGGGCATTTGAAAGTATTAAAAAATATCTTCTTGAACCACCTATCTTGCTCGCTGTCGTAGAAGGAAGACTGTTGATTATGTATCTAATAGTGTTAGATAAATCCATGGGTTGTATTCTGGGACAACAGGATGAAACGGGAAAGAAAGAGTTCACCATTTATTATCTCAGCAACAAGTTCACTAATTGTGAGTCGCGGTATTCTATGCTAGAAAAAACATGTTGTGCTTTGGCCTGCGAGGAAAAGCGTTTGCGGCAGTATATGTTGAATCATACTACTTGGTTGATCTCCAAAATGGATCTAATCAAGTATATTTTTGAAAATCCTGCTCTTACTGGGAGAATTTCCCGCTGGCAGATGTTGTTATCTGGATATGATATCGCGTACCGCACTCAAAAGGCTATCAAAAGTAGTGTGTTGGCAGATTACCTTGCTCACCAGCCGGTGGAAGATCATCAGTCTGCAGAATATGAATTCCCCGATGAAGATGTGATGTTCTTGAAAGTGAAAGATTGTGATGAACCATTTCCTGAGGAGGGCCCCGACCCTGAATCTCGTTGGAGTATGGTATTTGATGGAGCTGTGAATTCTTATGGTAAAGGAATTGGTGATGTAATTGTTACCCCTCATGGATCGCACATTCCTTTTACTGCAAGGTTAAAATTTGATTGCACTAATAATATGGCAGAATATGAGGCTTGCATCATGGGTCTTGAAGAAGCTATTGATCTCAGAATCAAGATTCTACATGTGTATGGTGATTCAACCTTGGTAATAAATCAGATTAAAGGAGAATGGGACACTCGTCACCCTGGCTTGATCCCTTACAAAGATTATGCTAGAAGATTACTACCCTTCTTCAATAAAGTTGAATTCCATCACATTCCTAGGGATGAAAATCAAATGGAAGATGCTCTGGTAACTCTGGCTTCCATGTACCAAGTAAATGCTTGGAATGATATACCCTGAATTACAGTTCGACGGCTAAATAGGCCCGCTCATGTGTTTGCGACAGAGGAGGTAGAAGATGAAAAACCTTGGTATTATGATATCAAGCATTTCCTTCAGACTCAGGAATACCCATTTGGTGCGTCAAAGAAAGATAGAAATACACTGAGAAGATTGGTAGGCAGTTTGTTCCTCAGTGAAAATGTGTTATACAAGAGAAATTTTGACATGGTCTTGCTCAGATGCGTGGATAGACACGAAGCAGACATGCTGATGCATGATATCTATGAAGGTTCATTTGGCACTTATGCTAATGGACATTCAATGGCTAAAAAGATGCTAAGGGCAGGTTATTATTGGTTGACAATGGAATCCGATTGTTACAAATTTGCAAAGAAGTGCCATAAATGCCAGATTTACGTAGATAAGATCCATGTACCTCCGACACTTCTCAATGTGATTTCCTCCCCATGGCCTTTCTCTATGTGGGGCATTGACATGATAGGTATGATAGAACCCAATGCTTCGAATGGACAGCGTTTCATCTTGGTAGAAATTGACTACTTTACCAAATGGGTAGAGGCTACTTCATATGCCAATGTTACCAAACAGGTGGTTGTGCATTTCATCAAAAACAATCTTATATGCCGGTATGGTGTGTCGAGCAGAATCATCACTGACAAAGGCTCAAATTTGAACAACAAGATGATGACTGAACTGTGCGAAGAATTCAAGATTGTCCATCACAATTCATCTCCATACAGGCCAAAGATGAATGGGGCTGTTGAAGCTGCTAATAAGAATATCAAGAGAATTATCCAGAAAATGGTTGTCACTAATAAGGATTAGCATGAAATGCTCCCTTTTGCTCTGCATGGATATCGAACATATGTTCGCACTTCAACAGGAGCAACCCCGTTTTCCCTAGTGTATGCAATGGAAGTTGTACTCCCTGTCGAGGTAGAGATTCCCTCGTTGCGTGTGATAATCGAAGCCAAATTGACAGAGGCTGAATGGGTTCAGAAGAGGTTTGACCAATTAAATTTGATTGAAGAAAAGAAAATGAAAGCTTTGTGTCATGGGCAGTTATATCAGAAAAGAATGAAGAAAGCATTTGACAAAGAGGTCAAACCTCGTGAATTTAGAGAAGGCGACCTCGTGCTCAGGAAGATCATGTCTTTCAACACTGATTCTAGGGGAAAGTGGACTCCCAATTTTGAAGGCCCGTATGTTGTCTTCTCTGGTGGTGCATTAATTCTTGAAACTATGGATGGCGAGGAGTTCCCACGTCCCATGAATGCTGATGCAGTCAAGAAATACTTCGCCTAAAGAAATAAAAGAACAGCTTGCTAAGTTGAAAACCCGAAAGGGCGGCTTAGGCAAAAAAGAGCGTCTCGTTAGACCGAAAACCCGAAAGGGCAGTCTAGGCAAAAATTAGAGACATAAACAGAATAAATTTCCCGCTAAGTTGAAACCCGCAAGGGCAGCTTAGGCAAAAGTTAGGGATTTTCTTGGAAAGTAACTACGTCATACGAGACTTGATCGTTGAAGCAACAATCTTCTCAGATCCTCACCATACTTCAACAGAAGCTGCTGCTCAGAATTTCAAAAGTTGTTAGGGGGGATAGTGGTCATTGTATCTCAATGTATCTTTTCCATTATGTATTACCATTTCCCAAACTTTGTAATCATCCATGGAGTCTCGCCATTCGCAAACTACCATTCTATTAATGAAATTCGAGCTTTTGCCCAATTCTTTATGTTCTTATTTTTGTGATTGCATCCTTTGTTTGTAATATGGAATTCACCCGCATACAGCCGTTACTCTGCCCAATTTTTGTGAATACTTAATACATTTGAAGAGGTCTAGTATCTTTGCTTGCTTGGTTTCAGTCCAAATAATGGGAATTCTATCTTGGATCATGATGTCAAGTTTTGGCTTCTTGTTTGGTTAGATGGTCCTTATCCTTAGCCTTTACTTTATGCTTTAGGATAGCCTCTTCTACTCCTTCCATCTTCTTTAATTTCAAAAATTTTCTCCCTCCTTTTCAAACTCTTCTTGTTTCTAAATTTAAACACTTTCATAATAAACTTGGACTTAGGTCCATGCATTTTCAAAACATTTTCATCAATAAACTTCAATCAATTTAATAATACTTTGACACTTTTTTGTGAGAAGACTAAAAGTCAATCAATCTCATTTCAAACCATTTTGCCACTTTGGCTTTTACCTTTAAACTTTTCTTAAAAGATTAGGCTCTTGTCAATCCTTGTAGTGATGCAAACAACTATACTTCTACAACATGCAATTAAGAGAGATATTTTCCACTAGGGTGTTGAGTGAGGCATTGTTGATTTTAAAATCCAAGCCATATCCTCCACTTTAAGATGATGCAAATTCTCCTTTCTCATGATTGTAGGTAGTAAGTATGTTTTCCACACGAACAATGACGATGATGGCTTATCTCATAAAATTAACCAACACACTTGTGTTTCAAATTTTCAAAAGAGGAACTACGTGTACCCTGATCCCCTGTTGCATGAAAGGTGGTACGTAGGCGCTAAAGGTTCGCAACCGCGGCGTGTGCAAAAATCATAAAAAAATATATTTCTTCTCTTACCTTCACCATCCATTTTATATATAACACATTTTTATAGCCTAAATATACAGATTTTACAAAGTGGTTCTTGCGGAGTACCATATATGTTTAGGATGCTAATACCTTCCCTTTGAATAACCAACCCCCTTACCTTGAATCTTCCCCCCCCCCCCCCCCCCTCCCCCTTTTTTTGGTTATTCGCTCTTTTCCCATTCCTTTGGAAATAATAAAGCGCGGTGGCGATTTTTATTTTGATTTGTATAAAGTCTAGTCAATCCAATGGCTTAGTCTTGAACATTTCTACCGCTACAGAGAGTGCAAACCTATATATTTTGTCTAAGATAATAAATGGCAAAAGATAAATAAAAGAATGTTAGAAGAGGTGTTTGAAAGCCCTAAAATTCTATATGTCAAGATAAGTATTTTTGATGTTTTTTAGTAGAATATAATTTGAGTGTAAATAAATAGTAACTAAGACATAATTCTAATTAATTTTAATATTAAGAAAAATCTAATTAACTTAATTAATAAATAAATAAATAAATGTCAAAAATTTAATTACTAACTAAAAAACCCTAATCCTAATTTGTTATAGTTTTGAAATAAGTTTAGGGTTTGTTAATGGTTAGTTAGAAAAAGATTAATTAAGAAAATGAAATAAAAATTAGGGTTAGTAAAATAGAAAAACAAAATGCATGGGGTGGGAGTTGAACCCACACCCTTGATCTTAAAGGTATGCCCTTCTGCCTATTACGCTATGGTGTTGTTTGTGATATGGAATGAGAACCAATCACCATATGATGAATCTGCGTGTTATGTTGAAAAAAGAAAAATTATTTGACAAGAGGAGGGATCGAATCCACACCCTTACCTATACTATACAACGCCCTTACCAATTGTGCCATTGTTGTTTCATGTTCATATCACTAACATAAATAAACAAATAATGAAATTAAATCATAAACTAAATAAAACAAACACACGCGCTTGGTGTGGGGCCGAAGATTTCAATCAACCAATGAATGAATGGGGATTGGCCATGCAGCTTCTGACCACCATTTAGAGAAGTTAAACCACCATCCACGGCAGTCAGCCTCATCTTCTCCAGTGAGGAGATTTTGAAAACCTGCTATAATCAATCAAAAAATGAAAACTAATAACCTAGACCGAGTATTTGGCACGCTATGAATCCAATGACGCTATTATTTTTGATTGAAAGTACCTGTAGCTAGGGGTTCGAAGCTTTGAGAGCTTCAAAACCCTAATAGTGGTGAATGGTTGTTCCTGCATGAAAAACATGCAAATGGTGATTCTAAACAAGTCCAAACATCATTATAAACAAGTATATGTGCCTAGAATCAATCAACAATGCATGAATTGTGAGTTTGAATTCAAGAAAGTTCAACAAACCGGTGATACTTGGTTGTGATGATTTGGGATGCTACGAGCTTCAGTAATGATTGGGATGAACTCTTAGGAACCTCAGTAGTGTGATAGAGTGCTTGGAATGGATTGACAAAGGCTGCACACAAGGGTTTGAGTTCTCCCTAGTTTATTGAAAATTTGAAGATTTTAGGGTTGCTTCTATAATGTAGCATACATGTCCTTTGCAATCTGAAGTTGTTGTGTATTTATAGTGGAAGAATTAGGTCAACATTTGTAAGATAAATCTTTTTATTTCATGTTGAAGATATTTGATTTGAATTTTGCACAAAAAACTTCTATCTTAGGCCAAATCAAATATTCATGATCCAACATGGTTTCTCCAGCATAATTATGTGATTTTGGATTTATGATTTGATTCAAAAATAGATCCACACACTTTGTATCATTTATTTGGTATTTTATTTGATTTATTTTTATTTTAATTGAATAAAATCAAAATTAAAAAGAAATAAAAACAAAAAAAAATGAATGGATTTAGAGGTCTAATATGAGGTCATGAACACATTTGAACCTAAAAACTTAGGCCTGTTACCCAAAAAATTCAACTTTTCTCAAAGTGGATTTCATGTGTTTTCTCAAAATTGCTCAACTTGCATCAATTATAACTCTCTCTCAATTTTTGTCATATGAAGATGATCTAGGACTTTTTGGAAACCTCATGATGTCTCCTAAAACTTTCATGTTGGTCATTTTTTTTCATTTGAAGTCTTTAACTTGATGTGAATTGCTTTGACAAAAGATGTCTTTTTGTTGACTCTCAAAGTGACCTGTAATGTTTTGACCTATATCTCTCAAATGAAGCATTTTTGGTTGAGGAATTTCTGATGAAGTATGTGAAAGTTGTGCTTGGTCAATGTTTAGTTGACTTGTCCTTAATAAAACCCTAATTTAGTAACTTTTGATGAATCTTGACTTTTCTTGATGAATCATGATCAACCCTTAATCAAATGATGAATGTGACTTCAAAATGTTGACCAAAATTTTTGAAGTTTGACTGTAGATTGATCAAAGTTGACTTTTTGTTCAATATAGTTCATTTTCAATCATCTGATTAGTTGATTGAGAAAATTTGTACTGCAGGGCTTGAAACTTGGCATGTCGATTCTTTGAAGCATGTGAGAAACCATGAAGTCCATTTGAGGCATTAGAAACTCAATTTCCTTTGAGAAAATAAAAACTCTATTTGTAGGTTGGTTGCTTAGGAGGAGAGTCCATCAGATTAATCCTTGATAAGTCTTGAGCAATTGAGACCTTCATGAGCATGATGATGTGTCTTGAATTAATTTATCTTGAGGAGAGAAAAATTTGGGGTACAACAAATGCACTGTTAGCGGGTATGATTTATAGTTTCGTCCTTTGTTCGATCGCGGAAAAGTTATGGATCATGCAACGATCTATGTCTTTATAAATGGTAACCCAGTGCCGACCATACTTGCTTCACCTATTACGCCATCCATTCTCGGCATGGCAAGAAATGAGGCGTCATGTGGTGTATTACATTTCTCTATAAGTGGTTTATGTTGCATATTCCTACACATGGACTTTTTGTGAATTCTGTGGATTCTCTTCTCTAGTTTCAACAGATCACGACACTCACTTCTTATGACATTGTTTTGTATAATGATAGGGGTTTGAAAGAGATCATTGCAAGTTGTGGTGAGTTTCCTAAAGTTCCTCTCATGGGAACGAAAGGTTGCATAAATTACAATCTCACTTTAGCTCGCCGCCAGTTGGGGTATGTTATGATGGATGGACCTACTGATCGGGAGGTAGAAGAAACCGTTTATCTCAGTAAAGGGGAAAATACTATGTTGTTGGAAAGAGTAAAAGCCTCTTTGGGTCTTGTTCATAAGAAATGGAAGGTCTTCTTTGGATAGAGAGGATGTTTATCTTTGGATGCTTATGTGTAGTGGATTTAGAACCGACTCCAAGGGGATGTAATTGCTTTACAAAAGAGGTAGGCCTTTGTATCCTCAACCAGTTTTTAATCCATCAGTTGAAATTCAATTGCCACTGGAAACAACTGTTAATCAATCATCCCTTTCTGAACCATCAATGAAGCAACCAGTTCCCGATTTGTCCAAATCTGTGCCTATGGAAAATTACAAGCATGTTATGGCTGAAAATCTCAAGCTATAGTCAATAAATCAAGTGAAGTACATGGAACTTTCCTTTGTTGCGCAAGAAAAGAGAAAGTTTTTGCATGAAGCCAAACCGAGAAACAAGTTGTTAGAAGAGTATGATTTGTTGGAACAAGCGAAGAAGTTCAGGTTGAAGGACTCCTCTACGTCCAGAAGCCAAGTCGAAGTCCTTGTGGAGAGTCAGCGGATAATTGAAAGACTCTGATTGGCTAGAGAATAGTTAAAAGTAAGACATGAAGGAGAAATCATAGCTCTGAGGAAGAAACTTTGAGATGAAGAGTCCAAATTCAAAGAGCTTAGTCGGCAAAAAACAGGGTACGAGCTGGAAATCCAAAACTGATAGAGGTGGATCAATAGGCTAGCTAAGGAAGTTGGAGAGCTCAAGATTCAACTTCAATAGAAGGATGATCTGAGGCATGTTGAAGAGGTTTGACTGGAAGGAAGAAACACCCTATTGTTTCAGGAAATAGCTGAGTTGGCGAACTTAAAGCTCAGTTAGGGTTGGATACGCGTTCATCTTGAGTTTGATGGAAGTTCATCTTAGCTTTCTTAATATTTATTTGTTGTCAAGGTCACGGCCAGATTTGTTGGACGAGATATTTTTTATTAGTAATTGTACTCTCTATTGAGGATCTTTTTGATTTGTAGTTGTACTCTCTGTTGAGTACCTCTTATATGAATATTGTTGTGTTTATTCTATGAGAAGTTCCCTTTTATTTAGATATCTCCTCTCTTGATGCTTTCTCGTGTTGCTTTATTATTTTGCTTATTGATGTTAATAAAAATGCTTTAGTATATTCTTGGAAATGATGAAACATTTCACGCATAATCATGCATTCATGCATATCATATCATGATAGGTGGTTCCAACAAGTTTTCTTATTTCTGGTATGGGATTTCTTTTCAAAGATTGGTACTACAAACTATCACTGTTACAACCCTCAAAGTAATTCCAAAAGTCAAATGGAACAGATTTAGGCAAACTTTGTTGCTATGAGTGCCAAGATAGACACTCGTGTTGACCAACTGATGGAGATTATCTAGAACATGGATCTTCAACGGGAAGAGATGAGAGCCTTGATTATGAGTCCTGTTGAGACTGCGAATAATGGGAATGAGACTGTGATCGTCAATCCTCAAGGAGTTGTTGTTAATAATCTGAATGGTAATTTAGGTGGCCGTACTCTGAATGGTAATCCAAGTGGTCTGATGCTAAACGGTAATCCAGGTGGTCCAAATTTGAATGTAAATGCTGGTTTGAATCATAATGGTAATGCTACTGTGAACCTTGGTACTCCTGCTAATAATAATCAAGGTATTCCTTTGGTCCAATTGCTGGGAAATAATATTTATCCACCCACTCCTACTCGACAAAACAATGAACAATCATTTGTTTAACCGAGACCTATTCGTATTCTTGTTCAACACCTTTAAGAGGATAACTATGATGAATGGAAGTCTCATGTTGATGAGTCGACTAAAGCTGACAAAAAGTCGTGTATGCTCGACGAGCGTATGCGAGCCTTTGAGAATCAGGGCGCTATGAGCCTTGATATGTCTTATTTGGGTTTGGTCCCTGGAGTGAAGATCCCTCCTAAGACACATGTCAATTCTTACTACATTAGGATGTCGGTGTACTCAGATGATGAGAAACTACTTATACACTTCTTTCAAGACTTAACTGCAAAATATGTATAGAAGTAGAATGAGTCATTTAAGGAATACATACAGAGGTGGCGTGAAATTGCGGTCAAGGTCCAACCACCTATGATGGAGCGTGAAATGGTAGATATGTTCACTATTACCCTGCAGGGGCGGTATTATACGAAATGTAGTACTTTCAATACATTTGCTGAAATTGTGACGTATGGAGAAAGGATTGAAATTGGAATAAAACTGGGAAAGATTCAGGATGTCTCTGGAACTAACACTGGTAATGCCAATAAGTCTTTTGGGTGTTCACAAAAGAATAAAGAGAGTGAAGCTAGTGTGATGTATGCATGCAAAGGGAAAGGTAGATATCAAGAGTCAGATCATGATATCTTTGTTGTGACTATTCCTGCTACACCTCAGAAGCAGGCTTATGCGCCGAGAAAGGATAATCAGTAGAGGAAGAAACAACCACCACAAAAGTTTGATGCACTTCATATGTCTTGTGCTGAGTTACTACCTCAGTTACTTCAATTGATGTTGGTTGAGTTGCGCCCTTGGAAGGTAAATCCAGAGAACTTACCATACAAATTTAATATAAACGCTCTATGTGAATTCCATTCTGGAGGGCAGGGGCATACTCTTGAGAATTGTATGGCTTTCAAACACAAAGTACATGACTTGTTGGATTCTCAAGCTATTAATTTTAGGCCAGCGCCAACGCCTAACATTCTTCAGCAGCCTTTTCCACCTCATGGCAGTGTGACTATCAATGCCATCATTGAATATGAAAGCTTGAGTTTGGTTATGGATGTAAACCAGCTGACTACACCTCTATCGTTTGTGAAAGATCAGTTGTCAACAAAAGGTATGTTTTTGGGCTACGGTCTGGACTGTGAATATTGTTTGGTTCAGCCAGAGGGTTGCCAGTGTTTAAAAGATGATTTTTAAAGTTAGATTACTCAAGGAACTCTTCAGTTTGACTACGTGGTTGTTGAGCCTAAGGTTGGTGAAGATGAGGTTGATGTCATAACTATTTCTGTCAAGCCTAAGACAATTCAGAGTCTTGTGACAATTCCAGTTCCTGCCAAAAAGTCGCCAGTGACCATCACTCAGCCCGGCCCAATTCCTTAGTTAAGTGATAAAGCAGTTCCTTGGAACTATGGTGGTGAGTATTATTATTAGGGACAAAAGCCTTTTACTCAAAATCCCGAGGAAGATAAATCTGAAGAAGAGAAACCTAAAGTTCATGACATTGTCAGTGAAAGTAGGATCACTCGTAGCGGTCGGATTTTCTCTCCACTTGAACAGCCAGAAAGTAGCACAGATGCCTCGACTAAGGTTAAAGGCAAGCACATTAAAGTTAATGGTAAAAAAACTGGGGAGGAATCCTCCTGTTCTAAGTCTGGATGCCGAAATGGCTAAAGATGTCACATAATTGATGAGATATATAAATAAGAGTGACTACAATATTATCCATCAGTTGAATCTCATAGGAATGTGCTGATGAAGTTATTAGGAACTTCTTTCGTTCCTCAAGAGATCTCAGTGAACCAATTTGAGGGGATTGTGAATAACATCTCTGCAAGTAATGGGATTGACTTTACAGATTTTGATCTACCCCCTGAGGAAAGGAAGCATAATAAGGTGTTTCACATCTCCATGGATATTGTGAAAACCACTTTATCTCAAGTGCTGGTTGACATGGGATCCTCCATTAATGTGATTCAAAAGTCTTCTCTTATGATGGGCTTGTGCTGAGGCCTAGTGACTTGGTTATCAAGGCGTTTGATGGGTCAAAAAGAATTGTGTTTGGGGAATTTGATTTTCCTATCAAGATAGGTCCTCAGATATTCGACATGACTTTCTTCATTATGGATATTAATCCTTCTTACTGCTGTCTTCCAGGGTACTTGTGGATCCATGGGGCTGGTGGTGTTACCTCTAATTTACATCAGAAGTTGAAATTCCTAGTCAATGGAAAGGTGGTCACCGTTTATGGTGAAGAGGACTATATGGTCAGTCATTTGAGTGTTTTCGGCTATGTTGAAGTTGAGTGTGAGATACATGAGACTCCATGCCAAGCATTTAAGACCATGTAGGTTGTCAGAACTCCTCATCAAGAGGTTAAGAAGTCGAAAGCCTCTATGGTATCTTACTGATATGCTCAAGCAATTGTTGAGTCTGGTAATCTTGAAGGTCGGGGAAGAGTGGTGGATCCCCCCACACAGAAAGACAAAAAATGTTTAGGCTTTCTGGATGGTCGAAGCATACCAAATGTTGGTCTTCTCAAGATTCAAGGTATTCCTCCTCCGATTCAGTTTGTTAGTGGTGGTGTCATCCATGAGGAATATCATGATGTGATTGAGGAAGGGATAGTGACTGTGAAATGGAAAAATGGGTCCGTCCTACTGTTCCAGGTCAAGGTCATGTCAATTGGTTTGCCGAAGATGTCATTGAAGTCACCCGTTATAAAGAGTTATTTTATTTTATTTTTATCATGCAATAATTCATACGTTATGCCCAAGACATATTGGATCATGTTGTAGGACCACAATGTTTTTCTTTTCAAAATTTATCATCAATAAAGGACGTCTTTTTGCATTCAAATATTTCTCTCCTTGTTTTTCTCTCTATTTTTCAAAAAAATTGGCAATGTGTTTTTATTTTTCTTTTTTTAATCTAAAACTAAAACAAAATAAAAACAATCATGCAAATAATGTCCCCCATTAATCCCAGATTTTGTCGAAAACGATTATGCTATGGCTCATTATGACTTTGGAAATCCAATCTATCAAGCCGATGAAGAAGCTGAAGAAGATTGTGAACTTCTCGAAGAGTTAGCCAGATTGTTAAGGAAAGAAGAAACGGTCATTCAACCGCACCAAGAGACTATCGAGGTGATCATCTTAGGTACCGAGGAGGTTCGAAAAGAAGTTAAGTTTGGGGCAACATTAGAAGACAGTGTCAAGAAAAGATTGGTTGAAATGCTCTGTGAGTATGTAGACATATTTTCTTGGTCTTATGAAGACATGCCTAGGATGGATACGTATATTGTGGTACACAAACTACCTCTCAGAGAAGAGTGTCCTCCTCTTTAAAAAAAAATTCGAAGAACTCATCCTGAGATGTCTAAGAAAATTAAAGAGGAGGTTCAGAAACAGTTTGATGTGGGTTTTTTGAAAGTTATATCTTATCCGCCGTGGATTGAGAATATTGTTACAGTGCCTGAGAAGTATGGCAAAGTTAGAATGTGTGTGAACTATAAGGACTTAAACATAGAAAGCCCTGGGGATGATTCTCTGCTCCCTGATATTGATATTCTGATTGATAATACTGCTCAAGCTAAAGTGTTTTACTTCATGGATGGTTTTTCTGGCTATAATCAAATTAAGATGGCGCCAGAAGACATGAAGAAGATTACCTTTATTACACATTGGGGAACATTTTTCTACAAAGTGATGCCCTTTAGTTTGAAGAATGTAGGGGAAATGTATTGGTGCATAATGGTCACTCTCTTTCATGACACGATCCATAAAGAGATTGAAGTCGACATCGACGATATGATTTCCTAGTCCTAGACAGAAGAAGAGCATATTTTCCACTTATTGAAATTGTTTGAAATATTGAGGAAGTTCAGGCTGAGGCTGAACCCTAACAAGTGCACCTTCGGTGTGAGATCAGGGAAGTTATTGGGCTTCATAGTAAGTGAAAAGGGATTGAAGTTGATCTTGCCAAAATAAAAGCAATACAAGAAATGCCTGAGCCAAGAATAGAAAAATAGGTTCATGGTTTTCTCAGGAGATTGAACTATATTTATAGATTCATCTCTCGTCTTACAGCCACTTGTGAACCAATATTCAAGATATTGAGAAAAGACAAAACGGCCATGTGGAATGACAATTGCCAAGAAGATTTTGATAAAATAAAACAGTATATGATGGAATCTTCAATTCTGTTGCCCCCAATGGAAGGAAGGCCTTTGATAATGTATTCACTATGTTGGAAAACTTTATGGGCTATGTACTCGGTCAACATGACATGATGGGTAGAAAAGAACATGATATATACTACCTGAGCAAGAAATTCATTGATTGTGAGTCTGGATATTCATTATTGGAAAAGACTTTTTGTGCACTCGCGTGGGTAGCAAAGCGTCTTGATATCCAAGATAGATCCAATAAAGTATATTTTTGAAAATCCATCTCTCACGGGAAGAGTAGCCCGTTGGAAGATGATTTTGACTGAATATGATATCCAATATACTACCTAAAAAGACATCAAGGGTAGTTTATTAGCGGATTATCTTGCTCACCATCCTATGGAAGATGGCTATCTGCCGATGAAGTTTGAATTTCTTGATGAGGGCATCATGTATGCATGGGATTGTAATATCCCTGGCCTACGATCCAGGTCGGATGGATGATGGTGTTCGGTGGTGCCTCTAATGCATTGGGTAATAGTGTCGGTGCTGTAATTACTTCTCCTGAAGGTTTCTATACTTCTCTCACTTCCAGAATTTGCTTTGATTGCAACAAAAATATGGCCGAGTATGAAGCTTATATCTCTGGGTTTGAAGCTGCTATTGATATACGAATCAAGATATTGGAAGTGAATGGGTATTACGCTCTTATGATTATTCAGATCAATGGATATTGGGAGACTCGTCTCCCGAATTTGATTTTGTATCGTGAGTGTAATATGGTGGGAGAACTGACTTGGTTTTTGCGTTTTATCATAAATGTTGCGAATAGTAAGAGTCGTCACCGACTTTTCTTTTATCCAATAAGAAAAGGGTGAAAAGAACAAGAAAGACCTTTATTGATTTTGAGTCTGGGGGGTAATTTATGAAAAGGGAAGGTGTTAGCATCCTTTTCATCTGTAGTTATCTATGGGCTCTTAATTGCTTAACTCACTTTAATTTGCACTGTGTATGCTTTGAAAATGTTTTGAAAATGCCAATGTAGGGCAGTCTTCTTTATAATAACCCATGAATCAGTCCTAAAGAGTGTTTATAAAGCGTTTGAAAGTAGTTGTTTTGAAAGTGTGAGGTGTGAAAATTATTTTAGTTTGCTTGCAAACAATTAAGGGTAACTTACCCACTGAAGGGTCACTCGTTATTCTTTTCCTTCTCCTTAAAGGATAATGCTATCTGTACCATTAGTTGATAGGTAGCCCCATCCATTGGATGTGAATGAACGGGAGTAGGGTCGTTGTTATGGTCATAGAAGGGAACATGGAGGGATACCTTAACAATTTGAAGGCACTGTTATCATATATCCGTAGGCAACTCGAAGGACAAGATCATTTCTCGTAGACAGCTTCGAGGGACATCGCGGGAATATGATCTTTATGATGACTTTAACCGAGGGTCTTTGCTAATGGTATCCCTATGTTTGAGGGACATGACCATTGTTTTTCCGAATGGAACGAGGAGAGGCTACCCTAGAGGTGCATGTGTGCAAATGATTCAGTTCAATTATTTATCTTATTTATTTAGGTTTATATAGCGTTTCGTTTTTTATCTTTCCATACATGCCTAGTTACTACACAGGTATACATACATACAGGCATACGTAAGTACGGAAAGTAAAAGTGCAGAAAATAAATCCTAAGATATTACATCCCATGAGCAGTTACAAAATAGGAAAAAATGCGAGAAAGTAAACTACAACTATTACAAAAATATACGTGACCTATACATTTATTTCTAGATATTTAAATGACAAAGAAAACTAAATGTTAGAAAAATGCTTTAATAAACCTAAGATTCTAAGTGTAGAAAAAAATATTTTTGATGTTTTATTGTGGAAAATAATTAAAGTGATAATAAAATAATTAAAACATGATTATTTATACTTTTTTTTTCTTTTCAAAATAAATTAAGCTAATAAAAAACCTAATGTATAATTATTTTTTTAAATACAAATTTATAAAAAAAAACTAAGTCTAATTATTTTTAAATAAAAAAATATAGTTTTTTTGTACTTTAATTAAATAAAATAAAAAAAGTAAAAGAAAATTAAATACAAAGAATAAAAAAAAGATATTGGGCCTGGTTCAGCGGTAAAGGGGGTGTTGGATAGCAAGAAAAAGTCCAGGTCCAAGATGCCAGTGTGGAATCCAGTGTAAGTGGCTCCAAGAGGCCCACTGTGCGTTTGCAAATGTGAGGTCGTTGGATAAGATCTATACAGATCTGATGGTGAGGCGTGCCAGGGTGTACGATGGGCTTATGGGAACATGTTGCATTTGATCGGAAGAAGTTAGAAAATATGAAAAAAATCACAAAAGACAGAGATCGAACCCCTGCCCTTGTGCACTAAAGCCTTAACACGCACTGTCATGCCACTAGACCATTAGTTATTTCGCGTTAGTACCACCATCATCAATAAATAAATAATAAAATTGGATCAGAAATCAAACAAAATAAAAAAAAATGCATGTTAGTGGGCCATGGCTGTTTGAATGGACGAATTAGATGCATGGATTTTCACACGTTAGCTCAGGGAGGGTCAAAACACCACACGCGGTGGTTGACCTCTTTCTTCTCTGATCATCTCAAAACCCTATCATGCGAAATAACATGATTCAAGGCCAAAAATTAAGCCTAACCCACCTAAATCAAGGGTTACAAACTCAGTGGTGCCCTCTATTTAACCTGAAAGCGCCTGCAAGAAGAGATACGGTGAAGCCAGAGGTTCATGCCCTAACAATGGCGTTCTCTTATCCTCGTGTCAAACCTTTCAAATAATTGTTCAAAAATGTTCTAATGATCATTATAAATATGTATGAATGTATGACATTGATTGATATTACATGAATTGAGAGTTTAAGATAAAGGAACTTTACCAAACCGGAGCTACCTGACTGGCACTTTCTAGGATTCCTTGAGCTTGAGTAATGATTAGGAACGACCTTTGGAGTCCTCAGGAGTATGAATGAATGCTTGGAACCGGTTAAAAACCGCTGGAGACCGGGATTTAGTTTTTCCCTAAATCTTTAATTTTGAGAGATTTTTTGAAGTGGTTCTTGAGGCAGTTGTTGCGTGTCCTTTTGTTCTGAGTTGGTATGGTATTTATAGGGATGAGTTTAGGTGAACAAATATGGCACAATATCATGCAATCATGGCCAAAATCAAACAAAAATAAAACATGTTTTCAAGCTTCCATTTTTAGAGATTCTTTCCATTTCTAGCTCACACGCTTTTTAGGCATGTTTGTCATGTGTTCTTGGGCCTCGGTGTGAACCAAAACTAAGCCCATATGCATTGGTTTACCATATTTTTATTTAATTTATCTTGAGTTTAATTGAATAAAAGTCAAAATAAATAAAATAAAAATAAAAGATAATGCATGAATGAATTTATGGGTCCTTAATTATGTTATGAACATGTTTGAACTTCAAAAGTTAAGCCCATTTGCCAAAAAGTCCAAAATTACTCATTTGAGATTTCATGCATTTTTCTCAAAATTTCCCAAATTGCACCAATCATAACTCTCTCAATTGTTATCATATGAAGGTGATCTTGGACTTTTTGGAAATCTCAAGATTTACCCTACAATATCTATGTTGATCATTTTGGCATTTGGAGACTTTATCTTAATGTAAGTTTCCTTGACAAAAAGTGTCTTTTTTTACTTTTGAAATGACCTATAATGTATTGACTCATACCTCTCAAATGAAGCATTTTTGGAGTTGAGCTTAGAGAGAAAAAATTGTATAGAATTTATTTCCTTCAAAATGAGCCTTGGTTGGGGAAAAACTGATGAAACATGTGAAAGTTATGCTTGGTCAAAGTTCAATTGACTTTTCCTAAGGAAATCCTAATTTGGCAACTTTTAAATTTTGATGATTTGAGGGTTTTTCTTGAGGAATCATGATCAATCCTTGATCAAATTATGAATGTGACTTTACAATGTTCATGTTGACCAAAAATCTTGAAGTTTGACTGCATGTTGACCATAGTTGACTTTTTACCCAATACAATTGATTTTCAATCATCTTAGCAATTGATTGAGCAAAGTTGTGGTGCAAGGCTTGAAACTTGACATGAGCATTTTTAGGGACATATTAAGAGTAATGAAAACCATTTGAGGCATTAATAGTCCAATTTCCTTTGAGAAAAGAAAAACTCTAGTTGTAGGCTAATTTCTTAGGAGAAGACTTATCTGATCATTTCCTTGAGTAATCTTGAGCAATTGAGAACCCTAGGAAGATAAGGAGACCTCTTGAGATAATTTGATTTGAAAATGAGAGGGAAAATTTTGGGGTACAAAAGCTGTCCATGTTCAATCTTCTTAAACTTGAGGAATTAGATTGACATGCTCTTCATTCGTCGTTTGAAGGTGAAAGAGGATTGAACACTTAAGTGCCCAGAAATTTGCACTCGTGTGTGGCCAAAGTAACACTATTGGTTGATTGTACATGGAATGAGCTTAAATATTCCATTTTGAGAGTTACAGGATGTCATCAGAGATGGGCTTATAGATGCCATCCAGAGTAATTGTTGATAGGACTATCAGAATGAGTCTACGCTCGACTTTGTCCAAAACAATATCAGAGTGAATTTACGCTTGATTTTATCTGAACGATACACTAGAATAAGTCTACACTCGACTTTGTCTAGAAGATGTACGGGCATAAGTCTACGCCTGACTTTGTCCAAAAGAATAATCAGAATGAAATCTACGCTTGATTTCATCTAGAAGATGTCTACGCCCGACTTCATCTAGAAGAGATATCGGAAGGAGTTTACGCCTGACTTTTTTTCCAAAAGAGTTTCAGAAGGAAAGCTACGCTTGACTTCATCTGAAGGATGCACTAGAATGAGTCTATGTCCAACTTTGTCTAGCAGATGCATTTGGAATGAGTCTACACCCGACTTTGTCCGAAAGAGTTTAAGAAGGAATCTACGCTTGATTTTATCTGAATGATATACTAGAATGAGCCTATGCCCGACTTTATCTAGAAGAGATATTGGAAGGTGTCCACGCCTGACTTTTTTTCCCAAAACAGTATCAGAAGGAAATCTACGCCTGATTTTATCTGAATGATATACTAGAATGAGTTTACACCCGACTTTGTCTAGAAGAGATATTGGAAGGAGTCTACGTCTAAATTTTTATTTCAAAAGAGTATCAGAAGGAAATCTACACTTGATTTTATATGAATGATATACTAGAATGAGTCTACACCCGACTTTGTCTAGAAGAGATATTAGAAGGAGTCTACGCCTGACCTTTTTTCCAAAAGAGTATTAGAAGGAAATCTACGCTTGATTTTATCTGAATGATATACTAGAATGAGTCTACGCCCGACTTCGTCTAGAAGATATATTGGAAGAAGTCTACGCCTGACTTTTTTCCAAAAGAGTATCAGAAGGAAATCTATGTCTAACTTCATCTGAATGATATAGGAGAATGAGTCTACGTTTGACTTTGTCTAGAAGGTACGTTTGGAATGAGTCTATGTCTAACTTTGTCCAAAAGAATATCAGAAGAAATCTACGCCTGATTCTATGAATATGCTGCTAATGTAGATAGTCACCCCTTCCGTTTTCTGGAATTGATCTACATCCTGTCTGTAAATTGTTGATAATATTCGTCTGTCTGAAATTTAACCTGAAAAGACAAAGTTAGCTTTATGCAATGTCATGATGTATCCATTGCATAATGATGCTCTCAAAATAAATGAGAATGTTACATGCGTTTGGTATGCATATGTTATGATATTATGAATGTTGTATGGATGTGACATGTCGTTGGATAGCGTTGGTATCTTCTTATAACGACGTCTTATTGGGGATGATAAATCCCTGACTGTCGCTGGAGACGAAGAAAGTGATTCTTGAATTTCTTTTGGGAATAAATTTGCTAGAGATTTCTGTCTTCTGTTTAAGGATACTCCGTTGGGTATCTTTGACTTCTGCTTGAGGATAATCAAAGAGAGTCGGTTGCTTGTTGTTCATTGAAGGAACTGATTTTTGCATATTTTGGATGGGGAAAAGAGAGATGGATGCTATCAGACCATGTTTTAGGCATTGTAGCAATTTCTCTGCGGATAGCAACTTTGGTTATACCCTATTGGAGGGAAGGAGAGTATTTCATGTTATTGGAGAAGTAGAATCCACTGGGGAATGAAATTCCTATAAATTGTGTTAAGGAAATAATCTTTGTCGGGGATTAGCATTTCATAGGTTGTGTTAAGGAAGTTTTCACCATATACTGGGGGGAATGATCGAATCTTCCTATCTGCTGGGGAACCTCTTGGGGAAGATGGTCCTGTCAAGCTGTCGATCGGAGATATGGAAGTGAACTGTTGGAAGATCCCCCAGTTTTTGGTCTGACTTACATATTTAGACTTATTGGGGAATGCGTCTCTGTTGAAGATGATCTTGTGAATGTAGCTCTGTGGGGATTGATCAGTAGAGGTTTGTGGATGACTTGAATCTTATCCTAACTCCTAGAGTCTTTAGTAAATTCTTATTCTTGTTTTTATGCATATATTTGTTAATGATAATCATATTCATATGCATATATTTATTCAGTTTAGTCTCTGAACGTTTTGCAAACAAAATAGAGAAAGTGAAAATAAATTTGAAATTTAAAATATATTTGTATTGAAAGTTTTCCTATAAACACGCAGCTTTGTAAAAAGAGACAGAAATCCTGGTAAGAGGAAGTCGTTGAAAACTAAAAAGAGTACAAAGTGAAACAACAAAAACAAATATGTGGAAATAGTCCCATCAAGTTTCAACTCTAATATTGCCCTTATGTCTCTGAGCATCTCACCCCTCGTTATCGGAAGGAGTTCATTGAATTTATCTATACCATTTGAACTTTAACGCTTGGTAACAAAGCTTGTTGTAGGTAAATGATCCAACGGAACATAGTCATATGCCTTAATCCCTAATTTTTTCCTGGACCGCCCTTTCGGGTTTTCAGTCCACCGGGATACCCTTTTTTGCCCAAGCCACCTTTTTATGTTTTCACTTATCGAGTGTACAATCTTTATATATATATATATATATATATATATATATATATATATATATATATATATATATATATATATATATATATATCCCTAATTTCTTCCCAAACCCTTTTGGTTTGTTGGGGTGCTCTTATTTTTGCCTAGGCCAGTCAACCTAGCGGGTCGCTTTCATGCATAGTAATTCTTAACTATGTCCGCGTTCACAGGATGCAGAAAATATTTACCGTCCATGGTGGTAAGTATCATTGCATCGCCAGAAAATATCCTCTTAATTACGAATGGCCTTTCGTATATGGGAGTCCACTTTCCCTTGGGGTCACCTTATGGAAGAATGATACGCTTTATTACCAAGTCACCAACCTGATAAACCCGGTGTTTGACTTTCTTGTTGAAGGCTTAGATCATATGCTTCTGATACATCTTCCCATGACAAATTCCTGCAAGTATTTTCTTGTTAATCATATTTATTTGGTCCAGCCTAGTCTGAACCCATTCGTGGTCGTCCAAATCTGCATCTTTCATAATCCTTAAGAGAAGGGATCTGGACTTCAACAGGTAAGACATCTTCCATATCATAGACTAAAGAGAATGGGGTTACCCCAGTTAACTTGCATACTGAAGTGTGATAGTCATGAAGAGAAAATAGTATCATCTTGTGCCAGTCTTTGTAGGTTATAACCATTTTCTGCATAATCATATTAATGTTCTTATTGGAGGCCTCCATTATGCCATTCATCTTCGGTCGATACGGACAAGAATTATGGTGATTGATCTTGAGTTGCATGCAGAGTTCCATGATCATAATGTTGTTGAGATTAGTACCATTATATGTGATAATCCTTTCGGGGATGCCATACCGACATAAAAGATTATGCTTAATGAACTGGGCAACCACATTCTTAGTAACAAAGGCAAACGAGGCTGTGTCTGTAGGTGTTTAGGTATTGGCTTGCATTTTTGGTAAATTCCAAGTGTATGTGTGAATGTCATGACTGATGTCATAACATTCTAGTTCAGGTTGTACTAACTCTTTAGGTACATGTGCAGAAAAATATTGTAACTCAAAAACTGATGTTTATAAGTGTGTATCTGAGCATGTTTGCAAAATGATCACATTTTGCTAATCAGTAGACAGGTTTTCTCAGATGTCATAACAGATGTTATGACATCCTGTTCTGAACTAACAGGATTGCAGGATTGGATAAGTCTGAGTTTTTTCAGGAAATAACTCAGTCCCCTCTAAACAGAATCCTGCGTTTTCTGAGGAGTAACCTAGCTCAATCCTAACCTGATCAACAAAGTACTGTGACCTGGTCTTTAGGTCAAACGGAATCAACCCTAGGTTTTTGGAAACCCTAACTGAAGTTGCAGCTGCTATATATTCAACAGAGCTGCGGTTTTTGAAGATATCCCTGCTGATTGATTAGAAGATCAATCTTGTAATCTGTATAGATTTGTTTATTGTACTCCAAGCAATTATCATTGTGATAAGTGCCTTGGAATAGGTTTCAATTGTAAGGGTTGTGTAGCACTCAAAGCTTTGAAGCAAGAGTGTTTGAATGTTACTTGACTAAAGCTGTGAAGCAGAGTCAAGTTAGTTGTGTACAACACTCAAAGCTGTGAAGCACGAGTGATTGTGTTACTTGATTAAAAAGCTGTGAAGCTTAATCAAGTGTGTATTTTTGAAGAGTGTCTTCATTAATTCTTAAGTCAAATTGGTTTATGTATCACTGCTGTGATTGAGGGGGAGTGAGTAGGAACTCAGGTTTAAGTTGTACTTAGATTAGAATTGCATTGGGTAGGTCTTAAGTGAAGGAGATAAACTGGTTGGTTTATTCCTGAATTAACATCTCTTATAGTGGATTCTCTCCCTGGCTTGGTAGCCCCCAGAGTAGGTGTTGTTGCACACTGAACTGGGTAAACAATTGACTGTGTTATTTACTGCTTTTATATTTACTGTCATATAGTAAGTCAGATACGGTGTCATAACATTGGACGTGACATTGAGTATCTGTAGCCAGAATTTCAATTGGTATCAGAGCAGGCACCCTGCCTGTATTACTGGGTGAGATCTAGGGATATCACTTTCTGGCACTATGGACAAAGAAGGAGTTTTTGGAAATAGACCACCCATTCTGGATGGAACTAATTATGACTACTGGAAACCTCGTATGATTGCCTTCCTAAAATCTTTGGACAAAAAGGCTTGGAGAGCTGCTGACAAAGGATGGATTCATCCCACCATAACTGAGGAAGATGGGACAATCAGTCTGAAGCCTGAGGAAGATTGGAGTAAAGAAGAAGATGAGCTAGCCCTGGGAAATTCCAAAGCTCTAAATGCCTTGTTCAATGGAATTGATAGAAATATTTTCAGATTAGTTCATCAATATGAACTGGCCAAGGAAGTTTGGGACACTCTCAAAACTACTCATGAGGGAACTTCCAAAGTAAAAATGTCAAGGCTTCAGATGTTGACCACTAAGTTTGAGAATCTAAAAATGATGGAAGATGAAACCATTCATGAGTTTCACATGAACATCTTGGAGATTGCCAACACCTCAGGAGCACTGGGAGAAAAAATGTCAGAAGAAAAACTGGTGAGGAAGATTCTCAGATCCTTGCCTAAAAGATTTGCAATGAAGGTGACTGCCATAGAGGAAGCCCAGGACATTAGCAAGTTGAAAGTGGATGAACTTATTGGGTCTCTTCATACTTTTGAGATGGGAATCACTAATGATGATGTCAAAAAGAACAAGAGCATATCACTTATGTCCAACACTGATGTTGAAGAAAACATTTCAGAAGCTATAGCCATGCTAGGAAGACAGTTCAACAAACTCATCAAAAGAATAGATCCAAAGTCAAGGTCTAATGTTCATAACATTTCCTCTGACATTGACAGTTCCAGCAGAAGACCAAGGTCAGATGAGAAGGGAGTTCAAGGCAGAGGAATTCAATGCCATGGTTGTGAAGGATATGGGCATATTCGAGCTGAATGTCCTACCTTTCTTAAGAAACAAAAAGGAATGACAGTTACTTGGTCTGACTGTGATTCAGAAAGTAATTCTGAAGAAGAGACTGCCAAACGAGTTACTGCTTTAACTGGTGTTTGTACCTCTAAAAGTGACATCGGTGATGAAGAGGTGACTTTTGAAGAACTGGCTGAAACGTACAAGGAATTGTGTATCAGAAGTACTGAAGTCTGTGTGCAGAATAAGAAACAATCAAAACTCATCATAAAGATGGAGGCTGAAAAACGGGCAAACCTTGAAACTATAAGTCTTCTAGAAGGAGAAGTTCAATTGCTGAACTCACAACTGAATCAAATGACCAAATCTGTCAAGATGTTGACAAATGGAACTGACAAATTGGAAGAGATCCTACAGATTGGACAAAATGTGGGAAATAAATCTGGTCTAGGATTTATGAAAGCAACGAAATCTGGTTCTGGTAGGCAAATGTCAAAACAGATGTCTCAACACAACTCTCGACATCAGGAACAGAAACATATGAGGAAAAGGTACCAAAGATGGAAATGTCATCATTGTGGTAGATATGGCCATATAAAGCGTTTCTGCTTCAGATTACATGGATACCCTAATCAGAATTCAGGTGTCAAACCTAAGTCTAAAAAGGTACCACATGCTCCTCAATGGAAGAAAAAGGCTACTGCACTGATAGCTCACACTTCCCTGAGGGTCTCAACAAAGGAAGACTGGTACTTTGACAGTGGATGTTCCAGACATATGACTGGAATCAAGAACCTCCTCAATAATGTTAAGCCTCACACCACCAGTTTTGTGACCTTTGGAGATGGGGCTAAAGGTGAAATCAAAGGAGTTGGTGATTTGAACTGCCCTGGAGTTCCAAGTCTAAATGAAGTACTGCTGGTGAAAGGACTGACCGCTAATCTCATTAGAATCAGTCAACTGTGTGATCTAGGATTCAAGGTCAATTTCTCAAAATCTGAATGCCTTGTAATCAATGACAAACAAGAGATAGTAATGAAAGGAGTCAGATCCAAAGACAACTGTTACTTATGGGAGGCTGAGAACACTAATTTCTCATCTGTGTGTTGCATTGCAAAAGAAGAAAAAGAGGTGAAACTGTGGCACCAAAAACTTGGCCATCTTCACCTAAGGGGTATGAAGAGGATTATCTCCTTGGAGGCAGTCAGAGGGATTCCAAAACTGCTAATTGATGAAGGAAGAGTTTGTGGTGAATGTCAGGTGGGTAAGCAGACGAGGATGTCACATCCAAAGTCAAGACATCTGACCACCACTAAGGTTCTAGAACTCCTCCATATGGATCTGATGGGACCAATGCAAGTAGAGAGCCTTGGTGGTAAAAGATATGCCTATGTGGTTGTGGATGATTTTTCCAGATTCACCTGGATTAATTTCATTAGAGAAAAATCAGATGCATTTGAAGTCTTTAGAGAACTGTGCAAAAGAATTCAAAGAGAGAAGGAAGGATGTATTGTCAGAATCAGAAGTGATCATGGCAAGGAATTTGAAAACAGCAAGTTTGATGACTTCTGTGCTTCAGAAGGAATCAGTCATGAGTTTTCTTCTCCCATAACACCTCAGCAAAATGGAGTTGTGGAAAGAAAAAACAGGACCATACAAGAATCTGCCAGAGCAATGTTACATGCCAAAAGACTCCCTATGTATTTTTGGGCTGAAGCTATGAATACAGCTTGCTATGTTCATAACAGGGTCACCTTGAGAAAGGGAACCTCATCCACCATATATGAACTCTGGAAAGGAAGAAAACCAACTGTGAAGTACTTCCATGTGTTTGGCAGCAAATGCTATATCCTGTCTGATCATGAACAGAGAAGAAAACTGGACTCCAAAAGTGATGAAGGCATATTTCTAGGATACTCCTCAAACAGCAGAGCTTATAGAGTATTCAACTCCAGAACCAAAACCATGATGGAATCAATAAATGTCATAATTGATGACTATCATGAAGAAACAGATGTTCCTTGTACTGTTGAGACATTCTTTGAGACTTCAACCCAACAGGATGATCTACCCAACTCCACCACAACAGAATCAGAATCAAAGGAAGCTAGCAAGACTCCTTCCATCAGAATTCAGAAGGATCATCCAAAAGAGCTCATCATAGGAGATCCTAATAGTGGAGTCATCACAAGATCTAGAGAAATCATCTCAAATTCTTGTTTTGTGTCCAAAATAGAACCAAGAAATGTCAAGGAAGCCTTAACTGATGAATATTGGATTGGTGCAATGCAAGATGAACTGAACCAATTCAAGCAACATGAAGTTTGGGAACTGGTTCCTAGACCTGAAGGAACTAACATCATTGGGACAAAATGGATATTCAAGAACAAGTCAGATGCTGAAGGAGTTGTCACCAGAAATAAGGCGAGACTTGTTGCTCAAGGATACACCCAGGTTGAAGGGGTTGACTTTGATGAAACCTTTGCACCTGTAGCCAGGTTGGAATAAATCAGACTCTTGTTGTCAATTGCTTGTCTTCTGAAGTTCAAGTTATTTCAGATGGATGTGAAAAGTGCCTTTCTAAATGGGTACTTAAATGAGGAAGCTTATGTGGAACAACCTAAAGGTTTTGTGGATCCAACCCATCCTGATCATGTCTACAAATTGAGAAAAGCTCTATATGGGCTGAAACAAGCTCCTAGAGCATGGTATGACAGGTTAACAAAGTTTCTCTCAGACAAAGGCTACAGAAAAGGAGGCTTGGACAAAACTCTATTTGTCAAAACTGGAGGAGGGAAGTTGATGGTTGCCCAAATATATGTTGATGACATAGTGTTTGGCGGAATGTCAGAACATATGGTTAAACACTTTGCTGACCAGATGCAGGCTGAATTTGAAATGAGTCTCATGGGAGAACTAACTTATTTTCTTGGACTACAAGTCTCACAGATGGAGGACTCAATCTTCTTATCTCAAAGCAAGTATGCTAAGAATATTGTAAAGAAGTTTGGTATGGAGAATGCAAGTCACAAAAGGACTCCTGCTCCTACTCATCTAAAGCTCTCCAAAGATTCAAGTGGGGTTAAGGTGGATCAAAGTCTGTACAGAAGCATGATAGGAAGCTTGTTGTACTTAACTGCCAGCAGACCTGATATTGCCTTTGCAGTTGGAGTTTGTGCTAGATACCAAGCTGATCCCAAAGTCAGTCATATCAATCAAGTGAAGAGAATTTTGAAGTATGTAAGTGGTACTTACAACTATGGATTGTTGTATACTCATGGCTGTGAACCGACTCTGACTGGTTACTGTGATGCTGATTGGGCTGGTAGTGCTGATGATAGAAAAAGCACCTCTGGAGGATGTTTCTTTTTGGGAAGTAATCTGGTTTCCTGGTTCAGCAAGAAACAGAATTGTGTGTCTCTTTCCACCGCTGAAGCTGAATATATTGCAGCTGGTAGTAGCTGCTCTCAAATGTTATGGATGAAACAGATGCTCACTGAGTATAATGTCACACAAGATGTTATGACATTGTACTGTGACAATCTGAGTACAATCAACATATCCAAGAATCCCATTCAGCATAGCAGGACCAAACATATTGACATACGACATCACTTTATTAGAGACCTTGTAGAAGAGAAGACCATCAAATTGGAACATGTTGCCACTGAGCTACAGCTGGCTGACATTTTTACCAAGGCTTTGGATGCAAACCAATTTGAAAACTTAAGGGGTAAGCTGGGTATTTGCCAACATGAGGAATTGTAGCAATTAATTTTGCTGAAACAAATCCAAATGTCTCTAAGAATGTTGAGACATCAAACAAAGAGAAAAATGCTGACATTGCTCACAAGAAAAGAAAGAAGCCTGAATTCTCTGGATCTGATGACAGTACTTGAAGGATGTTTGCTACTTGGTGGTGTTGCTGGTGGAGTTTGGAAGTGTGTTCTGCTGTTGTCTGCTGCTGATCTTATAAACATGTAAACTTTGGCCCATTTGTGGCTAAAGTGGGGGAGAATATTTTGGCACTGCTTAATTAGTACTTGACACTATATTTTTCTGCTGTCACTTCTTTCTGCTGCTATCTATCTATCTCTGATTGTTTAGGAACTTTAGCCAAAAATATGCCAAAGGGGGAGTTTGTAGGTGTTTAGGTATTGGCTTGCATTTTTGGTAAATTCCAAGTGTATGTGTGAATGTCATGACTGATGTCATAACATTCTAGTTCAGGTTGTACTAACTCTTTAGGTACATGTGCAGAAAAATATTGTAACTCAAAAACTGATGTTTATAAGTGTGTATCTGAGCATGTTTGCAAAATGATCACATTTTGCTAATCAGTAGACAGGTTTTCTCAGATGTCATAACAGATGTTATGACATCCTGTTCTGAACTAACAGGATTGCAGGATTGGATAAGTCTGAGTTTTTTCAGGAAATAACTCAGTCCCCTCTAAACAGAATCCTGCGTTTTCTGAGGAGTAACCTAGCTCAATCCTAACCTGATCAACAAAGTACTGTGACCTGGTCTTTAGGTCAAACGGAATCAACCCTAGGTTTTTGGAAACCCTAACTGAAGTTGCAGCTGCTATATATTCAACAGAGCTGCGGTTTTTGAAGATATCCCTGCTGATTGATTAGAAGATCAATCTTGTAATCTGTATAGATTTGTTTATTGTACTCCAAGCAATTATCATTGTGATAAGTGCCTTGGAATAGGTTTCAATTGTAAGGGTTGTGTAGCACTCAAAGCTTTGAAGCAAGAGTGTTTGAATGTTACTTGACTAAAGCTGTGAAGCAGAGTCAAGTTAGTTGTGTACAACACTCAAAGCTGTGAAGCACGAGTGATTGTGTTACTTGATTAAAAAGCTGTGAAGCTTAATCAAGTGTGTATTTTTGAAGAGTTTCTTCATTAATTCTTAAGTCAAATTGGTTTATGTATCACTGCTGTGATTGAGGGGGAGTGAGTAGGAACTCAGGTTTAAGTTGTACTTAGATTAGAATTGCATTGGGTAGGTCTTAAGTGAAGGAGATAAACTGGTTGGTTTATTCCTGAATTAACATCTCTTATAGTGGATTCTCTCCCTGGCTTGGTAGCCCCCAGAGTAGGTGTTGTTGCACACTGAACTGGGTAAACAATTGACTGTGTTATTTACTGCTTTTATATTTACTGTCATATAGTAAGTCAGATACGGTGTCATAATATTGGACGTGACATTGAGTATCTGTAGCCAGAATTTCAGTGTCAACCCACTTCGTGAAATAATCAATGGCAACTAGGATGAAACGATGCCCATTGGAAGCAGTAGGCTTTATTTCTCCAATCTTAGCAATGCCCCACATTGCAAACGGCCAAGGAGCAGTCAAGACATTTAATGGAACTGGCGGCACATGCACCTTATCAGCATAAATCTGGAATTGATGACAAGTTCCGGAATGACGGTGGCATTCAGTTTCCATGGTGGGCCAATAGTAACCCGCTCTCATAATCATTTTGGCCATTGTATGTCCACTAGAGTGAGTACCAAAAAAACCTTCATGCATATCTTCCATGATTTCCTTAGCCTCCTTCTTGTCCAGACAACGAAGAAAAGTTGAATCATGATTGCGCTTGTACATGATTCCATTACTTAGGAAGAACTTGGAAGAGAATCTTCTTAGAAAATTCTTGTCATTGATTTATTCCCCCTCAGGATACTCTTGAGCCTCTAGGTACTTTTTCACTTCATGAAACCAAGGCTTTTCTTATGCTTCTCCAGTATTAACCTCGTAGTAGTGTTCCAGTTCATCTAGTCTTTCGATAGTAATCCAAGGAGCCTCATTATCCCATCTGACTTTGAACATAGATGCCATGGTAGCTAACGCATCCGCCAACTGATTATCTTCTCGTGGAATGTGTTCAAAGGAAATTTCTTTGACATACGGGATCAGTTCCAATAAATTCTCTTTATAAAGAATAAGGTTTGGATGCTTAGTGTCCCAATCTCCTTTGATTTAACTGATCACTGGGGCTAAGCCTCCGTATACATGCAAAAATTTGATTTCATATCAATTGCAGCTTTGATACCCATGATGCGAGCTTCGTATTCGGCCATATTGTTGGTACAATTAAAGCATGATCTGGCGGTGAAAGGCGCATGGAAACCTGTGGGTGAAATAATCACAACACAAATTCCATTACCAAGCGCATTAGAAGCCCCATCAAAAGCAATAGTCCATCGGGATCCTGGCTCAAGTCCTTCATACGGTCCATGTTCTTCATAATCAGTAACCAGCATGATATTCTCGTATGGGAATTCGAAGTTCATATATTGGTAGTCGTCTATGGCTTGATGAGCCAAATAGTCTTCCAGTGCACTTCCTTTGATTTCTTTTTGAATGGTGTACTAAATGTCGTATTTTGTCAAGACCATTTTCCATCGGCCTATTCTTTTGGAGAGAGCGGGCTTCTCAAATATGTATTTAATTTGATCCATTTTAGAGATTAACAAAGTGGTATGAGTCAACATATATTATCTTAGTTGGCGAGCAGCCCAAGCCAAAGCACGAAAAGTTTTCTCGAGCAGTGAGTATCTTGTTTCACAGTTGATAAACTTGTTACTAAGGTAGTATATTGCGTGCTCTTTTCGACCAGACTCGACATGTTGCCCCGGTACACACCGCATTGAGTTCTCTAACACTGTTAGGTACGTAATTAGAGGTTTTCCTTCAACTGGTGGCATCAGAACTGGAGTTTCTTGAAGGTACTCCTTAATTTTATGAAAATCTATCTGATAGTTGTTGTTCTATTTCACTACTTGATCTTTCTTAAGTAACTTGAAGATTGGCTCACAAGTAGCCGTCAAATGAGAAATAAATCTGGAAATATAATTCAGTCGTCCCAGGAAACTTCTGACTTCCTTCTCAGTATTGGGAGCAGGCATTTCTTGAATGGCTTTGACCTTCGCGGGATCAACTTCAATACCTTTACCACTAACAACGAAACCCAGGAGCTTATCGGATCTCACCCCAAAGGTGCGCTTGTTCGGATTCAATCTCAACTTGTATTGCTTCAGTCTCTCAAACAACTTATGTAGATGGTCCAAATGCTCTTCTTCAGTCTATGATCTGGCTATCATGTCGTCAACATAGACCATTATCTCGTGATGAATCATGTCATGCAACAACGCTACCATGGCATGTTGATATGTTGCGCGGGAGTTCTACAACCCAAAAGGCATAACCTTGTAATAGAAAGTTCCCCACTGTGTGATGAAGGTTTTTTTCTCCATGTCTTCAGGTGCCATCTTGATCTGATTATACCCTGAGAAACCATCCATGAAGGAGAATACCTTGTGTTGAGCAGTGTTGTCGACCAAAACATCAATATATGGAAGTGGGAAGTCATCTTTAGGGCTCTCCCTGTTCAAATCTCTGTAATCTACACACATACGCACCTTACTATCCTTCTTAGGTACCGACACCACATTTGCAACCCATTGTGGATAGGATGTAACAGCTAAGAAACCTGCGTTGAATTGCTTCGTAACTTAAGCCTTAATTTTTTCAGACATCTCCAGACGCATACAACAAACTTTCTCCTTTATAGGAGAGCAACCTTCTTTCATTGGTAGATGGTAAACCACAATGTCAGTATCAAGCCCTGGCATGTCTTTGTACGACCAAGAGAAGATCTCAACATAGTCATGCAGCATCTGGATTAATCTTTGTTTGATGTTGTCTTTTAGGCTGGCACCTATCTTGACTTCTTTTTTATCCTCTTCAGTACCCAAGTTCACCACCTCGACTGGATCTTCATGCGGTTGTATTTCTCTTTCTTCTTGCTGGAATAGTCTAGCAAGCTCTCCAGGTACATCACAATCTTCCTCACCTTCATCCTCGGCTAGGTAGATCGAATTTTCGAAGTCATAATTGGCAATAGTAGAATTGTTATCAATGGGATCCATAGTGGATGTGGATCTACAATTTATTATGTGGGTGTGTGTAAGAAACACATAGCTATACTGAAAGCAATAAAGTAATGAAAAGACAGATAGCACAAAATTTGAATTCAAAATGTCCAATGATTTATTAAATGAGCATATACGGATGAAAGATAACAACCCTAACAAGTGGACCATTGTGCCTTGGGTAAGGCACAAGGCTTAAAGTTATTGTTTAAAATTACATATCCCAAAAACTTGAAAGAAATAAAATAGGAAATGTCAATTACTCCTGACTAGAGGAGATTGGTATAAAGTCTTTAGCCTTCGAATTGTTGAATCCACCGCCAGTAGTAGGGAAGACCCGGTTGTCCAAATCACAGTCACTATCAATGTCTTCTATAGCATTGACTTCATTATTGTTGATATGGAAAGGTGGTCTCCCAGTACGAGCATGATGAACTGTCTTTTGAGCCTCTAAGGTGAAACTCAGACCGAATTTGTTGGACTTTTAAGGAATGTCAGGAAGTTAACCATAAATAGTGCAACCACCTTCTTCTACCACAACCCTAGCATCTTTCAGAGAAGCCATTCTTGGTGGATCCTTGGTAATCTTAGGAGCAGCAGGAGTAGCTTTAGCAACGGAAATTGTCGGAGGAATTACTTCAAAGGTCTGGCATGAGGTATCAATGAATTTACCATCCATCTCAACATATTTGAATGAATTCAAATGGCTCACCATATACTCTTTTTCTCCATAAAATGTAATAATTTTCCCTCACCGGATACTTCAATTTTTGATGCAAGGTAGAGGTAACAACGCCTTCCCTATGAATCCAGGGGCATCCAAGAAAACAAGAATAGGCCCGACGAATATCCATTGCATAGAAGGTGGAGTTGAAGACCTGAGATCCCACTTTGATCGGAAGATCAATCTCTCTGTGTACCATTCTTCTTGACCCATCAAAGGCTCTCACCACATTATCATTGGGTTTCAGCACAACTCCTTCACAGTCTAGTCTATCTAGAGAACCTTTTGGTAATACATTTAATGAGGAACCTGTATCACCCAACACATCCACCAAGGTAGTGCCTCTACATTCAATAGAGACATGTAGGGCCTTGTTATGATTCTTTCCTAAAGGAGTTAAGTCAGCATCAGAAAAGCCTAATCCATTATCAACTGTTAGGCTTGCAACACAATTCTCAAACTGATCAGCAGAGGTCTCTTGTGGTACATGAGCAGTCTTTAGAAATTTTACCAAGGCTTAAACATGGGCTTTAGAGCATAATAATAGAGATAACATGGATATCTTGGATGGATTCTGCCCCAACTGTTCAACAATATTGTAGTCACTTTTACTGATGATTTTCAGTATTTCCTCTATCTCTTGTTTGGAGGAATCTTCAACAGTAACATATTTTGATGGTGCCTCCGTCTAGGCAGGCTCAATCATCTTTTCTTTGCCCCGAGTGTTAGTAGTCAACTCAGTAGTGGGGATACGAACTGGTGTAGTGATAGTCTTTGGTGGAGAGATCTCTGGTGAGAAGACCCTTCCCGTTCTGGTAACATTACTAGTCCCAACAATACTTTCAACATTAAGGTTAGTAACTTCAGTATCTTCATCTTTGACAACCCATGGTTCTTGCTTAACACCATGGTAATAAAGTTCGACTCCATAATTCCATGGAACAACCTTGTCAAAGGAATATGGGACTGGACCCGGTGCAGTAATGATCAGGGGAGCCACCTGATCGATTGATATGGTAGTCTAAATAATCTGGACTGCAAGTGCACAGTCTTATCGCGTAGTTTTAAAGATTATCGAACCCAAATGACCAAAATTCAAACGTATCGTTATCTAGTGTTACGGTGTAAATCTAAGGCTAAAAATATTTGGTTTAGATAAGGGGAACTAAAAGTAAGTTTGAATCTAGTTAAATAATCAGAGGGGGAAAAAACCAGTACGTAATGATCGGGCTTCAGGAATTAGTAGCCTATTTGGTAACTTACAGTTTCTAACAATTCTCTGTAAACATTTATCAGTTTAAAAACCCTCGTCTGACACTGTCGTGGTTGTTGATTTAGGTTATGCAATTAAGTCCTAACGTATTCTCTCTCTATCCCGTCGGAGTTAGAAACATTCTTTTGAAAACCAATAAACTCTAATTCGCTTTAAAGCGCTCTCGTTGTTTTTAAATCCAATGCCTAGTTACTACCGTCCATTTAAAGATCCTCAAGCTCTCGCTTTATTGAACCTAACTTCTATTCATCTTTTACTCTCATAACAAAATGTTTCATCATTAAAAACAAAGTAATCTAGTCCAAAAAATAGTTCAACAAAATTTAATTCAAGCTAAATATGCAATAGATTTATGTGTTATCAAACTCCCCCATACTTGAATCTTTGCTTGTCCTCAACCAAGTGCTCAGTACGATGTTTGTCTAAACATTGGCCAGGTGCAAATGTATGATGCAAATCAACTTGTATGTGGTTGCATGGTGTTTTTGTTAGAGAATCAAAAGTTTAATCTATACTCCAGCACTACGGTAACTACACTAGACAACACCGTCTTATGTAAACTGGTTGCATATGCTATTATAGCTCACCCCAAGTAATCGTCTTGTTTTACCCATTTTCATTCGAGCGCAATCACATTAAGCCATTTATCCTAACACGTACATAGCAGAATAGTCGGTTAGTGTTTATGATCTTTTTAGCACAGTGGTTTCTGGCACAATAATGTGGAAACCTTCCTTTTTTACCCATTTGCATGATGCGGGGGATCAAACCGTAGTCTTCCCTACCAAGTTCAGTACCAGACGCCTCTGAACCACCTACAATGTATTTTATGTTACTTTGTAGGGCTTACATCCGTTGGATTAAACGATCAGATGAGGATCGCCCAATTTAATAGGTGCATTTCCTGTAACATTTTCTAAATAAATAACCGAGATCATCCACTTATATTCATCGACTTTCTGCATAATTTGTGTTTAAGATGGTGCTGACTGCTAGATAAACTACTCAGGATTACTTCAAAACTAAAGCTCTGGGTTTCGGAAAAATAGGTACTTTAACTAGTCTATTATAGTCTGGGGTTGTAGAGTGTCAATACGGTAGTGATTTCGTCAAATCTTGCGAAAATTTCTACCAAAAAATTAGAAACCTACATACTTGTCGAGTGAGTCAAGTTATGTATTAAATCGAAAAAAATTTGTTAGGGATCAATAAAGTGAGGGAATCAGAAAAACAACACAAATATTACATAAATGACTAGAAGCAAAGATTTTTATTGGAGGGAAATAACAAGGGAGAAGATAAAAATAAAAATTTACTAGAAAAATTGGAAACACTTCCTCCCCCATACTTAAATCATACAATGTCCTCAATGTATTGGAAAGGAGAGTGGAAAAACTAAATATTCATTCTTCCTCGACTTGGCCACGGAATCTACCACGCATCCTTGGTCTAGATCTTATACGCGCTTGCTCACCCCTTCTAGAAGATTTTGCTTCATATCTTTGACCCTCCACACGGGAAACAACTTCATGCAAACCTTCAACACGGAGTGTCAAAGCCCGCATGTCTTTTGTCATCCCTACAATCAATTCTAGCATACTTTGGTCTTTCTGGTGAGTGTAATCATGTGGATCTCTTTACTTCTGTTGGACGAGATGCATTATTTCCTCTTGACGCGTCTTGATGTTCTGATAACGCTGGTTAGACAATTGGTTCTTCTGCAGTATTGCAACATAGATGGCAGCAAGTGTGGTAGGTGGAATGGCATTTTGTGGCTCTTGGGCTTTGGGAGGTTGAATGTCAGGTTGAGGTGCTTAATGTTCTAATTCTTGTTCCATTTCATCAACAACATCTTTATTGGCTTCGCCTTGGTTTCCTTGTGCATTTATACCAAGCTCGGGGGCGTTGAGGTTGTATAACCAGTTTGCAATGCTTAAGTTCATAGTATTTGGATTTGGAAAAATGACACTACGAACTTCATTATTCCTCACCATTAGATAATAACCTCTTGCTTCTCTTACCTTAATAAGGCGACCGGATCGACAGTTGTTAATGTCCAAGAACACTGCTTCCAGAGAGGGTAGATTCAGGATTCTCCTTCCCAGGTTCAGGTGAACTGCTATTGCAGTGACGATACCTCCAATACAGAAAGGCACAGTCCCATATCTTATTACAAGATTTTGAATGTGATCCATCAGGAAGGTACTTGGGTTTAGACGGAGGTTTAGCGCGAAGGCGCAATGGAGAGCATACAACTCTTTGGTGTTGACCTTGTTGGTGTTAGTTCTTCCAAAAATAGTGCCGATCAGGGTGCGATGAAGGTAGAGAATGTTTGGATTATGGATGTGAGAGGAGTAACGCGCTTCGGGAGCGACATTATGCTCGCCAAATATTCTCTCCCATAATTCATATGACGTTCTATTCTAATCAAATTCAGGGGGAATTCGGTATTGCACATTATCTCCACAAGGGAAACGAAACATGTCGCTCAAAGCATCCTGGTTCACCGTGTATTCCTGGTTGAACATACGAAATGTGGCTGCTCCAAAGAGATTTGCATCAGCGTAGATGGGAGTGATGTAGAAGTAGGAGCTTAAGAAATCCAAAGTTAGATCCTTGTAGGTGGGTAAGCCCATCATGCTTACATCCCAAGCCTGCTTTGTTTAGCAAACCTTGCATACTGTCATACATCCCTAAATTACGTAAACAGTCATTATCGACATATCGTGTGGGTGTCAATCCTCGCTGATAAAACTTCAGGTATCTTTCCTGTTGGATTTCGCCAGCTTCGCCTTGTCGGAACACGAGATGAGTCATATCGGGTTCTCCTCAATTGATTTGATTTCTACGAGCGGCCATGGTATATTTGACAAAGACGAAAAGGAAAGATGTTTGTGTAGTGCAAAGAAGGTAGTGAATGGTGGTGATATTAGAATGATAGAATAAGTGGTTTACATAGGTGGAGATTATGAGTGGGTAATGAATGGTTTTTATGGTTTTGAAAGTGGGAGGTTATAATAATTGTAAGAAATGAATGAAAGGTAATGGTGGTAGATAATGGAAATTATGGGGTTTAAATAATGGAAGAAGGAAGTTATCGAAATAATAAAAAATAAAACAGTGTGGTCTTGTAGTCAAACTATGTGGTCACGAGATCTAAAAGCGTGGGAAGCAAGGCTGGTGGTCGTCACATGCGTAGCAGAGCGTGGGAGGCAAGGATGATGAATGCCAGACAAAGCTGTCGATCGTCACATGCATGGAAGGACTTGTTGATGGGTGTCATATACAGCATGACGGTCGGCAATTTACATGTGACGAACGTCACATCAAGTTAGACGCTCGGAAAACAAAGGGATGCATGCGATTTCATTGGACCGCGACTGATACGTATACATATAATATTAATAATTGTACTTTAAAGCATACATATATATATATATATATATATATATATATATATATATATATATATATATATATATATATATATATATATATATATATATATATATGATAATAACAGTAGGTATAATGAAGGTAATAAAAACTCAATAACGTTAAATAACCAAAAACATTAAAAATAAGAATAATAAGAAATAATGTTATTGGGTAAAGAACTGGTCCAAAAGAATAAAAATGAAATAACAAAATATCTGAAAACGAGAAAACAAAACAGTAATGGCAAACAATAATTTTTCCTTCCCCAAACTTAAATAGACAGTGTCCTCACTTCCTTAAGAAAAAGGATCCGAAAAAATAAAAATAGCAGGATCTATCTAGCCACGATGTGGGCCTCCAGGAGGTGAAGTAACAGAATAAAAGTGCTGATATAGATGATTAAAATGTTCTATTATGGTATCCATGAAACCATGAAAGTCCGAACGCAAAGTGGTGAACTCTCCGTGTAAACTTTCAATCTGTGTCTCCAAATTAGCAATAGTGGTAGTAAAATCAGGAGGTGGAGGTCCAGCATTAGCCGGAATAGCAACAACAGTAGATACGGGAGAAGCATCAGGGGTAACTTCATGACGAACAGGGGAAGGAAGATCATAATAATGAGGAGGAGTCTGAGGGTCAAAATCATTAGAGATCTCATAAGGTTGAGGTGTTTCGGGTGAGGGTGGGGCAGGTGAGGGATCCAGGTCAAAAAGCCAGTTATCTCTGTTGTGAACACTCGTTATAGGATTAGGTAAAACAAATTGGTGGACAATGTTATGGTTAATGAGCAAGTCAAATTGAAGTGGTCCAAGTTTTTCTATAAGGTGAGTGTTGAAACAGAAACAGATGTTCATGGGTCGAATTCCTCCATAGGGGTTTAATCCTAGGAGTGGTTGTCTCATTCCGATAGCATTTGCAATCATTGTAACTAGGCCTCCTATAAGGATAGGTGTATGAGCAGTCTCTATAATGCGAACAAAATTGGATAACATAGAGGTAGCCGCATTAATAGGACGGTTTTGTGAAGCACAAAACAAAGTGAAAAGCTCATCACGGGACACCAAAGAAATGTTTTTCTCTTTTCCAAACAGGGTGTGGGCCAGGGTT
This sequence comes from Vicia faba, assembly GCA_948472305.1. Taxonomy (NCBI): domain Eukaryota; kingdom Viridiplantae; phylum Streptophyta; class Magnoliopsida; order Fabales; family Fabaceae; genus Vicia; species Vicia faba. The sequence goes on along the minus strand of OX451738.1, from coordinate 1,035,407,269 downwards.
TTATGGAAATATCTTATAGCAGGGTTATGGACACTTTCAGAATGCATATCGTCAGGCTCGGGATGGTTGTTACCAGTTATGCTACCCTATAAGTAATTAAGCTTATGGTTAGAGAGGATATCCTCTTGGGCGATAGTAAAGACATTAGGGCCACTAGGGAAACCGAAAAGGTTAGTAAACTCACTATTGTTATAACGAAAATCAATGCTAAACAGTCAAAACCAGATCAGGCCACGGTTAAACCCTAGTCCATGGTTAGGCACATAATTCAAAGAACTTAGGAACTCTAGGGTAAGCCTACGATATGAACTAAATCTCCTCCGAATAGGGGATGTATCCCAACCTATCTAGTTAAGCAGGTATAAGACACTTTCTCTAATGTCTAGGGCAGTCATAGCACGATCATCAGCATAGATGGTGGGAGTCATCTCCCTATCGACCAAGTCCTCAAACCTCTTCATTTGATCTTTTCCCCTGAAAGTAATACTCATATAATCTACTCTTGTCATTTCGAGAGTTAGTCACTTGCTAAAAAGGTAAATTAGCCTGAAAAGTAAGTAGATTATAGGAACATCCAGTTAGTATCGGCCAAATGCCTTTTAGAGTAAAAAAAAAAGAAAAAAAAAAGAAAATGAAAATAAGAAAAGAAAGATGAGGATAAATAAAACTTTCTTTTTTTTAAAAAATATGAAAAGTTAAAGAAAAATATAAAGATAAAACTGTGGGTTGTCTCCCACAAAGCGTTTTATTTTATGTCGCAAGCTCGACACATTTTCAATTATGAATTAGTCGTTTGATTCAGCCGGTGGCTGTAGAAGCTTTAGGGTAGCTGAGTAATCTTTGTTTTTGATATGATGGTAGTGCTTCAAACGTTGCCCATTTACAATAAATGGATCACTAGAATTACTCTTAATTTCTACGGCCCCACTTGGGAAAACCTTAGTGACTTCGAAAGGGCCAGACCATCAAGAGCGTAGTTTTCCGGGAAAAAGTTTAAGGCGGAAGTTAAATAGGAGTACTATATCTCCCTCGTTTAATTCTCTCCTAGAAATGCGTTTATCGTGCCATTTTTTTGTTCTTTCTTTGTAGATCTTGGCAATTTAGTAAGCATCTAATCGAAGCTCTTCTAATTTGTTGATATCTAGGATTATGTTTCCTACGTAGGCAAATTAATTTAAATTTAGGGTTCTAATAGCCCAATAAGTTTTATGCTAAAGTTCCACCGGAAGATGACATGATTTTCCATAGACTAACTTGAAAGGTGTGGTCCCTATGGGTGTTTTAACATCTGTCCTATATGCCCACAACGCTTCGTGTAACTTAAAGGACCAATCTTTTCTAGATGTGGCAACAATTTTCTCAAGTATTTGCTTAATTTATTTGTTTGAGACCTCTACTTGGCCACTCATTTGTGGGTGGTATGGTGTTGCTACACGGTGTTTAACTCCATATTTCACTAAGAGTTTTTCAAATATTTTGGAGATGAAGTGGGAGCCTCCGTCACTGATGACGAGCCTCGGCACACCGAATCTTGGAAAGATTATGTTCTTGAAAAGATTGATTACTACTCGTGTGTCATTTGTTGGAGAGGCTATAGCCTCGATCCATTTGGATACGTAATCGACAGCTACGAGTAGGTATTTGTTACCAAAAGAAGATGGGAAGGGTCCCATGAAGTCAATTCCCCATACATCAAAGATTTTGACTTCTAGAATACCTTTCTGAGGCATTTCATCGCGTCTGGAGATGTTGCCAGTGCGTTGGCAACGGTCGCAGTTTAAAACAGCGATGTGCACATCTTTCCATAGATTAGGCCAAAAGAAACCAGATTGTAGGATATTCACACAGGTTTTTGATGTACTTGAATGCCCTCCATAAGGTGAAGCGTGGAAGTGGTCTATAATACTTTCGATTTCATCCTCGGGCATGCAACGACGAAAAGTCCCATCAGAACCTCTTTTAAAGAGGAGGGGCTCATCCCAGTAGTAGTGTTTAAGGTCGTGGAAGAACTTCTTCTTTTGTTGGTACGTTAGCTCAGGTGGAAGGACACCGATGGCTAGGTATTTTATGAAATCGGCATACCATGGTGCACCAGAGTGAGCTAATGCCACTTTTACCAAATTGTTGGTTTCAAGACTTGAGGCCTCTATTTCAAAAGGATAGTTGGCTTGATAATGTTCAACCTCATTGTTTTCCAACTGAGCTATAAGTCTCTCATATGGGGAATCGTTGTTAATTGGTATTTGTTCAGTCTTCATATTTTCAAGCCTAGAAAGATGATCTGCTACGACATTTTTGGTTCCCTTTTTGTCTTTGATTTCTAAATCAAATTCCTGTAATAATAGGATCCATCTCAATAGTCTAGGTTTGGCATCTTTCTTAGTTATGAGGTATCTAATAACGGCGTGATCGGTGTAGATGATAATTTTAGCTCCCACCAAGTATGAACGAAATTTGTCTAATGCAAACACAACTTCTAAAAGTTACTTTTCCGTCATAACATAATTCATTTGGGTTTCGTCTAGGGTTCTACTCGCATAGTATATTACATGGAGTTTTTTTTTTCTTTTCGCTGTCCTAGAACGGCACCTACAACATAATCACTTGCATCGCACATTATCTCAAACGGTTTTCTCCAATCTGGAGACTGCATAATTGGCGCAGAGATTAGTGCTTGTTTAGGCGTTTGAAATGATTTGGAACATTTGTCATCGAAGATGAATTCAGCCTCTTTCATCATCAACTCAGTTAGTGGCTTGGTTATTTTAGAGAAATTTTTAATGAAACATCAGTAAAAACCGGTGTGTCCTAGAAAACATCTTATTTCTTGAACAGTTTTAGGAGGTTGAAGGTTTTTTTATCACTTCTATTTTTGCCTTATCCACCTCGATTCATCTTTCGGACACAGTGTGTCCAAGTACAATCCCTTGTCGGGCCATGAAATGGCATTTTTCCCAGTTGAGAATAAGTTTGAAGCTCACGCATCGTTTGAGTACCATTTCAAGGTTTTCTAAGCATCCTTTGAAACTTTCTCCACAGATATAGAAATTGTCCATAAATACTTCCATCATTCCATCCTAGAAATCGGCAAAGATTGCCATCATGTATCTCTGGAAGGTTGCAGGTGCATTGCAAAGTCCGAAAGGCATTTGTCTATAAGCAAATGTACCATAAGGGCATGTAAATATGGTCTTTTCTTGGTCATCGGGGTGGATAGGAATTTGGAAAAATCCATAATAACCATCTAAGTAACAGAAATAGGAATGTCTGGCCAAACGCTCGAGCATTTGATCTATGAAAAGTATAGGCAAATGATCCTTGTGAGTGGCTTTGTTTAGATTATTATAGTCGATGCACATTCTCCATCCAATTTGAGTGCGTTGGGCTACTGATTCTCCTTTTTCATTGGTGACTACGTTGACTCCTCCTTTCTTAGGTACAACATGTACAAGACTGACCCACTTACTTCCGAATATAGGATATATGATTCCGGCTTCCAACAACTTACAAATTTCCTTCTGAACTACATCGCTTAGAATGGGATTGATTCGTCTTTGATGCTCTCTAGAGGTTTTGCAATCTTCCTCGAGCATAATGCGATGCGTATAGATAGAAGGACTTATTCCTTTTAAATCCGAGATGTTATAGCCTAGAGAGGTTGGATATTTTCTCAGGACATTAAGTAATTTTCTAGTTCCGATTCGTCCTAAGTCAGCATTGACTATGACAGGTCGTTTACATTCTTCGTCTAGGAATTCGTACCTTAGATCATTTGGTAATGTTTTTAAGTTCTAAAGCATATTTCTTGGGGTCAGGCATGGGATATGGAGTCAGTTCTAGGCATTCACTTAGGTGGTCGTCCTAGCGTTCCCCATGCCAGTTGTCATCTTCAAAAATAGGCAGTATTGGAATTCTTAGGATTTCAGTATCCTTTGTTGGTTCTGACTTTATTTCCTTCACACATTCATCGATGATGTCAAGAAAACAACACGTGTCACTAATTGCAGGGGCTTTAAGGAATTAAGAGAGAATGTATTCAATTTTCTCTTCTCCGACTTCAAAAGTCAATTTCCCTCGTTTTACATCAACGATGCGCCAGCGGTGGCTAAGAACGATCTTCCTAATATGATGGGAATGTTTGAGTCTTCTTGAATGTCCATTATAATGAAATTTATGGGAATACATAATTGACCTATTCTAACGGGGATGTTTTCTAGCATACCCACTGCGTAATTCACTGATCGATCAGCTAATTGTAGGGACATCCTAGTTTGTCGCAGTTCTCCTAGTTATAGCTTTTTAGAGATTGAAAGGGGCATCAAGCTCACACTAGCTCCTAAATTGCAGAGTGCTTTGTCTATTACGAACTTCCTTATCACACAGGGTATGGAGAAACTACCAGGGTCTTTCAGCTTAGGCGGCATATTGTTCTGGATAATAGCGCTACATTCTGCAGTAAGCATCAGTGTCTCATCTTCCTCGAGTTTCTTTTTATTAGATAATATTTATTTAAGAAATTTGGCATAAGATGGCATTTGAGTTATGGCTTCTATAAATGGTATTGTTATGTTTAATTGTTTCAGGAGTTCCACAAATTTCTTGAATTGTCCTTCGGTTTTAGATTTGGCTAATCTCTGAGGAAATTGGATAGGTGGCTTATATGGTGGTGGGGGTACGTATGGTTTTGCCTTTTCAGCTTTGTTTCTAGCTATGATTTCTGACTCAATATTTTTATTCAGTTCGTCATTGCTTTTTGCCTTTTCGGTTTCATTTTCATTTTGTTGAGACATCGACTTAGTTGAGATTCTCGGATCTACTAGTCCGTCTAATTCAGTCCCACTTATTAATGTAATGGCATTAGCATGACCTTTCGGGTTAGGTTGTTATTGACCAGGAAACATCCCCGCTGGAGCGACAATTGTTGCTTGTTGTTGGGCCACTTGAGAAATCCGAGTTTCTAACATTTTGTTATGTGAAGCCAAGGCATCTACTTTGGTTGTTAATTGTTTTACTAATTCGGAGGTGTGTACGTTTTGGTTTATAAATTCCTTATTTTGTTGTGTTTGACAGCAACAAATTTTTCCATTATTATCTCAAGGTTGTACTTACGGGGTTCTTGTGGTGCAGCTTGAAGTGCGGCTTGAGGTGCGGCTTGAGTTTCCTTTTGGAAACCAGGAGGTTCTTGAGGGGCGTATAACACATTGTTATTCTTATAGGAAAAATTAGGATGATTCTTCCAACCTGGGTTATAGGTGTTAGAGTACGGGTTTCCTTGAGCGTAGTTCATCTTGTCAGGAGGTATCCCAGCTAGAAATTGGCATTCGGAAATGATATGTCTAGGTATTCCACATAAGTCACAGTTTCAAGCTATGACATCCATGGTGGCTGCGAGGGTTACTGTTAGATTCTCAATCTTTTGAGTTAGGGCGTCAACTTTAGCATTGACGTGGTCTACGCCACTGACTTCGTGCAATCCTCGTGTGGAGGCTCGTTCTCCTCCCCATTGGTAATGGTTTTGCTCCATGTTTTCAATTAGTTGATAGGCTTCATTATAGGGTTTGTCCATTAGTGCACCACCAGCGGTGGCGTCTAGAGATAGTTTGGTGTTATATAGGAGACCACCATAGAAGGTGTGGATGATTAGCCATGGTTCAAGTCCTTGATGTGGGAAAAGTCTCAGCATGTCCTTGTATCTCTCCCAAGCTTTAAAAAGTGATTCGTCGTCTTTTTGCGTAAATTCGTTGATTTGGCCTCTCAGCATTGCAGTTTTGCTAGGTGGAAAATATCTTGCTAAGAAGACTTTCTTCAATTCGTCCCATGTAGTTATGGATTTTGAAGGTAAGGATTGGAGCCACGCTCTGGCTCTATCTCTTAAGGAAAAGGGAAAAATACATAATCAAATTGCTTCGTGATTAACAACATTAGCTTTTACTGTGTCGGTATATTGTACGAACACGGATAAATGGAGATTTGGATCATCCGTAGGGCCTCCAGAAAATTGATTTTATTGCACGGCTTGCAACAATGAAGGTTTAAGCTCGAATTTATTCGCCTCAATGGCAGGAGGAGAAATACTCGAGTGGGGTTCAGCTCGAGAAGGGGCAGCGCACTCCTTAAGAGGTCGATTACCTAGTTCAGCCATGTCTAGTTTCGGAGTTGGTTCTTCAAGAATGGGAATTGGAATTGGAGATACTTCAAGAAGATCGAGGATTCGACGTCTTATGTTAACAAAACGTTCGATTTTGTTGATTCGTTGTACTAATTCCCTTCCTTGTAAACGAGTATTTGGCATATAATCGTTCCAAGAAAGGAAAAATGTTGCCCTAGTCTATATGGTGCAACAACGGAATTACGATATTGACTAAATTGGTCCCCGGCCACAACGCCAAAAACTTGATTGATTGATATGGTAGTCTAAATAATCTGGACTGCAAGTGCACAGTCTTATCGTATAGTTTTAAAGATTATCGAACCCAAAGGACCAAAAGTCAAATGTATTGTTATCTAGTGTTACGGTGTAAATCTAAGGCTAAAAATATTTGGTTTAGATAAGGGGAACTAAAAGTAAGTTTGAATGTAGTTAAATAATCAGAGGGGGAAAAACAACCAGGATGTAATGATCGGGCTTCGGGAATTAGTAACCTATTTGGTAACTTGCAGTTTCTAACAATTCTCAATAGAAATTTATCAGTTTAAAAACCCTCATCTCACACCGTCGTGGTTGTTGATTTAGGTTATGCAATTAAGTCCTAACGTATGCTCTCGCTATCCCGTCGGAGTTAGAAACATTCTTTTGAAAACCAATAAACTCTAATTCACTTTAAAGTGCTCTCGCTGTCTTTAAAGCCAATGCCTAGTTACTACCGTCTAGTTAAAGATCCTCAAGCTCTCGCTTTATTGAACCTAAATTCTATTTGTCTTTTACTCTCGTAACAAAATGGTTCATCATTAAAAACAAAGTAATCTAGTCCAGAAAATAGTTCAACAAATAAATAACCAATAGTATTACCAAATTCCCTCAGTTTTATGACCTTACATACCGGTATAGAAATTTAGCTTAGAATATTATAAAACTTAATCACAGAATAATAAAAGCCAGACAACAAAGTAAACATGATTATTGAATTAAAGGAAAATAATAATTTATTAAAATAAAAACCTGGAAATAAATTAACTAGAGACTATAACAATTCGTCCGGCTCTAAAGGAAGCACTCCTCCACAGGTTGGTAGGTTTTGCTTCGATACGGAATAGGAACAATTGCGAAGAAATAAAATAATAAACTTAAATAACAATTTTGAAGGTATTGAATTAAACCATGGGGCAATAGATTTCCGGTGTAGAAATCTATTGCTTAAAACCGGTTGAGAAAAATAAAACTGCTAAGGAAAATAATAGCTAAGGAAAATAGTAGCTAAGGAAAAATAATTCTGGAAAGTAGTAGCTCTGTGAAATATGCACGAAGAACAAAAGGGCAGTAACGGCGTGAACCTTTCTCAGTGCATGAGGTCTACTATTTATATCCATCTTGAATAACTGTTTGTGAAGATTTGTTGGAGAGTTTGTAGGGCTGCGGAATCTCTGCGTATCTGACTTGGTGGAACGTGGATATAGCAACTAACACACTTTCGTTGCAAGCTTTAAGGGACGTGGGCAAAATAATAAGAGATGTCGTTCGTCAAAGGGATTAGTGATGTTCATCACTTACTTGGTCAATGCATGCCAGTCGTCACGCTTGCCATGCTGGTTGTCACGCTTGCTGTTGACTTCTTTTTGTGTGCTCCTTCTTTTTGGGCTTGGGCTTATCTTTGGCTGTTGACTTTATTGTAGCCTTTTTTTCTTCTTTTTCTTCCTTTTCTTCCTTTTTCTTCATAGTTAATTTGATACCTGCAAAATAGAAAAATATCGGCATAATACCAACTACAAAGTGATTTAATTTAGAATAAAAATGGAAAATAATTTAGTTAATTCAAGCTAAATATGCAATACATTTATGTGTTATCACCACCCTAGGCCTGACAATAATCCTTACAGGACCTTTAGAGGTGATCCTTATAGGAGCACTAGAAATTGTGATTATAGAAACATCTTCCAATCTCAGCTCTTGAGACATACTTTCATGCAAACTCTTCACGGACGAAGTCTTCCCAAACAGAATTTCACGACTATCAATCAAAGAAATACCCTTCTTCAGCCACATACAACCATTATATTGGGACGCATAATGGTAACAATTTTCAAGGCAACCCGAAAATAAACCGGCTTGCAAAAAATTCTTCTTAATGATTATCAGGGTAGTGGTCAAGTCACTTACGGTAAAGATATAAGAAACATCGTCAATAGCATTAACACCTTTACTATGATTGGTCATATGTGCAGTGATCACATTAGGGGTCTCAGGAGGATCAAATTCAATCTCTTTCGCGTCAATCATATCCTGGATTTTGTTCTTCAGGGTCCAACAATTGTTCGTGTCATGCCCAGGACTTTTGAATGGTAATCACATCTAGCATTGGGATTGTACTTGGGAGAGGAAGTGTTGGTAATCTAAGGAGGATCCCTTAGTGTAATCAATTCCGCCTTCAACAGATGTTGCAATGCTTGATACAAAGGCATATTAATCTTAGTGAACTATCTCTTGAGTTCGTCCTGCTTGCGCTGATTATTTTGTTGTTGCATTGGTGCAAGATTGGAAATCATTACTGCTGACACAACTCGATGACGATCTCCTTTACCACGACCCTTATGGTCGTACACAACATTAACCTCTATCTTCCTGTTGAAAGGCTTCCTCACAGCATTTGAAGACATAGCCACCTCAATTTTCCCATTTCTGATTCCACTTTTAACTTATTCTCCAATTAATATTAGCTCGGTGAATCTGGCTGAAGAGATTCCGATCAAATGATTAAAAAAAGGACTTGTTAGAGTTCCCATGAACATATCAATCAGCTCCCTATCAGACAAAGGAGGTTGTACTCTTCCAGCCAAATCTCTCTACTTCTGGGCATACTCTTTAAAGCCTTCGTTCGAGCCTATAGTCATACTCTATAATTGCACACGAGTTGGTGCAAGGTCAGCATTATATTGGTATTGTTTGTAGAAGGCCGCAACTAGGTCTTACCAAGTGCGAATGGTGGTTCTATCCAGTTGATAAAACCATTCTAATTGCATCTCCGACAAGCTTTCTTGAAAGAAATGCACCCATAATTTTCTATCAGCAATATGGGGTTGGATTTTTCGGACATAAGACCGTAGATGAAGCTTAGGACAAGACACACTGTCATATTTGGCAAAGACGGGAACCTTGAACTTGTGAGGGATAACAACCCCCGAGATAAGACCCAACTCTTTGAAATCCAACCCAGGAACTCTTTGGATATTCATGGCATTGAGACGATCTTCTAGCTTTTTGTATTTATCATCAGTTGGAGGATATTGTTCATCTGAATAGTTTGTTTCTTCCTCATCAGAACACGGATTATCAGCCTTCATACTTTTATCATCTTTCTCTTGGTCATCATTTTCTTCTTCAAACTCCAAAGCTCTCTTAACTAAACCATTCACCCTCCTACTCATGTTGAGGATGCCATATGGTTTCTTGATTTTACCCTCCCTCTCTTTAGTGACGAGGGCCTTCATCTCTTCCCGCCCCTTGGCTAGATTCAGGACATTTGCTGGAACTGGGCGTTATGTGCTTGGAGATCCTTAACTGTTTGTTCAAGAGCCATTCTTTCTGCTGAAATAAACAACAAAAAGATATGAAACATGTCTTGAAACACCTGTCATGTAGTGATATGCATGACATGTATATGCAATGTTTTCAAGGACCTTATGAGATTTAAATTTGTTAACCAAAAGGAAACAGAAACAAAGATTTTTATTAGTAAGTTTATGTCAAAACAAAAGATTACAAAGGAATAAATCAAAAAACCCTAAAGCTTTAAGTTTCCCATGGACGCCTCCTCTTTATGTTGACATATGTGTTAAGACTCTGCTCCTCGTGAAGTTGCTCCGTCTATAAAATCAAACTTCTCAAATGAACTTTTGTTTTGATGAAGACAAACCATGATTGTCAAAGAAGGCAAAGATTTTAATCAAGCTCAAGGCATCTACGGACAAAGTCTTCAGTTCAAAGCTCTTAGCAACTTTCAAGGTATAATGATAATATTTATTTTGAACTTAAGACATAGATGCTCAATGGTGAAAAGAAATGTTTTATAAATCCTTACTCAATTTTTTCTAAGTTAAATTTGATTTTTTACTTGAGTGCAATTGATTTGCATATTAGTGCAATTGATTGCATGCTTCAATTTTTCAGATCTTTTGCTTCTGTTTCTCAGTGCAATCGATTTACATTGCTTGTGCAATCGATTGCATACTTAAAATTTTCAAAACGTTTGCTATTGTTTCGCAGTGCAATCAATTTACATTGCTTGTGCAATCGATTGCACTCAATCATTTTTTGCTACTGACTTCACATGCAATCAATTTACACTCTTGTGCAATCGATTGCACACTTAAAACTTTTGAAAATATAGTTGTTGAAACCGTATGCAATCGATTTACACAAAGGGTGTAATCGATTGCATGCTGCACGATTTTGAAAAACAACAGCTTTGCACATGCCTGTTCATAATACCTTTTCATTGAAACCTTTCACTCAATCTTGGCAATTGTTCATGATTCATTTACAGAACTTTATGATGTTTCAAAAAGGTGCTATGAACATATAAATATTAATTTTCAAAATAATTTTCAACATCTCTTCCAAATATATTTTCTGCATTTTCAAAAAAAACTCAAGCTTTTCTTCACTTTCATACATAAGTTTTCTGCACACTTTCATATACTGTTAACCAGAAAACTTTGAGCATTTATATCTTGAGTTATTGTACAATATTATCATTGGAATAGAAGATCATTCATTATTAAATCACTCTAAGTGATCAATACTACTCAACTCACTCAAAATCAGATATTGATAGATACTTACTTACTTTTCCAGGATTGTTGGAAATAAGTTTAAGTGGTTTTTTAAATCTTGTCTTTCCAGGATTGTTGGATACAAGTGTAGTCACTTTGAGAGGATTGTTCTCATTGTTGACATAGTGAAAATCCAAGAGGATTGTTCTTGGTCCAAGAGAATTGTTCTTGGTGGTTTTATTGGTTAAAGTCTTGTATAGAAGGACTAGGGTGTCTTTCCTAGAGATCTAATAATAAGGAAATCTCTTTCATTTTGAAAGGGGACTGGAGTACTCTCGGACTGTGAGGGGAACCAGGATACATCTTTGTGTTCTTTACTTTTCTGCATTTACCACTTTCATCACTAGCCATAAACCAGAAAAGAAAGAAACACATTTGTAAACTCATGCACTAAACCAGAAAAATAATATCCATCATCACTAAACGGTAAAACTTTTAAAGTACCTAATTCACCCCCCTCTTAGGCGCACTCTTATACTTACAATCAGTATCAGAGTAGGTTATAGGTAACCTGCTCCTAAAAGATCCAGAATGGCTTCCGCAAATCAAAATCCTATTTTCAGAGATGGTGGTAGTAACAACAAGCCTCCTCTATTTTGTGGTGAATATTTTGACTTCTAGAAAATACGCATGAAGGCACATCTAAAAGCACAAGGAGAAGAAATATGGGATGTCGTCGAAAATGGTCCATTTATCCCTATAACGGTAATCAATGGTGCTGGCTCATCAATGCCTAAAGCTGCATGGGACGAAGATGATAAGAAGAAGGTTCTCTATGATAAAAAGGCAATAAATCTTCTTCAACGTGCACTTAGCATGGATGAATTCTTCCGTGTCTCGGCATGCAAAACGACGAAAGAAATATGGGATACCTTGGTAGAAACTCATGAAGGAACCGCTGAAGTTAAAAGATCGAGATTAAATACATTGACTCAAGAATACAAACTATTCATAATGCAGCCCCGAGAATCAATCCTCGACTTCCAGAAAAGATTTTTACACTTGATAAATCATTTGAAAGCACTCGGTAATACTTTAACTAATGATGAACTTAATCTTAAAGTGCTTAGATCTTTATCCAGGGAATGGAAACCAAAAGTGACAACAATATTCGAGAAGAAGAATTTATCCATAATGACTTTTGCCACTTTGTTTGGAAAACATCAAGAATATGAGACAGAACTTGCAAGACTCGAAAAGCATGAAATCCAAGTAAAAGATTCAAAAGACATGGCTCTAAATACAAGGATAAAAAATCATGATAACAATCAAGAAGATGAATCCACTAGTAGTGAAGATGATGATCTTATCAAGAATATTGAAAAGGTTCTACGAAAAGAAAGAAAAAGGGAAGCACCAACAAGGAAGGTTATATGCTTTGAATGTGGAGAAAAGGGACATGTTAAAACTGAATGTCCTACACTTGAAAAGAAGAAGAAATATTTCAAGAGAAATAAAGATAAAAAGTCAAAGAAATCATATATAGCATGGGAAAGTTCATCTTCCGATTCCGAAAACAATCAACGTGTTAATCTCGCATTGATGGTCTCACACCATTTCGATAGTGAAGATGACGAGGTTAGTAATGAATTTTCTCTTTTTGATAGTGATGCACAAGGTGCTATAGATGAACTATTAAATGAATGCAAAATTCTATATAAAACTAGGGTTTGGTGCTTCTCAAAGAAAATTGGTCTATGAGGGTCTTAATTTACTTTCATGGTTCATCATAGATCCTCAATAATTCTTATGTCAAGTTTCAAGTCATGCATCACATGTTTGCTCAGTCAATGACTCAGATGACTGAAAATCAACTATATTGGGTAAAAAGTCAAATATGGTCAACATATAGTCAAACTTCAAGATTTTTAGTCAACATCAACATTTTGAAGTCATATACATCATTTGATCAAGGGTTGATCATGATTCCTCAAGGAAAGCCCTCAAATCATCAAAAGTCAAAAAATTGTCAAATTAGGGTTTTGATTGAAGATGACTGATCATTGACTTTTAGCCTAGTGCATGACCTAATGGCTTAAAACATGATCTCAAGGGCTCAAATACAGCATCTTGACCTAATTACATGTCCCGATACATTTTCAAAGATACAAGTGATTGATAGTTGAAGAATTGAATCAGTTGAATGAAAAGTCAACAGTCACACAAAAGTCAAACTTTAACTTTTTGGTCAACATTGAAATTCAAAAATCAAGAATCATCAAAACATTCAAAGCTATCAAACTTGATCATCAATAATCAAGAAAGTCAACAAAAGTCAAAATTGAAGATTTTCAAACACTTAGAAAATTTCAAGTGTTTTGTACTTAAAAACCCCTAACTTCATGACCATTTTTCACTAAGATACAAACTGATTCCAGGAAAACTTTCAACATGAAAGTTGTAGGTATTAATTAATTCTACAAATTTTTGATTGAGGTTTGATATCCAAAAAGTGCTTGGATTAAGAGATATAGGCCCATGAAGTTGTGATATTTTTATCTAACACTTAGAAAACATTTCAACAAGTTTTGATCAGTTTTTTATCTCAACTTCTTGGAAAATTTTCACCAAGTTCCCATTTGATTCAATCAAAGTGGGCAACATGAAAGTTGAAGATCATGTTTCAATCTTTACAAAATATCCAAGATCATAAAAAGATCATACTTGAGCAAGGAGAATCGAAGACATGAAGTCGGCATTTCATTTTTAAATTATAGGTCATTTTTATGATGAATTCATAACTAAATGTCATAACCATGTTGCGCATTCTCACTTTACAGGCATATAAGCTCGTAAATCTATCCCTAATCAGAAGATTACACTAAATATTGAGCCATTACACAAGGATTAAAAGCTTTGTCCAATGCATCATTCCATTTTTGGCACAAAGTTAATATTGCCATTTTGATAAAGTTTCTTTAATCACAAAAGTCCACTCCTTGAGCCCATACATTGTTGCTTCTGACTTTAAAACATCTCAGTACCAAGAAGAAACCATCTACAACTTGTAAAGCACCCCTAAAATCAGGCCATGCTTATATTGGAACCATAACTCTCATGTACCTTCACTTGCAATCCAACTAAACCAACTTTTGTTTGAGAACTCCATTTGAACTGATTCCTTCTCTAACAATCCAGAAATATTTCCTATAAATAGAAGGCCTTGCTTCTGAATTCAGGGGGCCTCAATGCTCAAAGTCACTATCTCACACAAAGCTTGATTTTTGCAAAATCACAAACTTGTGAATTTGCAAAAGCTGTCAAGTCCTTTACAAACCAACCATCCAAACACTCCATATACATCCTATAGAAGTTATCCAAGCAATCATTTAGCTTATGTAACTCAATTATCATCATTCACCATTTATAATTTCCATCTTTGCAACTTGACTTGGACATATTATTATGTCATACCTCACATTTTCCCGCCCCTTATTTCTACAATCAAAAAATATTTTAAACATGATTTTTATAAATATTCGCTTACAAAACTATTTAAAAATATAATGATTTATTTCAGATCATTTGTATTTTTGAATAAATAAATATTTGCACACCTTTCGTATACTTTAAAATTGAGTTTATTTACAAATCAGTAACATATCACAATTGGTGAAGAATGAAGCTTGCAAACGTAAGGTCATGAGTTTGAATCTCTTGTGTTGCACTTTCAACATTTTCTTTTTTCCATTTTTTTGTCACTAATTTTCTTTCCTTTTTAAATAGGTGCTTCTTATTGGTCATTTGATGTCAATTTGTGTCACACTTTACTTTTGATTGGTCAATTTTGTTTTATTTCCAATTTGGATGTTTTTTTATCTATAAGTAAGACATCCACAATATACATAATTCATCCACAATTTCCCACAATCCACAAATTTCACAAATCACACATTCACCTTCTCGCTTTTTTTACTACTCTTTTGCAATCTGTTTTTCCAAAAGCTTTTCAAAAGCATTGGTGATTTATATGTTTTGACCGATGATTTAATATGAGGCCCCCGTTTTCAATATTTATTTATTTATTTATTTAATTTGTCTGTTCTTGTTTTTCAATCAAATGATGAGTATCTGATTGTTTCTTGTGTTAAATTATGCTATTCCATTACAGTCGACCATCCTCTCCCTATTATTTTCTATTTTTAAATTCTATCCATTTTTTCCTTTAAATCTTAATTTGTTTATTTTTAACCACATAATAATTTTTGTTTCATTAAGTTTTTTAAATCATTATCCTTACTAACATATTATGCATATTTTTTTCGCAAATTCTAACACATTTTTTGCATAAATAAAAAAAAATCTTCTCTACTAAATAGTAAAACGTTTTTTCTTCCTTTTCTTTGTATATACTACTAATTTTATCCAAAATAAAAAATATTGATTATTTTTCTTTTTTCTTCACATAGAATTTATGGTGGACACTTTATCATCAAACCGTTAGCCAATTTTCATCAAATAATTATTACCATCACCACCCATAAGTTCAAACAACCCAGATGACAATACCATCATAAATACATCATTATCAGTTTCATATGTTCATACTAATAATAAATTTTAAATTGTAAAGGGAAATTTTATGCAGGTTCATAACAATAGTCGCGACAAAGAAATGAAAAATTAAGTAAAGTAAATCTGAAAGATAAAGATAACTATGATGTACATTATGTTTTATATTCTCACATTTTTTAGTTCTTAATTGGTGAATAAGGGTTTGTGAAATTTGCTATTGAATCTGATTTCTATATTTGAGTTAAGCCCATTTTGTTTACACCCCGGCCCTTAGTATAGCACCCTCTTAGTTTTTATTTTTTCTATTTGTTTCTTTTAATCTAATTTGCTTAGTTAATTTCTATATTGTCATTTATATAATTATTTGATCTATTATATTAATCCATAACCCAATATTCTTTCTAATTAGCTTTAAATTTATTATGGACCTTTAATTTTGGGTGATCCATTTCATTAATATACCACTCCATCTCAATCTACCTCTTTTTGTTCTATTTTTTATTTCTAGTTAATTACCAAATTGATTAATATTAATAAAAACATCAAAATACTAAAAAAAACACAAATCACATTCCATAAATCAAGCCACTTATACTAATATCTCACGCATATACTATTTTTGTTTCATTCAAGTTTAATTTTATTTGTTTAGTTAATAATTTATAATAGTTTAACTAAAGTAAGTTAGTATAGGTTATTTAATTTTATCATCTAATTTTGATTATTACATAAACATGAAAAACGAGAAACAACATTTTTTCCTTTATTTCATTAACATTTTATTAGATTAGCTTTATTTTAAATTAATATAGTTATGAAACTTTTATTTAACTAATTTAAGTTATTTTAATAGATTAATTAGTTGATTTAGATAAGTGAGATAGTTATCTAATTAGGTTATCCCTTTTATTTGAATCATATTAAAAATGTTAAAATAAGCTTCCTTGTACATAATTCCCAAACCTTCATTTTAATGAAATTAATTTAACATTTTATAAATACTAGGATGTCCATCTTCGAGTAATTAAATCGATTGGCACATCGTCTATCAGTTTATTATTCAAAATCCCATATCAAAATTCATACAACTAATCAAATACTTCATTTGCGAGCGACACGTGGCCAATATCTGGCCACGTGATGAGGAGACTAAATCAGACTCCCTCGCTCTACGTATAAAAAATATTCAACCAAATACCAAATCTTTTTTTTGCAAATTAAATTAATTCAAACAATTAATTTTCTAAAAGGAACGCGAATATATTTAAATTAACTGCGTACTTGGTCTAACAAACTCTGTTATTCACACTCTTAGACCACGTATGCGAGAAATTCAAATATATTTCGCGATCCATAAAAACACAAACAACCCTGCGAACTACGAAATGGGACTCTGATTACTCCTAAGAGGATACGTAGGCATACGATTAAAATCATGGCGAGTCCCGCTAACTAAAACTAAAACCTTTCCCCTAATAAAATAATTAAAAACCCTATTTCCTAAAAATGCGCTTATAAACCTAGTATCCTTGTGAAAAAGGTAGATAAGGGACGCCTAACACCCGCCCCTCGTCTAGAACGGAGTCAAACCTAGAATCTCTGAAATTTTTTAGGATTATTCCTTTATACTCCCTTCCTTTAGGATAAAAATTAAGGGTGACGACTCTGATTAAAAAACTAGTTGCAATAACTAGCAACTCAACCATAGGTTTAGAAGCCTCATCTTTAGGTTTTAGGGTTTTTCTTTATTTTTTTGGTTTTATTTTTTCTTATTTATTTATTTATTTATTTCTTATTTAACTATTTATTTATCTGCTTATTATTTTTATTATCATATTATATCTATGATGGGATTTAATTTTCGCAAAATTATTCGCAAAACCCTTAGAAAGAAGGTTCGTCTATTAGCCAAGGGGTTGCATCAACCCTATGAGTTTATGTGATGACTTTGCCTAGAGTCGGTGGAATTCCGCAAAAGGAATACTTCTCGAGAGACATCCTCTTGGTAAGTAGGACTTTGGAATGACACCTATGACTCTTTGTACGGCCTTTAAACCAAAAACTCGTGAAGAGACCTTTCATGACCTAGAGACGAAAGTTTCGGTCTATAAAGAGACTCCGCTTAAGAGAGGCCCTTGTGCCTTTTCCTCTAGTGTCATTCATGATACCCTTAAGGAAGCCACCTTATGGAGAGGGTAGAATATCCGTAGGCCAATACTAAGAACCTACCTTCTAAGGATACCTTTCACAAATCCCACTACAATCTGTAAACTCGCAACGATTATCCCTTCACCCACTACTATCTTTATCCCGTAGGGCTGTTGTCTTTATCCTAATCTCTATCATGTAGGGACTCCTCGTCATCTTTCATTAGCCATAATCCTAATGTAATTCCTGCCTGTCTCAATCTCTGGGATAACGTAGGACGTCATCAAATGTATATCTTTTATTATCTTCGTATGCAAGGAGTCCCTGCCTGTCTCAATCTCTGAGTCAATGTAGGATATCATCGAGTCTATCTTTAAACTTGTATAGAGTACCCCCTAAGTCTACCATCGTACTACGTCTATGTTGCATTGCATACCCATAAAACGTTTATACCCAAACATGTTCATACATTTACATTTCCATCCATTTTCACAAAATCATTTACACTTCCACCCTTATCCAATTGTGATCCAGCTAACAAGATTCTGATACTCACAGGAAAACACAAAGCATGTGTCAAGAAGCCATGGAGGAACTTAAAAGAGACCAAGAATTGTTGAAGGAGGAGGTCCGCCAATTAAAGGCTCAAATGAACTTGATCATGCAATTACTACTGAGGAATGGACAGAACCCTTTATCATCCCAACCACATGCCTATTTAACACCACAGATGCCACCACCACGGGAACTTCGCCCGCCTCAAAAGCAACCACAACAACCCTATCAACAAAAGGGATGTGTCCAACAAAGAAATTGACTTTTGAAGAAGGGGTCTCATCGGTGAATGGTCACCCTTGCCTCAACAAGTCCAAAGACTAAAGAAGAATCCCCTAAAGTCAATGGGTCAGCAAGAAGGCTTATCTCTAGATCATTAGGCTTTTATCATTTAAAATTGTAATTTCTTTCTTGCTAAGTTTCATTTGTTATGAATTTTATCTTTTGGTTAGTAATTCTAATAAAATAAGCATGCATGTTTTTGAAATTGATTCATTCCACAAATAATCAATGACTTTCCATTTTCACTCTTCATTTCCATTTTCAAATTAACAAACTTCGGTGGAGAATGATGAAAATATAAAATAATCAAATTTTGCTGATGTATGCTTTTTAATAGTAAAGCTTCGCTGACGACGTAAGGCATTGTTTCAATTCCTAAACAGTGGAGATATAAGGAGTTAATCTGTAGTTAACCCCCCCCCCCCCCCCCGAGCCAGAAGTCGGAGTTCTTTCTATTCTAAAAAAACCCTTAATCTTAACCATGGGCATGGTAGATTTCAATTAATTTGACGATGCATTCAAATCTCAGGAGAATCGGCACGATCTAAGCAAAGGTTCAAGCATATATCTTTCCTCGATTCACCATCGAGAGAGCGATCTAAGCAAAGGTTCAAGCATATCTCTTTCCTCGATACATCATTGAGAGAACGATCTAAGCATATATTCGAGCACATCATCTTCCCCGCGTTCATCATCCAAGATTGAGGAATCAACAAATACAAAGTTCACAACATCGTCTTCCTCAATACTTCAATCAAGATCAAGGAAACGGTGAAGATAAAGCTTACAATAATCAGCGTGACAGTCACATTTTTTCAAAGTCAAAAGCAAAAAAATAAAAATAAAAAAGAGCCCACTAAGTCAAAGGAAGTAAAA
Organism: Vicia faba; assembly: GCA_948472305.1. Lineage (NCBI taxonomy): Eukaryota > Viridiplantae > Streptophyta > Magnoliopsida > Fabales > Fabaceae > Vicia > Vicia faba. The sequence goes on along the minus strand of OX451738.1, from coordinate 1,035,387,907 downwards.
AAAATTGAGTTAGGCAGAAGTTAAGGCATCCCGATTGATCGGAAAAAAATTCAAAAATAAATTCAAAATAAATCGGTCCATGCAACAATAAAGGATTGAAAACAATAAATTGGAGAACAATTTTGTTACCGCCACCTCAAGAATCATCAAGGTTTATCATAAAGGCTTGGATCTTATAAATGCTTAGATCTTATCAACACTCAGATCTTATCAAAGCTTTTCATCGGTGCTTGGATCTTCGTTTACGCTTCGCATCATTTACGCGACTATGAAACTTCTCTTGGGGATTAAACACATCAGTTGGATTAATTGAACTTAGAAATGAAGAACATCAAAGAGAATAGGGTGGGCTAAATAATTTTGAGCTTTATATCTTTTATTTCTTTAAACCACGAACCATGGCCACGTTACAACCTTTAAAAGTCCTAATTGAGGCTAGGTTCACTATGAAAGCACACTCGATGAAATTTGTGTTAAACAGACTCTTATGTTTTCTAAAATTATTTCTAACTACTTTGCTTCTCTGAATATTCATATTCTAATCTTCCATTTCTTTTCAGATAATCAATTTCAAGAATGGGCATGTGCATCAAACGAAATTACTTTTTCAAAATGTACAATTTTATCTACGAATCAATACTTAGCATGAAGGGAATTCAATAGGGTCTGATCAAAGGAAACATATATAAGAAGCTCCTAACTAGGGGAAAAGAATCTAATAGGACCCCTATAAACAGGGGAAAAGATTAGTGATCATAGGGGTATATCACACGAAGATACTATTAACTAGGGGCAATCACTCTAAGGTTCAATCAACTTGGATCAAATTTCAAAGCACTGTTCAACAATGGGAATACCTTTCGAAGGAGCATTCGTGCCACAACAAGGGTATGACTCGGTTTCCTCATTTCAACAAACTTCCCAAGACCTTAATAATCAAGGACAACCTTCCAAGATTCAAAAGTTGGGGTAGTGCGTATCAAGTTCATCCTACTGCATGTAGGGTTTAAATTCTTCAAGCAACCTCAAGTACAAACTTTTTAAGCTTCGAATACTTGGGTAAATCTATATCAAGTTCATGGTGAGGTATAAGTTCTTTATAAGGGTGCTTCCTCCAGATCCTGGAGGTTGAGGGGCATGTCTTTCAAAATTCGAATGTTAGGGAAAACTACTACGAGGTTTAAGCAAAAGGAGTTGATACAAAAGGGTCCATCGAAGCCAATCATTTTCAATAGTTTTTTAATTAAGTACATAATAATGGGGTCATTCACATTATGATCAAACTAATTCTAAGATCTTATCATCGAGAATCTCCTCCAAGACACTACCAACAAATTAAGGAAAAATAGCCCACTCAAGGGCAAGCTCTCCGCGTACTTTCATAATCTCCAGGGGACCTCCCTTCTACGTCAGCAATCTTCGAGTTCGAAACAAGTATCAGGGGATCGTGTAAGCACAACACTCAACCATCATGTGAAAAGAAACCTTGTTTCATAACCAAACCTCTATACTTTAATCATCCACGACCCATCACAGGGGCACCATCCAAAAAAAAAAGCATTCAAATCATAATTATAAAGCATAAGGTTGCATAAATCATGCATTAGGGTTTCCTCGATCCAAAAACCCAACCATTCTTATCATCTCATCCGCCTGACAAAATCTGACAACATGGGTCGAGCATACCTCAAAAATCCCAATTACGCATTCACATTTCAAAATCCAACATCCATTCACACATATCCAAGTCACTCGTCACATATATCAATCAATCATGCATCAATCAATCATGCATCAATCAGTAATCACATCAATCATTCATTACATTACATCAATCAGTCATCTCATTTCATGCATCAATTAAATTTGCACGCATAGCATAAAACCTGGTTTTATATGAAGACAATCATCATTGTCAATCAAGATACCAATTCTATGCAAAATCTCGGCATCAGATTCTCCTGGTTGATCACGACAATTGATTTTCCATAAGACCTTGGCAAGAGGTAGTCTCTCAATTGAATATCGGTAGCAGATTCTACTGGTTGATCATGAAAGTTGATTACCCAGAAGACCTCGGTAGAAGGTATTTTCCAATTGAATCTCAGAAGTAGATTGGTTGGTCACGGCAGTTGATCATCTGGAAGACCTCGACAATAGGTAATTCAAATTTAATCTCGGCAGTAGGTTCTCCTGTTTGATCATTATAGTTGATTATCTAGAAGACCTCGACAGAAGTTAGTTCTCGACAGAATCTCGATAGTAGATTCCTTGGAAATCTCGGCAGCAGATTTTTCATTAAAAATCCTCATATAAAGCTTGACAGACGCATAACCATATCAAAATATCAAGATCATTTACAATATTTGGTACATCTAACATACAGAAACACCAAAGAGCATTTGATAAAGCATTAAAGTTTATTCTGGTTAGAAGAACAGCGAAGGGAAATCCACGCCTATTTCCAATTCCACGCCTACGTCCATGACCACGTCTATTTCCACGTCCACAACTACGTCCACACTTATTTCTACGCACATGCCTACGTCCACGACTACGCCAACGTCCATGTCCACGTCCATACCTACTCCTGCGCCTAAGATAAAGACCTCAAGACCTCGCCGACATAATTTCACCAAATTCGAATCAACTTGGTGATACAACAATTGGCAACAAACAAGGTTGGGGAGTTAGTGATTACATGAAAGCAAAATCATCAAAAACATTTGCCAAACATTTGGGGCGTAAGCACATAAGAATTTCCGTACATACACATATAAACATTGAGGTATACATCACACTTGGATAACACATCAATTTAGCGTATTATGCATACATGGCATCTTGCAAAGCTACGCTGGTTAAGATTACAAATTCTTTTGGGGTTCAGTTTTAGACGGCTTATCCGTGCGAACTACATAGTTAAAACTTTAAAAGCAAGTTGGAGTTCATTTTCTTCACATTGATAATGGTTGAAACGACACGACCAATATCATCATGAATTCGGGGTTCATTTTCTTCATGTTGATAATGGTTGAGACGACATGACCAATTTCATCATGAATTTGGGGTTTATTTTCTTCATGTTGATAATGGTTGAGACGACATGACCAATATCATCATGAATTTGGGGTTTATTTTCTTCATGTTTATAATGTTTGAGACGATACGGCCAATGTCATCATGAATTTGGGGTTTATTTTCTTCATGTTGATAATGGTTGAGACGACATTACCAATATCGTCATGAATTTGGGGTTTATTTTCTTCATGTTGATAATGGCTGAGACAACACGACCAATATCATCATGAGTTTTGGGTTCATTTTCTTCATGTTGATAATGGTTAAAACGACACGACCAATATCATCATGAATTTGGGGTTCACTTTCTTCATGTTGATAATGGTTGAGACGACACGACCAATATCATAATGAATTTGGGGTTATTTACCTTCATGTTGATAATGATTGAGACGACACAACCATTATCATCATAAATTTGGGGTTTATTTTCTTCATGTTGATACTGGTTGAGATGACACGACCAATATCATCATGAATTTCGGGTTTATTTTCTTCAAGTTGATAATGGTTGAGACGATGAGACCAAAATTATCATGAATTTTGGGTTCATTTTCTTCATGTTGATAATGGTTGAGACGAGGCAACCAATATCATCATGAACTTGTGGTTTATTTTCTTCATGTTGATAAAGGTTGATACGACACGACCAATATCATCATGAATTTGGGTTTTATATTCTTCATGTTGATAATGGTTGAGACGACACGACCAATATCATCATGAGTTTGGGGTTCATTTTCTTCATGTTGATAATGGTTTTGACGACATGACCAATATCATCATGAGTTTAGGGTTCATTTTCTTCATATTGATAATGGTTGAGACGACTCGACCAATATCATCATGAGTTTGGGCTTTATTTTCTTCATGTTGATAATGGCTGAGACGACACGACCAATATCATCATGAATTTGGGGTTTATTTTCTTCATGGTTATAATGGTTGAGACGAAACGACTAATATCATCATGAATTTGGGGTTTATTTTCTTCATGTTGATAATGGTTGAGAAAACACGACCAATATCATCATTATTTTGGGGTTCATTTTCTTTATGTTGATAATGGTTGAGACGACACGACCAATATCATCAGGAATTTGGGGTTTATTTTCTTCATGTAGATAATGATTGAGACGACACGACCAATATCATCATGAGTTTGGGGTTCATTTTCTTCATATTGATAATGGTTGAGACGACTCAACCAATATCATCATGAGTTTGGGCTTTATTTTCTTCATGTTGATAATGGCTGAGACGACACGACCAATATCATCATGAATTTGGGGTTTATTTTCTTCATGTTGATAATGGTTGAGACGAAACGACTAATATCATCATGAATTTGGGGTTTATTTTCTTCATGTTGATAATGTTTGAGACAACACGACCAATATCATCATGATTTTGGGGTTCATTTTCTTCATGTTGATAATGGTTGAGACGACATGACCAATATCATCATGAATTTGGGGTTTATTTTCTTCATGTAGATAATGGTTGAGACGACACGACCAATATCATCATGAGTTTGGGGTTCATTTTCTTCATGTTGAAAATGGTTGAGACGACACGACCAATATCATCATGAGTTTGGGGTTTATTTTCTTCATGTTGATGGCTATGATTGAGACGACACGACCAACATCATCCCGAGTTCGGTGTATTTTTCTTCATGTTGATGGTTATGGTTGGGACAACACAACTGACAGCATCAGGAAACTTTGGGTTCCATCACCTTAAATCTAACATATTTCATTTGGTTATCGGATCTTGGTTGAGGGCTGACACAACCAACATCGTCATTCCAAGTTCCAAATATCTGGTTTCAAGCTTTTTCAATTAACTATCCCCTAGGTTGCGATAGATATACAAATCTTTCAGGTTATATTATTCATCCCCTAGGCTGCGATGGATAACGTAAGCCCACCCATGTTGTCTTTTATCCGCTAGGTTGTGATAAATGCACAGGTTCATCCTCATATAGTTTACTCCCTAGGTTGTAGTAAACATAACGAAATTTGCGTAATCCATTGCATCAGTCTCCATGCAGCAATGTGTTATCAAACTTTGTTTTATTCGTCCCCTAGGTTGCGATGAATATACAAAATCTACGTCACAAACTTACTCTATTAGTCTCCTAGCATTAGTAGGTCAGCTTTTCAAAACTTGTATCATTTACCTCCAAGTTTACAGTAAACAAGCAAATTTTGCAATCCCTTAGATACTGATAAGTTATTCGCGTCTTCGTATCTAAATTCTATCAAAACTTTGGTTTAAACGTCTACAGGATGATACACATCATCTATGCCTATTCTTCATACTCATGGGAACGCTGTACAATATATCCTTATTATATCTCGGACAAATCTTGGGGTTTTCCAATATTTAATAAATTTCCGATTAAGCGTATGAGACCTGTGTATTCTCGCACTATTTAATCAAAAGATAATTAAATAGGGGCAGTTGTCATACCCCAAATTTATCCGCCCCTTATTTCTACAATTAAAAAATATTTTAAACATGGTTTTTATAATATTATTTGATTTTTATAAATATTCGCTTACAAACCTATTTAAAAATATAATGATTTATCTCAGATCATTTGTATTTTTGAATAAATAAATATTTGCACACCTTTCGTATACTTTCAAATTGAGTTTATTTACAAATCAGTAACATAGCACAATTGGTGAAGAATGAAGCTTGCAAACGTAAGGTCACGAGTTTGAATCTCTTGTGCCGCACTTTCAACATTTTCTATTTTCTATTTTTTGTCACTAATTTTCTTTCCTTTTTGAATAGGTGTTTATTATTGGTCATTTGATGTCAATTTGTGTCACACTTTTCTTTTGATTGGTCAATTTTGATTTATTTCCAATTTGGATGTTTTTTTATCTATAAATAGCACATCCACAATATACACAATTTATCCACAATTTCCAACAATCCACAAGTTTCACAAATCACACATTCACCTTCTCGCTTTTTTTACTACTCTTTTGCAATCTCTTTTTTCAAAAGCTTTTCAAAAGCATTGGTGATTTCTATGTTTTGGCTGATATTTAATATGTGCCCCCCGTTTTCAATATTTTTTTATATTTAATTTGTCTGTTCTTGTTTTTCAACCAAATGATGAGTATCTTATGGTGTTTTACCCCAATATTTTCCCTCTCACTTATCAAGATTTTTCTTACAAGATCTCCTTGGACTCAGGACTGCACTAGGGTTTGATCAACTCAAGACACCTCCTTAAGCACTGATGACCAAAATTAGGGTTTGGGTTTGCACAATATTTGAACCTCCAATTCCCCATATGAGTTTCATGGATCATTATGGACCCCCAAGATTACTCATGTCATGTTTCAAGCCTTGTATCACACTTTTGCTTAGTCAATTGAGCAGTTGACCTAAAAATGAACTGTATTGGGGAAAAAAGTCAACTATGTCCAATTTACAGTCAAAATTCATAATTTTAAATCCACATAAACATTTTAAACCCATATGTATCATTTGAGCAAGTTTAGACCATAATTCCCCAAGAAATTTGATCAAATCTCTAAAAGGGCAAAATGGTCAAAATTAGGGTTTTGACTGGGAAAGAGAAATTTCTGATTTTTGACCTAGAAAACGATCAATTGGTTTAAGTCCTGATATCAAGAGTCCAATTGCATCAGTTTTACTTAAGGACATGGTTCAAAACATTGCAAGTCCATTGGATTGATAGACGAATTTTGTAGTCAACTGATCAAAAGTCAACTGTATACTAAAAAGTCAAACTTTGACTTTTTAGTTAAATATAAATTCAAAAGATCACAATTCATCAAAACATGTCAAAATAATAAACTTATTCATCAAGAAATCAAAAATTCAAGATTTCATTTTGAAAAGTCAAAATTTCTAAACTTAGAAAATTTTCTAAGTGTTGAAAATTTCTTATTTTTTCATAACTTTGAGCAAATTTTTCACTATGATGCAAAGTGATTCAAGAGAAACTTCCAACATGAAAGTTATATATCTCCATGAAATCTAAAACTTTTCTTCACACAACTTCTCCCAAAAGTGCTTGAATCTAAAGTTATAATTTTAAGAACATGTAGTCATGAAACAAAACACTTAGTGAAATTTTGCCCTAATTTGGTCAGGATTTTGACCCAACTTCATGGCACTTTTTCATATAGTTACAAGGGGAATCTTCAAAAGAAATTAAAATATGGGTTGTAGAGAACATTTTAATATTTCCAAAATTTCCAAGAACTCCTTGAGTTCATTCTTGAGTAGGGAGAATCGAAGAGATGAAGTTAGGGTTTTATCAATTTAATTACAAGTCATTTTAGTGATGAACAAAATTCAAATTCAAAGTTGTGCTACATTAACTCTACTTTGCAGGCCTCAAACATATTAAGCACTCCATAATTAATGGTTTACACAACTGTTATAGGCCCCACTTCAAGCATTCAATGCATGGACATGCTTTATATCCATTTTTGGAAGAAAGGTTACATTGCCATTTTGATAAAGTAACTTTTTGGACAAAACTTGTTCTTGAGTCTTCCACTTGTTCTCTTCTGATCAAACAGGTCCTATAACTCATGAGAAATGTTTCAAACACTTACAATCACCCATCCCATGCTTTTACCACTCCTTGAAACTTGCTTCTCTCTTTTCTTCAAAATCAAGTAACCTAGGCAAAAGCTAGAAACTTGTACTTCTGACTTGCCAATGCAATCAAACACTTTTGTTTATACATACACAAACCATTTGACACAAACACATGAATGCTTAAGCCTTGACAACACCTAGAACTCAGAATCACACTTCACACTTCCATTTTCACACAAGCTGACCAAAAACTTGAAACTCATAATCTACTCGTGCGTTTCTTGGCCTTTTGGTTTCTAATGTTTCTAAACATCATATAGAGTTGATCCAACACCCTGTTATAGAACTGTAACACCATTAATACCATCCTCCATTTCCAAAAACAGAGCTCTGCACGTTGACTTCTCCAAACCATTTCAGCCATCCATTGCTCAAGCTAATCATTGCATTAGCTTACTGGGACCTCAAGGAAGCTAACCTGATCATCACCATCACTTGGAACAAGCTCAAACTCAAAACACGATTTCCAGTTTTGAGGTAAGTTTTCTCAACTTTGAACTCTTCATACATGCATCATCAATAATTTATTTGTGAACAAAACATGTAGATATCATTTCCCTGAAGCTAACCATGTCCATAGTTTCCATTAATTTTGCCTGAGCTTAGAGAATTTTGAAACTGAAATTTTTGAGATTTTTAGGGTTCAGATTAGGGCCATTAAAATTCATGCTTATCTTTGATCTATAGTTTTAATTCTTTACATTTTTGAAACCGTGAGAAACTTTGCTACAAGTTTCATGTTTACAGTTTTCATTTTTGATGAGAAATGAGCAAGTTACAGTTGGTTTGGCTGGAGGTTGAAGATGAAGTCATCAGGGCACGTTTTGCCTTACATATTTATTAATTTGCATATGTTAACGGATGTATAGCCACCCCAATGGTAGAAGCGCGCGCCTGTAACCTTTGGGACCTGGGTTCGAGCCCCAGTGGTACCCTTTTGTGTTTTTTTCATATTTTTGCACCATTCTGATTGTGCAAGCGCCTGGGCCTTATTGGGCTTATACTGTTTTTATTTTTATTTTTTGCTTACTAACCCCCCTGCAGGCTAATTGCACCCCTGGCCCAGTTTATTTTTATTTTCCTATTTTTATTTCATTTGTTTTCTTAATTATTTTTTTACTAATATTAAAAATCATGAGAAATATAAAAAATTAGATTTTCATTTTAATTTAGTTTATTTTATTTTTTCTCACAAAATATTTTTACTAACTATACTTTATTTATTTATTTTTACAAATCATCTTGTAAATTAAATTAAAACTAGGTTAGTATTTATTTTTATTTTTTACACCTATTAAAATATATTTATTTATATATAAAAAGGGGCCAAAAATATTTTATAATGTCATAAATATTTTCAAGATAAAAATACTAAAAAATACTTTTCTTAAACTTATTTTCTTTGAATTAATCAATAGAACTAGGGTTTTATTTAAAATCTTTTCTTAAATAAATTTAAGTTTAATTAATTATTTTCTTTAATTAATTAGGTTAAAACAATTTCCCTTTTTCTCATAAAAATCCAAAAATACTCATTTTCTTAACAATTACATTTCTTGTATATTTATTTCATCTTGTACATTATATTCATTTAAATCTTTGCACTTCAATACCTATTCGATATGGTTGTAATAGACTAACTAGGTTTACATTTTTGCAATCCCCATTCAATTTGTACACCCCCTCCCCACAAATGTTGTAATAGCATAGTAACTTTTAATTCCGCAATTTATCACTTTTATGTATAACATACTAGTAATTAGGGTTTGTATAGAAAGACTAAAACCAATATTTAGAAAATCCTAATTCAAGACAAAAACAAGCATGAAAACAATACATTTGCACACAAGCACCCCTAGGATTATTCCACTTGGTTTCCTTATACAAAATGGCCATATTACACATGTAAGGTATCTTAGCAAAAACAAAGCAAATACAAGATCATAGTCCCTCGATAACGTTATCTAAGTTGCCTTTCAAATGATCTTAGTCCCTAAAAGAATGCTAATATACCTCGTAACATTGCTAATCATGGTTATACGATGACCCACGCCCGTCGCTTTACATCCAAAGATAGGGTTGCTTACCAAATCAATGGTAAAACAACAATGTCAAAGGAAAAGAAAATGAACAAGAAAGACTTTTGAGTAGGTAGAATGCTCCTAATTACTTGCTCAATTTCAAAACAAAACATCCTTGCTATTTTCAAAACAAACACCTACACTTTCAAAACATCTTACAAAACTTGAAAACATTTTCAAAAAGATCAAACATCTTTGTATACATTCTTACGAACGAGAATCATTACAAAGATTTCCTAAACAATGGCCTCTTTACAAAATACTTTCAAAAACCACACCAAGCATAATTTCAAACAAAAGCAAGTGATCTAGCAAGTAACTAAGAGCCCATAGAAAACCATGGATGAAAAGGGTGCTAATACCTTCCCTTTTTATAATCTACCCCCGAACTCAAGAAATAATCTCAAAAGTCTTTCTTGTGCTTTTTCACCTTTCCTTTTGGATAAAAGAAAAGTCGGTGATGACTCTTGATAACCACAACATTTGCAATCAAACGCAAAACCTTCAAGTCAGTTCTCCCACTGTATCACAGAACTGGTGACTCTGCTGGGGAAAATTCTAAAAGTGGGGTTACCTTAGGGTTAGATCACATTTACTTGCTTTCATTGTTTGACTTGTATGCTTTATACTATGGTCCTTTGTTTGGGTTTGAATCCTCTACCTGGATTTGGGATACCTTATAGGTAAGTAGCAATACGTAGTGGAAACTGTGCGGGGTATATCGACATGGTCTAAGTAATAGCTATGTTAGTGGGACATATCTAGGGGTACCGGTAACCATTGAGTTAATCAAGGAGAATACAGGGCCGCTGAGTGATGTCATGAAGCACTAATGAACTCTTAGAACCTTTACTTGACCAACTTGGCCATTTAGGATGTAGTGAGATGACCGGCTTTGGTGTAGTCTAAAGTTGGTAGATACTCGATACTACACTCATTGAGGTTTGGTTTCTTGGGATATTTCGGTCGCCTTTAAAGAGGCTTGTGTTGAAACAACGACCAAGGAAACAAACAAGTGATATTGAGCTCTTTAGAACCCGGTTACTATTACTAGGACATGTTGAGCCAACTAAATTTCAAGAGGGTACTTACCTATGAGACTCCATGCAATCCTAAACCTAAGGACTTGTTTGCTTTATACATACTTGTACATAACATCATGAACATCATAACATCATACACATTCACTAACCATTTCAAGGATCTTAGGATTTATCTTTGTTCTGTATTATAGGGTATGGATTTTATTCGCAGGAAAACTATTCAAGTCAACCTTGTAAGGATCCCTCCGCAACTTAAGGATCTAGCTTCAAGGATTCCTGAAAAATCTCCATTCACTGACAGACATGGTCGCCTACTCAACTTGGTCACCTCTAACACAGATGAGGACATGATGAATGTGCTCTTTCAGTTCTTTGATCCTTTACACCATTGCTTCACATTCCCCGATTATCAACTTGTGCCTACTTTGGAAGAATTCTCCCGACTCTTGAGGATTCCCATTCTCAATCAACTACCTTTCAACGGTACAGAAAGAGACCCAAAGCCAGACGAGATTGCTCAAGCTTTACACTTGCACTCATCTGATGTCACAACTCATTGGGAAACAAGGAGTGGTGTTAAAGGTTTCCTATCAAAGTTCTTTTCGAGAAAGTCCAAAACTGTTGGAACTCCTTGGATTTGCAAGCCTTTGAGGAAATTGTGGCTCTCCTCATTTATGGGATAGTTTTTTTCCAAATCCTGACAAACTCATAGATGTGAACGTCGTCAAAATCTTCATATCCCGCAATCCGGTGCCTACTTTGCTAGGGGATATCTTACATTCTTTTCACACTCGCACTATGAGGAAAATAGGTGTCCTTATGTGTTGCACTCCTATCTTGGAAATTATGGTTTATTTTGCATCTTCCCCAATCTGTATTAAAGAACGAGCAAGGTTCAAGGTGGTCACAAAGGTTGATGATGCTCAAACATTCATACATTCATTGGTGCTCACGATTCATAGAGAATGTTACTATTGTCGACCATTGTGGAGAATTTCCTAATGTACATTTACTTAGCATTAGGGGAGGTATCACCTACAACCCCTGCTTAGCCTTAAGACAGTTTGGTTACGTCCAAAGGGATGGCCCGCACGAGATGCTGATTTAAGGTTTGGTATTTGACTACGACAACGACGGTAAAGGTCTTCGCTAAAGATTTATCCGAGCTTGTAGGATGTTGAACAAGGTAGATAGCAAGACATTGGGGCATAAGAAATCCATCCCTCTTGAGCCTTACCTCAAATGGGTACGAACTCGTGCTCAGAGTCTTATGATGCCTTATCCCTCCATTCTTCTGGTAATCATTGAGCCTGTCATGGAAGGAGATGTACCATATACTATCCTACATCCTAACATGCCCACCTGTATTGAAGACCTACAAAGGGATTGGATACAACTCAAGGGGGAGCAAGATACTTTTGAAGCCCAATTCTATGCAAGCGAGAAGAAGGTTTTGGAACTCACTAGGCTACTTCATGAGGAGCAGACTCTGAATGCCTACATCGCACCAAAGAGGATGCATACTACCTTTCTATCTTAGAGTTTTTGTATTTGTTTTGCCCAAGAAGGCATTGATGTACTCAAAGCTTTAATTTATTAATATAACGTGTGTTTCCTTTTTGTCTAAAACAAATCTGAATCTTAAGATCCTTGAAATCATTGCATATGCATTTATCATTCATCATAACATTATCAGGTTTCTTGCAACAAGTCTCCTCGTCTCTCTACTGTTTATTTCATAAGATGGATCTCGAGAAAACGGTGAAGAACCTCCAAGCTCAGAATGCACAGTTTCAACAATTGTTCTTATCTCTGGCCAAAGGACAAGAAGAGTTGAAGACCTTGTTGGTTGAGGAGAAAAAAAAAGAAGACGAAGAAAATAACCAGAATTATGAACATGGGAAGAAGATTCCAAGGGTAGACAAGAAGGGCCTTAGACTTTACAACGACATCCGGTGAGAAAGACAATCAAGATAGGAAGGGAAAGGAAACAATTGTTCAGTCTGATTCAGAAGAGGAAGAGGAAGAAGAAGACTATTCTGAAGAACAATACTCTCCAGTTGATGACAAGTATAAGCATCTAGAAGAATGGTTGAGTGCAATGGAAATCCAAAAGGTGTCTGGCTTGGACTTTGAGGAGTTGGGGTTAGTATCGAGGATTATCATTCCTCCAAAATTCAAAGCACCTGTGTTCGCCAAATATGACGGAGTCTCATGCCCTAAAATGCATCTCTGGTCCTATGTGAGGAAAATCCAGCCTCATACCGCTGACAAGGATTTATGGGTACATTTCTTCTAAGACAGTCTGTCTGGAACTCAACTTGATTGGTTTTATCAGTTAGAAAGGGAGAATGTTCATAACTGGGAAGATCTTGTTGTACCCTTTTACAAATAATACCAATACAATGTTGATCTTGCGCCTACCCGTACTCAACTCTAGAGTATGGCCATGCTTTCAAGTGAAGGCTTCAAGGACTATGCGTAAAAATGGAGGGACTTGGCCGGAAGAGTTCAACATCCCCTATCTGAAAGAGAGATGGTAGACATGTTTTTGGGCACCTTATCTGGTCCTTTCTTCAATCACTTAATTGGGAGTTCATCGGCAGGTTTTACTGAATTGATATTGACTAGAGAAAGGGTAGAAGTCGGGATAAAGAATGGAAAGATTCAAAAAGATGCACCCGTTGCTGCTGTAAGGAAGCCATTCATCGGAAAGAAAGAAGTGGTTGTTGTATATCCTCAGAGAAATCAAGATAGGGCCTAATGTCGTCCAAGGGTGGGGGCTGTTATGATTCCTAAACCCGCGCCTGATCAGTAAAGAAACAACCAACCAAGAATGGAAAGACCAGTCAGACAATTCACCAGAATTAATATGACATTATCTCAAGTATTGCCGCATTTGTTAAGATCCAAACTAGTGACCTTGAACGAAGCTCCAAAGAACCCTAATACAACCTCTCCTCACTATCATCCTAATACCCACTGTGCATACCACTCTGAGAGTCCCGGCCATGACACTAACAACTGTTGGGCTCTAAAGAACAAAGTACAAGACCTCCTTGAAGCCAAAGAGATTGAATTTGATGCGCCAGAAAAGCCCAAAGTCATTTCTACCCATATGCCCAAGCACGGCCATAATGCCAGGGCCATTGAGGATGATATGTTTGTTACTTCAGTTGATGAACTTATGACCCCACTCCTAACTATTAAAAGGAACTTATTGAATGCTAGTGTTTTCCCAGGCTGGGATGAAAGCTGCCATTTTTGTTTGTCCTCACCAACCAGCTGTCCTTTGTTGAAAGCAGGGGTTCAGTGCCTAATAGATAACAAGGAAATTTTGTTCGAGAAGGCTTCAATTCCAACTATTTCTTATAATGATGTTTCCATCATGACCATTTCCGACAATTCTTCCAGGGTCTCCACCAAAAGACCCGTTAGAATTACATCAGTTCTAAAAGTATCTCTTTTGATAATTACAATTCCTGGACCAATCCCATATTCTCAGACAAAACTGTACCATGGAATTATGGAGGGGATGTCTACTACCAAGGGATCAAGCAAGATTGGCCAGCTACCGAATATTCAAGTTCTGAGAAGGTTGACTCCAATATCAGTAATATTGTAGGAACTAGAAAGATTACCCGAAGCGGAAGGATATTCTCTCCAGAAATTTCTCCCCCAAAAACAGTTTCTGGACCCGTAATCATTCTTGTTGTTGTTTCTCCTCCAAAGGTTGTTTCCATTCCTATAATCATCTCTGCTAATACTCATGCTGACAAAGCTGTTACAGTCCCTGTTATCACTCCTACTGACATTCCTACTGCCGAGTCAACTGAGACTCGAGGTAAAGGTATTATGATTGAGCCTGTCCGGACGAAGGCACAATCATTGGCTATTCCTGAAACTTTCTGTAAAGAGATGAAGTAAATCCTAAAGATCATAAAAATAAGCGACTACAATGTAGTCGAGCAACTGGGAAAAACTCCATCAAAAATTTCCATGCTGGCTCTATTACTATGTTCTGAGGCTCATGCAAAAGCCTTGGTGAAATTCCTGAAAACTACCCATGTACCCCAAAAAACATCTGCCAATCAGTTCCAAGACTTCATAGCCAACTTGACTGCAGATAATGGCTTAGGTTTTTCGGATGTTGATTTAACGCCGAGAGGGAGGAAGCATAATGAGGCATTACATGTCTCAGTGGAATGCAGGGGCACATCTCTGGCTCATGTCTTGGTGGACACTGGCTCGTCTCTGAATATATTGCCTAAAAAGGCTCTTGATAGGCTAGACTGTGAGGGATTGATGTTGAAGCCAAGAAACAAAGTAGTGAGGGCCTTTGACGGCTCAAAAAGTATGGTGCATGGGGAAATGGATATCCCCATAAAAGTTGGAACCCAAACATTTGATTCAACTTTTTATGTAATGGATATTCTCCCGTCATATTCCTGCTGTCTAGGCCGACCATGGATTCACACTGCCGGTGCTGTTACTTCTACTTTGAACCAAATGCTAAAATATGCAATTCAAGGGAAGATCATCATTGTTCATGGAGAAGAAGAGTATATGATCAACCATCTCAATTCCTTCAGATATGTGGAATTAGATGGTGAATTTATTGAAACTCCATTCCAGAACTTTGAAGAAGTCCTGGAAGATGTGGCAGTGACCAAGGCCGTGTCTCAAGTTCCCAAGATCACAAGGCCTCCACTCAGGATGTCATCTTTGAAGCACGCCAAGGAAGTGATAGAAGAAGGTGGGTGCACTATTTGGGGACAACTCCCAGATATCCCATACAAATATGATAAGTTTGGCCTGGGTTTCACTTCAGGTGCCCAAAAGGCTGTACGTCGCGCTCGTGTTGGAGGACCACCCTTGAAGATCAGCAACCACCAAGTCAATGCAGTGGAGGATGATGAAGACAGATATGACCTAGAGGATTGGATTTTTCCAACTGTCAATGAAGGGCTCAGCAACTGGGAGGCCATAGACTTTGTCCCGATCACTTTTATCCCACAGTAATTTGTCTTTACATTTTTTTGGATCTGTAATGTTAAAACAATTCATACTCTTAAAACCTTGTGTCTTACCCGAGGCACAATGGTCCATTTGTAAGGGTTATTATCTCATTTTCATATGACATCAATGAATCATGGACGTTTTTGCATACAAACTTTGTGCTTATTTTTTTTCTTTTTTACATTTTAATTTCTTTCAAATATAGATATACTCTTACACACACTCACACTCACAATGCAGGTCTACATCCATTCAGGATTCCATGGGTAACGGTTTTGCTATGGCTTTTTGTTACCCTGAAAATCTAATCTGCCAAGCCGGAGACGAAGGTGAGGAAGATTGTGAAGTATCAGGGGAACTTGCCAGATTACTAGAACAAGAAGAGAGAACCATTTAGCCCCGCGAGGAACCAGTGGATACAATCAATATAGGTACCAAAGAAGATAAAAGAGAAGTCAAGATGGGTACCAATCTGGAACCCAGTGTCAAGGAGCGTCTGATTCAATTGTTACACGAGTATGTTGAGGTCTTTTCCTGGTCGTATGAAGACATGCCAGGACTTGATGTAGATATAGTGGTACATCGTCTACCTACAAAAGAGGATTGTCCACCAGTAAAATAAAAGGTATGTCAAATGCGACCAGACATGTCAGAGAAGATTAAAGTTGAAGTCATGAAGCAATTCAACGTTGGATTCTTGGCCGTCACCTGTTATCCGCAATGGGTTGCCAATGTTGTTCCCGTGCCCAAAAAAGACGAAAAGTTACGAATGTGCATGGACTAGAGATTTGAATAGGGCAAGCCCAAAGGATGATTTCCCACTTCCCCACATTGACATCCTAGTTGACAATATGACACAGTACAAAGTGTTTTCCTTCATGGACGGTTTCTCAGGTTACAACCAAATAAAAAAGGCGCCTGAGGACATGGAGAAGACAACCTTTGTCACACAATGGGGGATATTCTGCTACAAGGTTATGCCGTTCAGACTGAAAAATGTTGGGGTAACCTACCAGCGCACCATGGTCGCTCTATTTCACGACATGATACATCACGAAATAGAGGTCTATATGGACGACATGATAGTTAGACCTCAAACAGAAGAAGCGCATCTTGATCATTTACAGAAACTGTTTGAGAGGCTAAAGAAATACAAGATGAGGTTGAACCCAAATAAATGCACGTTTGGAGTAAGGTCTAGTAAGCTCCTAGGCTTTTTCGTTAGCAATAAGGGTATTGAAGTGGATCCTGCCAAGGTAAAAGCGATACAAGAGATGCCTGCTCCTCGTACCGAGAAGGAACTCAGGATTCTTGGGACGTTTGAACTACATTACCATATTCATTTCTGACCTGACAGCTACTTGTGAACCAATCTTCAAACTACTGAAGAAAGATCAAGTAGTCAAATTGAATGATGAGTGCCAAACTGCTTTCGACAAGATCAAAGAGTACCTGCAAGAGCCTCCTGTTTTGATGCTACCAGTCGAGGGAAGACCATTGATCATGTATCCAACCATTTGGAAAATTTAATAAGGTGTGTGCTGGGGCAAGAATCGAAGCTCTGACAAGTTAGGGTTCATTTTTGGTACTGATTAAAATTCTTTTTATTCTTTGATTTTTAGTTAAAATAAGTGGCATGGTTGAATTCGTGTTCAAATTTCAAGCAAGTTTGGTGTTCACATTTTTTAAAATGGTTGAGAAATGAGAGTTTTACAGATTCAAATATGGTGTTGTTGTTGGTTTGTTGGCGCGCAGGAAAGAAGAAGAAGATAACAAATTTCAAAACTTGATTTATAATATATTTATCAAGGGGCGTTTCATAACCGGGTGAAACAGCCACCCCAGTGGTAAAACAAGTGCGCGTGTTACTATAGGGACCTGGGTTCGAGCCTCATTGGTGCTCTATTTTTTATACATATTTTTGCTTGCAGATTCAATGTGTCAAACTTCCATACACCCTTGTTCTCTCAACAATCAGATCATCATCGGATCATATTCATCACCATCCAACGCTCAGAATCGAGCCCCCAAGATGTACCTCCAAATACCAACTACACTAAATCTGCTAGCAACGTGGGCCTCTTGCTTTTGGGCCTAGACTTCCCCTACTATCCACACCTCCTGTTTATGCTAAAACTCAGGCCCATTTTACTTTTTTTTTCTTTTTGTTTTAATCATTTATTTTCTTTAATTAATTTTATTTAAAATCATAAAAAAAATTATAAAAAATATAGATTTAGGTTTTAATTTATTGATTTAATTTTCATAAACAAAATTTAATTTAATTTAATCCCATTTTTGTTTTATTTAATTTTAATTTGTAAAATAATTAGAATTATCTTTTGTTATTATTTTACACTATAAAATATCTTTTCTATATAAAACACCAAAAATATTTTCTAAATACTTAGAATTCTTTAAGTTTTAAATATTTTTCCATTTTTACCATCTTCACGCACTTTATCTTTCGCATTAATATTTTTATAATTATTGTAACTGCCTCAATGGTCTGTAATAACTTTAATTAGGGTTTTCTTTACTTTTCATCCCCATTCATAAATTTGTACCCCCACTCCCGAAGCGTTGTAATAACGTAGGACATTTGATTTCCGTAATTTACTGCTTTCCTTATTTAAATGCTAGATTAATTAGGCGTGCATGTCAAGATGTAAAAAGAGAAAAAAATTAGAAAATTTAAATCTCAAGAAAAATACTTGAAATAAAAACACTCCGCACACGCAAACCTCTAGGGTAACCTCACTTGTTGCCTCAAATTTATACAATCATGTCCCTCGAACGTGAGATGCTTTAGAAAAGACTCTCGGTTAAAAGATCGTAGTCCCTCGACGACCCTTCGATGTTGCCTTCGGTAAACGATACCACGCGACAGCCTAGTGTTATCCTCGACTGACTCAAGGAACACCGGTATAAACCAATGTGTCGCACTAATGTAGCCACCACTTCAACCATATCGGTCTATGTTGTACAGTTTCCATGATTTATTTCTACTTACCTAAAATGTCCTCAGATTCGGGTATAGGATCTTTGCAAGAAATTAAACTCATGCAACCCCAAATGTAAAGCATACAAAGAAAACAAGAAAAGCATTTAAAGTGATCCTAAGTTCTAAGGTAACACCTCTATTTTTAGTAAATTTATCCCCAGCAGAGTCGCGAGTTCTGTAATACGGTGGAAGAACTGACTTGGTTTTTACGTTTTATCGCAAATGTTACAGATAACAAGAGTTGCTTTCGAATTTTATTTTATCCAATAAGGAAAGAGTGAAAAGAACAGGAAAGGTGTTATTTATGAAAAGGGAAGGTGTTAGCACCCTTTTCATCTGTAGTTATCTACGGACTCTTAATTTCTTAGCTCACTTTAATTTGCTATGTGTATTCTTTGAAAATAATTTGAAAATGCCAACGTAGGGCCGTCTACTTTATAATAACCCTTGTATCAGTCCTCAAGAGTGTTTATAAAGCGTTTGAAAGTAGTTGTTTAGAAAGTGTGAAGTGTGAAAATTATTTTAGTTTGTGAGCAATCAATTAAGGGTATCATACCCACTGAAGGGTCTTTCGCTATTCTTTTCCTTCTCCTTTAAGGATAGTACTATCAGTATCATTAGTCGGTAGGTATCCCCATCCATTGGATGTGAAGGGACAGTCATATAGTTGTCGTTATGATCATAGAAGGCAACATGGAAGGATACCTTAGCAATTCGAAGGGGTTGTCATCATATATCCGTAGGAAACTCGAGGGACAAGATTATTTCTCGTAGGAAACTTTGAGATACATCGTGGGACTATGATCTTTATGATTACTTTAACCCAGGGTCTTTGCTAATGGTATCCATACGTTCGAGGGACATGACAATTGTTTTTTCCGAAGACAACAAGGAGAGGCTACCCTAGAGGTGCATGTGCGCAAATGATTCAGTTCAGTTATTTATCTTGTTTATTTAGGTTTATATAGTGTTTTATTTTAGATCTTTCCATACATGCCTAGTTACTATATAGTTATATACATACAAGCATAGATAAGTGCGGAAAGTAAACGTGAAGAAAATAAATCCTAAGCTATTACATCCCATGGGCAGTTACAAAATAGGAAAAATGGGAGAAAGTAAACTATGACTATTACAAAAATATTTGTGCGACCTATACATTTATTTCTAAAAATTTAAATGAAAAAGAAAAATAAATGTTAGAAAAATGTTTTAATAAACCAAAGAACCAAAGATTCTAAGTGTAGAAAAACATATTTTTGATGTTTTATTGTGGAAAATAATTAAAGTGATAATAAAATAATTAAAACTTAATCATTTCTACTTTTTTTTCTTTTTTAAGAAAATTAAGCTAATAAAAAAAACCTAATGTCTAATTTTTAAAAAAATACAAATTAATAAAAAAAACCTAAGTCTAATTATTTTAAATTAAAAAAATTGTTTTTTTTTTGTATTTTAATTAAATAAAATAAAAAAAGTAAAAGAAAATTAAATTCAAAGAATAAAGCAAAATATATTGGACCTGGTTCAGCAGGAAATGGGGTGTTGGATAGCAAGAAAAAGTCCAGGTCCAAGATGCCATCGTGGGATCCAGTGTGAGTGGCTCCAAGAAGCTCACCGCGTGTTTTCAGATTTGGGGTTGTTGGATCATATCTATACAGATCTGATGGTGAGGCATGGTAGGGTGTACGATGGGCTTATGAAAATGTGTTGAATTTGATATGAAGAAGTTAGAAAATATGAAAAAAATCACAAATGGCAGGGATGGAACCCCTGCCCTTATGCACTAAAGCCTTAACACGCACTGTCATGCCACTGGACCATTAGTTGTTTCGCGTTAGTACCACAATCATCAATCAATAAATAATAAAATTGGATCAGAAATCAAACAAAATAAAAAATATGCGCATTAGTGGGCCATGGCTGTTTGAATGGATGTAATAATTGCATGGATTTTGACACGTTAGCCCAGGGAGGGTCAAACCACCATATACGGTGGTTGACCTCTTTCTTCTCTGATCATCTCAAAACCCTATCCTGTAAAATAACATGATTCAAGACCAAAAATTAAGCATATCCCCCCCTCTAAATCAGGGGCTGTGAACTTAGTGGTGCCCTCCATTTTTCCTGAAGGTTCCTGCAAGAAGAGATACGATGAAGCAGAATCTTTATGCCCTAACAATGGCATTCTCTTATCCCTGCGTCAAACCTTTCAAATAATGGTTTAAAAATGTTCTAATGATCATTATAAATATGTATGAATGTATCACGTTGCTTGATATTACATGAATCAGGAGTTTAAGATCAGGAAACTTTACCAAATTGAAGCTACCTGACCGACGTGTTTTGTGATTTCTTGAGCTTGAGTAATGATTGGAAACGGCCTTTGGAGTCCTCAGGAGTATGAATAAATGCTTGGAATTGGTTAAAAACTGCTGGAGGCCATGGTTTGGTTTTGCCCTAAATCTTAAATTTTGAGAGATTTTTTGAAATGGTTCTTGAGGCAGCAGTTGCGTGTCCTTTTGGTCTGAGTTGTTGTGGTATTTATAAGGATGAGTTTAGGTTAACAAGTATGGCACAATATCATGCAATCATGTCCAAAATCAAACAAAAATCAAACATGATTTCAAGCTTCCGTTTTTAGAGATTCTTACAATTTTGAGCTCACATGGTTTTTAGGCATGTTTGTCATGTGTTCTTGGGTCTCAATGTGATCCAAAACTAAGCCCATATGCATTGGTTTATCATTTTTTTATTTAATTTATCTTGAGTTTAATTGAATAAAAGTCAAAATGAATAAAATAAAAATAAAAGATAATGCATTAATGGATTTATGGGTCCTTAACTATGTTTTGAATATGTTTGAACTTCAAAAGTTAAGCCCATTTGCCAAAAAGTCCAAAATTACTCATTTGAGATTTCATGCACTTTTCTCAAAATTGCCCAACTTGCACTAATCATAACTCTCTCAATTTTTATCATATGAAGGTGATCTTAGGCTCTTTGGAAAGCTCAAGATGTCCCCTACAATCTCTATGTTGATCATTTTTGCATTTGGAGATTCATCTTGATGTAAGTTGCCTTGACAAAAAGTGTCTTTTTGTAGACTTTTGAAATAACCTATAATGTATTGACTCATATCTCTCAAATGAAGCAGTTTTGGAGTTGAGCTTAGAGAGAAAAAGTTTTAGAGAATTGAATTTCCTTCAAAATGAGCTTTAGTTAGGGAAAAACTTATGAAGCATGTGAAAGTTATGTTTGGTCAAAGTTCAATTGATTTTAACTAAGGAAACCCTAATTTGGCAACTTTTGACTTTTGATGATTTGAGGGTTTTTATTGAGGAATCATGATCAACCCTTGATCAAATGATGAATGTGACTTTAAAATGTTGATGTTGACCAAAAATATTGAAGTTTGACTGCATGTTGACTATAATTGACTTTTTACCTAATACAGTTGATTTTCAATCATTTGAGCAATTGATTGAGCAAACTTGTGGTGCAAGGCTTGAAATTTGACATGAGCATTCTTAGGGACATATGAAGATTCATGAAAACCATTTGAGGAATTATAAGTCCAGTTTACTTTGAGAAAAGTAAAATCCTAGTTTTAGACAAATTGCTTAAGAGAAGACTTGTCTCATAAATTCCTTGAGTAATCTTGAGCAAATGAGAACCCTAGAAAGATGAGGAGACTTCTTGTAATAATTTAATTTGAAAATGAGAGGGGAAATTTTGGGGTACAACAGTGACTGTGATACGGTGGGAGAACTGACTTGATTGTTTTTCATTTTATCGCAAATGTTGCGATTAGCAAGAGTCGCCACCGATATTTCTTTTATCCAAAAGGAAAGGTGAAAAAGAACAGGAAAGACCTTTTGAGATTGTTTCTTGAGTTCGGGGGGTAGATTATGAAAAGGGAAGGTATTAACACCCTTTTCATCCATGGTTTTCCATGGGCTCTTAGTTACTTGCTAGATCACTTGCTTTTGTTGTTTGAAATTGTGCTTGGTGTGGTTTTGAAAGTATTTTGTAAAAGAGGCCATTGTTTTGGCAATCTTTGTAATGATTCTCGTTCGTAAGACTGTATACAAAGATGTTTGTCTTTTGAAAATGTTTTCAATTTTGTAGGATGTTTGAAAATGTGTAGGTGTTTGTTTTGAAAATAGCAAGGATATTTGTTTTGAAATGGAGCAAGTAACTAAAATTAATCTACCTACTCAAATGTCTTTCTTATTCATTTTCTTTTCCTTTGACATTGTTGTCTTACCATTGATTTGACAAGTAACCCTATCTTTGGATGTAAATGGGACGGGCGTGGATCAT
Organism: Vicia faba; assembly: GCA_948472305.1. Taxonomy (NCBI): domain Eukaryota; kingdom Viridiplantae; phylum Streptophyta; class Magnoliopsida; order Fabales; family Fabaceae; genus Vicia; species Vicia faba. The sequence continues at coordinate 1,035,364,688 of OX451738.1, read as the reverse complement.
TGTATAGCCATGTTTAGCAATGTTGCAAAGTATCTTAGCATTTTTTGAGGGACTAAGATCATTTTAGTAAGGAAACTTTGGATAGCGTCATCGAGGGTCTATGATCTTGTATTTGTTTTTTTTTTGCTAAGACACTTTACATGCGTAATATGGCCATTTTGTATAAGTCAACCAAGTGGGATAACCCTAGGGGTGTCTTGTGTGCAAGTGTGTCATTTTCATGCTTGATTTTGTCTTGGATTAGGGTTTTCTATTTGATTGATTTTATCTTGCCATGCAAACCCTAATTACTAGCATATTATATAAAAGCAATAAATTGCGAAATTTAAAGATTACTACGCTATTACAACACTTTGTGGGAGGGGTATACAATTTATGAATGGAGATTGCAATAATATAAATCTAATTAATCTATTACAACCAAATTGAATTTATACAAGTATTGGAATAAATAATGTACAAGATAAATCAAATATGTAAAGATATGTAAATGCAAAAGAAGATATTCGTTTTCTTTTCTTTTTATGTAAAAAAGTTTTAATCTAAACCTAGTAAATAAGTCAAGATTATCTCAAATTAATTAAGGAAAATTATTTTTTAGAGAAAGTTTTTAATAAACCCTAATTCTAATTTATTAAAAGGAGATAAATTTCTTTAAGTATTTTTGTATTTTTGTCTTGAAAATAATATATGGTATTTATGAAGTATTTTGGTCTTTTTATATGTTAAAATAAATATTTAATAGGTGTGAAGAAAAATAAATATTTAACCTAATTCTATTTTAATTTACAAGTTTATTAAAAAGATAGTATATAACTTAAATAAAAAATAAATATTTTTTATTGAGAAAATAAAATAAAACAAAAAAAATATAATATTTATCATTTTTATATTTTTTATGATTAAGAAAATAAATTTGGTAAAATAAAAATAAAAATAAAATAAGTAAATAAAATATTTGGGCCAGGGGTGTTGAAAGCAAATGGGAGGCAGGAAGTTAGCAAAAACATAGGGTCCAATGAAACTGAAGCCCAAGCTGCAAGAGGACAAAAATGAAGCAAAATGTGAGAAAAAATGCAAAAGGCATCGCCAAGGCTCGAACCCGTGACCTGGGGCATTTTTGTGCGCTACCTTACCACTGGGGTGGCTGTACATCCGTTAGTTTAAGTGAAAACACAAATACATAACATAAAACATTGCCTTGCCATGTACTTCATCTTCAACCTTTGGCCAGCCGGACCCCTTGTAACTTTTTCATTTCTCAACAAAAATGGAAAGTGATAACATTAATATTGTAGCATTTTATCTCACGATTCTAACCATGTACATAACTAAAACTATAATTCCAAGATCAGAGAGAATTTGGTTGTCCCTAATTCTAAACCTAATTTTTTTTAGAAACTTCAAACTTAAAATTCTCTAAACTCAAGCCAAATAAAAGCAAGCTATGGATATGTACAGCTTCGTAGCAATGATGTCTACATTCTATATTCACAAATGGAGAGCTAACTATGCCTGTATTAAGAGTTAGAAAAACAGAAAACTCACCTTGAAAATGGAAATCGTGTTTTGAAAATGAGCTTGCTTTAGGATGTTGTGATGATCAGGTTAGCTTCCTTGAACCTCTAGGAAGCTAATGCAATGCTTAGCTTGTCTTGAAGGTGACTGGAATGGTCTGGATAATTCTACCTGTGTTACTCTATTTTTGAACTTCAACAATGGGGGAGATGGAGTTACAGTGATGTTTCAGGGTGTGGGATGGTTTACTTGTAAGGTAAGGAAGCTTGGGAAAGCAAAAGGCCTGAAAACGCACGAGTGAAATGGAAGATTCAATTCACAAGTCAGAAATGGCAAGTTTGGAGGCTTGGTATGCAACTTCTGATCCTAAGGTGTTTCAAGGCTTGGGCATGCGTTGTTTTAGTTGCAAAATGATGGATTTATATAGAGCAAAAGGTTGGAGGACTTGTGCTTGCTCAGAAGTACAAGATCACATGTCTTGCTACATTTCTTATTTTTAAAGCAAGTGTGAGAAGTGACTTCTTAAGGCATAATTCTGATCTTGTAGGGTGGCTTTAAGCTTTAAACATGCTTTGTTTAAGTTTAAATACTTGGTTTGTGTAGAGAGAACAAGTCCAAGGCTCAAGAAAATGGAAAAATGCAAAAGGCATGCTTTTCCAAAATGGCAATGTTGCCTTTCTTCCAAAAATGGTTATTTTCTTATACAATGCATTGAATGCTTGGCTTTATGGCATTAAACCTTGTGCAATTAATTCATGGTGGAGTGACAAACTAGTTTGAGGCCTGAAAAGTGAAGATTGTACAACCAATTTGCAAATTTGAAAACTTGTTCTTCACGAAAATGACCTATAATCAAGTTTGAAAACCCAAACTTCATCTCTTCTAGTCTCCCTACTCAAACATGATCTCAAGGAGTTCTTGGACATTTTGGAAATCTTGCAATATTATCTACAATTAATCTTGGAATTGATTTCAAAGATTCCCCTTGGAACTATGTGAAAAATGGGCATGCAGTTAGGTCAAAAACCTGCCTAACTAGGGTAAAATTTCACTAAGTTATTTTAGTTCATGTACATGTATTCACAAAATTATATCTTGAGATCCAAGCATATTTAGGAGAAATTGTGTGAAGAAAATTTCAAGATTTCATGGAGATCTACAACTTTCATGTTGGGAACTTCCTTTGAATCATTTTGTATCATGGTGAAAATTTGGCCTAAAGTTGAGAAAAAATAAGAAATTTTATATACTTAGAAAATTTTCTAAGTTAGAATTTTTCAACTTTTCAAATCCAAATATTAAATATTTGGTTTCTTGATTAACAAGTTTCACATTTTGACATGTTTTGATGAATTATGATCCTTGGCACTTGAATTTGACCAAAAAGTCAAAGTTTGACTTTTCAGTGCACCATTGACTTTTGATCAGTTGACTGAAAAATTCATTTGTCAATCCAATGGATTTGCAATTTTTTGAACCATGTCATTAGGTCAAGATGATGCAATTTAACTCTTGAGATCATGCCTTAAACCAATTGACCATTTTCTAGGTCAAAAATTAGAAATTGCCCCTTCTCAGTCAAAACCCTAATTTTGACCATTTTACCCTTTTGATGATTTGATCAAATTTCTTGAGGAATTGTGGTCCAAACTTGATCAAATAATACATATGAGTCTAAGATATTTATGTGGATAAAAAATTATAAAGTTTTACTATAAATTGACCATGGTTGACTTTTTCCCCAATACAACTGATTTTTAGGTCAACTGTCCAATTGACTGATCAAAAATGTGATTCAAGGCTTGAAACTTGGCATGAGTAATCTTGGGGACCCATAATGATCCTTGAAAGTCATTTTAAGCATTGATAGTCCAAAAATCCTTGTGCAAACTCAAACCCTAATTTTGGTCATCAGTGCATGAGGAGGTATCCTGAGTTGGTCAAACCCTAATCCAGTCTTGAGTCAAAGAAATCTTGTGAGAAAAATCTTGATAAGTGAGAGGGTAAATTTTGGGGTACAACAGCTGCCCCTGTTCAATCTTCTTAAACTGAAGAGTTAGATTGGCGAGTTTTTCCATTTGTGACTCGAAGGTGGAAGATGATTGGACACTAGAGTGCCCAGAAATTTGTACTTGGCAATGTGATGATAGAAGGAATGGGCTTACAGATTCCATTTGGAGAGGTGACTGAAAGTTGTAGGAGATGGGCTTAAAGATTCCATCAAAGGTGATTGTTGAATTGTAATTTGCAACCTGGAAGAATGAGTACCATAATGGCGTCCGTGTCTGGAGCGTATCTGTACTGTATCTGAAAGTTGAATCTGAATGAGTATCAGGATGGCATCCGTGTTTGGAGCGTATCTGAACTGTAACTGAAAGTTGAAATCTGAATGAGTATCAGGATGGCATCCGTGTTTGGAGCATATCTGAACTGTATCAATAGGTTGAATCTAAATGAGTATGAGGATGGCATCCGTGTCTAGAGCGTATCTGAACTTTATCAATAGGTTGAATCTGAATGAGTATCAGGATGGCATCCGTGTCTGGAGCGTATCTGAACTGTATCAAGATTGAATTTTGTTAACGGTAGCTGTTAATCTTATCCGGAAAAGGGTAAAATGTTAGCTAAAATACAAAGTTATGTTGCATGAAGTGTATGATGTAATGCATTCGTGTTATCAATGTTTATGATATATGAATGCGATGTATGCGTATGTGAGCTAATTCGCTGTGTTGCTGTTGGATTGGGGAAAATAAATCCCTGACTACTGTTGAGGATATATAAGTCTTCATGCTTCGAAGTCGAAGTGTTTATGAATTTCGCTTTGAGAAATAAACTCTTGTTGTAAGGAAAAAGTCATGTACTACTTGTAGAATCTTGTCGGGGAATCCTGAGAAATTTGCCGACTTCTACTGGGGATCAATAATTTTTAATTTGTTTCGCTTGGGATTTAAACACGTACTGCAGGAGGTTACTTATGGACTAGCCTAGAGACGTTTCTCTATCCTTTCAACCTATCATTAATTTTCTTTTCTATTTTGTTTTATTTGTAAATAGTAATTATGTTCAAATGCATATGCTCAACAACGAACCATTGGACGTTTTGGTTAAACAAAATACAAGTGTAAAGAAAAGACAAATATTTTTTGCACTTTCAAAGGAATGTTTTGTATTGACTTTGAGTAAGTATTATTTTTTTTTACAAGGAGACAAACATTCTAGTAAGAGAATGTTGTCGTAAAAAAATGAAAATTTTGATACAAAGAAAAGATAGCTATGTGTACAAAAAATCCCATGGGGTTTCCATTCTGCTATAGCATTCGTATCTCTGAGCATCTTGCCTATTTGTTGCCTCGTCCGAAGATGACTGAATTGATTAGAAACTCTGAGTTTGTCAGCGGAAGCCAAAGGTTATCTGTAAAGTGATCCGATGGGACATAGTCATACGCTTTAATTCCCTAACTTTTTCCTGGACCACCCTTTTGGGTTTTCAGTCCACCGGGAAACCCTTTTTTTCCCAAGTCGCCCTTTTGGGTTTTCAACTTGTCGGGTGTACAGATTTTTTTTGTTTTATCCCTAATTTTTACCCGAACCTTTTTTGTTTGCCGAGATGCCCTTGTTTTGCCTAGGTATGTCAACCTAGCGGGTCTCTTATGCGTAGAATCTTTTGACTATGTCCGCGTTCGCAGGGTGTGGCAGGTCGTCGCCATCCATGGTGGTCAAGATCATTGCCCCACCGGAGAATATGTTTTTGATTACAAATGTTCCTTCATAGGTAGGAGTCCATTTGCCCCTGGGATCACTTTGTGGCAAGATGATACGTTTGATCACTAGATCCCCAACTTGATACACTTGGCATCTGACTTTCTTATTAAAAGCCTTGATCATCCGTTTTTGATACATTTGACCATGGCAAACAGCAGTAAGTCTCTTCTCACCAATCAAGTTTAGTTGATCAAGTAGAGTTTGGATCCAACCGTCTTCGTTAAGTCCTGCATCCTTCATAATCCTTAAAGAGGGGATCTGGACCTCGATAGGCAAGATATCTTCCATGTTGTAAACCAAAGAATAGGGTGTTGCCCCGGTTGATGTGCGAGCCGTGGTACGGTACCCGTGGAGAGCGAATGGTAGCATCTCGTGCCAGTCTTTGTATGTGACTGTCATTTTCTGTATGATCTTTTTAATGTTTTTATTTGCAGCTTCGACAGTACCATTCATCTTTGGTCGATAGGGAGAAGAATTATGATGTTGAATCTTGAATTGCTCGCACAATGCGGTGATCATAGTGTTGTTGAGATTTGTACCATTGTCAGTGATGATCCTTTCTAGGATACCGTACCTGTAAATAAGGTTTTTCTTGATGAAGCGGGCAACAACATTCTTGGTAACGGAGGCGAAGGAGGCTGCTTTAACCCACTTTGTAAAATAGTCAATGGCCACTAGGATGAAGCGATGTCCATTGGAGGTTGTCGGCTTGATTTCCCCAACCATATCAATTCCCCACATGACAAAAGGCCAAGGAGCCGTCAAGACATTCAGAGGAACCGGGGGTACATGCACCTTGTCAGCATAAATTTGACACTTATGGCAGGTTCGACAGTGTTGATAGCAATCTGCTTCCATGGTAGACCAATAATAGCCTTCCCGTAGGATTTTATTCGCCATCTTATGCCCACTGGAATGGGTGCCAAAAGTACCTTCATGTAATTCAGCCATGATCCTTTCAGCCTCAACCTTATCTATGCACCCAAGCAATACGGAGTCATGATTGTGTTTGTACAGAATGCCATTACTAAGGAATAATTTAGCAGAGAATCTCCTTAAGAACTTCTTATCATTGATTGAAGCTCCTTCTGGATATTCTTGAGCCTCGAGATACCTCTTGACTTCGTGAAACCAAGGCTGGTCCACTACTTATTCTGTATTAATCTCATGATAGTGTGTTGGTTCATCCATTCGTTCGATGGTGATTTGGGGAGCCTCATTATCCAAATTAAGTTTAAACATAGATGACATTGTGGCTAGTGCGTCTGCTAGCTGATTTTCTTCTCGCGGGAAATTCTCGAAGGTAATCTTCTCGAAATGTGGTAGTAATGTCAAAACATGTTCTTTGTAAGGGATAAGGTTAGGGTGTTTGGTGTCCCATTCCCCTTTGATCTGACTTATGACCAAAGCTTAATCTCTAAATACATCCAATGATTTGATCCCCAAGTCTATGGCAGCTCTAAGACCAAAGATGCACGCTTCGTATTCCGCCATGTTGTTCGTACAATTGAAGCACAGTCTGGCAGTAAAGGGAGTATGACACCCTTCTGGAGATATGAGTACAGCACCGAAACCATTACCAAGTGCATTGGATGCTTCATCAAAGGACATGGTCCATTAGGATCCTTGTTCAGGTCCGTCATATAGCATGATTTCTTCTCAGTTGTCTAATGTCATGATGTCTTCATCCGGGAATTCAAACTTCATGGACTGATAGTCTTCTACAGCTTGGTGAGCAAGATGATCAGCTAGCACACTCCCCTTTATAGCTTTCTGGGTAGTATAATGTATGTCATATTCTGTTAGGATCATCTGCCACCTCACTATTCTTCCAGAAAGAGCAGGCTTCTCGAAAATGTATTTTATCGGATCCATCTTAGATATCAACAAGGTAGTATGAGTTAGCATATACTGTCTTAGCCGGCGAGCAGCCCATGCCAGAGCGCAGCAAGTTTTCTCGAGCAGTGAATATTTGGTTTCATAGTCGGTAAACTTTTTTCACAGGTAGTAAATAGCGTGTTCTTTTCGGCCAGACTCGTCATGCTTCCCTAATACACACCCCATTGAATTTTCTAAAACAGTCAGATACATGATCAACGGTCTTCCCTCGACTAGTGGCATCAACACAGGAGGATCTTGTAAGTATTCTTTGATTTTTTTCAAAAGCAACTTGGCATTCATCATTACATTTGACTACTTGATCTTTCTTCAATAGTTTGAAGATTGGCTCACAAGTAACTGTCAGGTGAGAAATGAATCTGGCGATATAGTTCAAATGTTCCAAGAATCCTCTGACTTCCTTCTCAATACGAGGAGCAGGCATCTCTTGTATTGCTTTAACTTTGGTAGGATCGACCTCTATACCCTTATTGCTGATGATAAAGCCTAGGAGTTTACCAGACCGTACCCCGAATGTGCACTTGTTTGGATTCAACCTCAGCTTGTATTTCTTTAATCTCTCAAACAGTTTTTGTAAGTGGTCGAGATGCTCTTCTTTTGTTTGCGATCTGGATATCATATCGTCTTTGTAGACCTCTATCTCATGATGTATCATGTCATGAAATAAAGCTACCACGGTGCGCTGATAGGTTTCCCCAGCGTTCTTCAATCCGAATGGCGTCACTTTGTAACAGAATATGCCCCACTGTGACAAATGTTGTTTTCTCCATGTCCTCAGGTGCCATTTTGATTTGGTTGTAACCTGAGAATCCATCCATGAAGTAAAACACTTTGTGTTGTACCGTATTGTCTACTAGAATATCAATGTGGGGGAGTGGAAAGTAATCCTTGGGGCTTGCCCTATTCAAATCCTGGTAGTCCACACACATTCGCACTTTGCCGTATTTTTTGGGCATGGGAACAACATTGGAAACCCATTGGGGGTAAGAGGTGACAACAAAGAATCCAGCGTTAAATTGCTTCATGACCTCTGCTTTAATCTTTTCTGACATATCAGGCCTCATTCAATGCACCTTTTGCTTTACTGGCGGACAATCTTCTCTTGTAGGGAGACGATGTACCACAATATCTTCATCAAGTCCTGGCATGTTTTCATATGACCAGGCAAAGACTTCGACATAATCATGCAACAGCTGAATCAGCCGCTTCTTGATACTGGGTTCCAGATTGGCACCCACTTTGACCTCTTTTTTATCTTCTTCGATACCCAGGTTGATTGTATCCACGGGATCCTCGTGAGGCTGAATGGTTCTCTCCTCTTGTTGTAGCAGTCTGGAAAGTTCCCCTAGTACTTCACAATCTTCCTCACCTTCGTCTTCAGCTTGGTAGATCAGATTCTCAGAGTCACAAAAGGCCATAGCAGTATCGTTACCCATGGGATCCAGAATGGATGGATACCTGCATTGTGAGTGTGGGTGTGTGTAAGGGTATAACTATCTTTGAAAGAAAATAAAATGTAAAAGTAAAAATAATGAGCACAAAAGTTTGAATGCGAAAACGTCCATGAATCATTGATGTCATATGAAGATGAAATAATAACCCTTACAAATGGACCATTGTGCCTCGGGTAAGACACAAGGTTTTAAGAGTGCGAATTGTTTTGAATATTACAGATCTAACAAAATGTAAAGATAAATTACTGAGGGATGAAAGTGATTGGGATGGAGTCTCTAGCCTCCAAATTGTTGAGCCCTCTATTGACAGTCGGGAAGATCCAACCCTCTAGGTTGCAATCATCTTCACCATCTTCTACCGCGTTGACCTCACGATTGCTAATCTTCAAGGATGGCCCTCCATCTTGGGCACGGCGTACAACCTTTCGAGCACTTAAAGTGAAACCTAAGCCAAACTTGTCAGACTTATACGAGATATCCGGAAGTTTCCCCCAGATGGTGCATCCACCTTCTTCTACTACTTCTTTAGCATCTTTCAGTGACGACATCCTGAGTGGAGGTCTTGTAATCTTGGGAATCTGGGAAACAGTCTTTGTCACTTCCACCTCTTGGGGGACCTCTTCGAAGTGTTGAAATGGAGTTTCAATGAATTTGCCATCCAATCCACATATCTGAAGGGATTGAGATGGCTGATCATGTATTCTTCCTCTCCATGTACGATGATAATCTTCCCTTGAACCAGATACTTCAACATTTGGTACAATGTAGAGGTAGCAGCGCCAGCATTATGGATCCATGGTCGGCCTAACAGGCAGGAGTATGAAGGGCGGATGTCCATCACATAAAATGTTGAATTGAAATTTTGGGTTCTAACCTTTATGGGAATGTCTACCTCCCCATGTACCATCCTCTTCGAACTGTCAAAAGCCCTTACCACTATGTCGCTTGGATTCAAAGTCAACCCCTAACAGTCAAGTCTGTCAAGAGCTTTTTTGGGTAATATATTCAAAGATGAGCCAATGTCCACCAAAACATGGGCCAGATTTGTGCCCCTGCATTCAACTGAGACATGTAATTCCGCATTGTGCTTTCTTCCCCTCGGTGTTAGATCAGCATCTGAGAAACCTAGGCCATTATCCGCTATCAAGCTAGCCACGCAGTCTTGGAATTGATCAGCAGACGTCTCTTGAGGTACATGGGCTATTTTTAGGAATTTAACCAAGGCCTTCGCATGTTCCTCGGAACACAGTAGTAATGCCAGCATGGATATTTTGGAGGGAGTTTTCCCCAACTGTTTAACTACATCGTAGTCGTTCCTCTTTATAATTTTTAGGATCTCCTCCATTTCTTTCTTGGATGTCTCAGGGATAGTCAGTGATTGAGCCTTTGTCCGGACAGGCTCCACATGAATACTCTTTTCTCGAGTCTTAGCAGCAGGAGTGTTGGTAGGAATGATAACAGGGGTTGTAACGTCTTCTTCAATAGGAGCACTTGCAGAGATGATTATGGGTACGGAAGTAACCTTTAGAGAAGCCACAGGGATAATCACGGCTCCAGAAACTGCTTTTGGGGGAGCAATTTCTGGAGAAAATATCCTACCACTTCGGGTAATTTTGGTAGTTCCGGCAATATTGCTGATGTCTGAATCTTCTTCTTCGGAATTTATCTCTTCGGCGGTCGGCCAGTCTTTTTTGATGCCATGGTAGTAAATGTCCCCTCCGTAATTCCACGGCACAGTCTTGTCTGATTTATATGGGACTGTCCCAGGCATTATGATTATAGAGGAGCTGCTTTCGGAACCGATGTAATTCTAACGGGTCTTTTGGTGGAGACCCTGGAAGAATTGGCGGAAATGGTAATGATTGAAACATCTTCAACAGGAATAGGTGAAACAGGAGTACTTTCAAACAAAATCTCTTTGTTATCTATCAGGCGCTGAATGCCTGCTTTCAACAAAGGGCAATCAGTTGGTGATGACAAGAAGAGATGGCAAACTTCATCACATCCCGGGAACACACCGGATTTCAACAAGTTTATCTTAATGGTTGGAAGTGGAGTCATGAGTTCATTAACTGTGGTAACAAACAAATCTTCTTCAATAGCATTGGCATTATTACCATGTCTTGGCATAGGACCAGAAATGACATTTGGCTTCTCGGGGGCATCAAAGTCAATTTCTTTTGCTTCAATGAGGTCTTATATTTTGTTCTTCAAGGCCCAACAGTTATTAGTATCGTGACCAGGACTTTCAGAGTGATATGCACAACGGGAATTGGGATGATAATGAGGGGAAGTTGTATTGGGGTTTTTCAGAGCTTCTTTCAAGGTTGCCAAGTTGGATCTCAGAAGATGCGGTAATACTTGAGACAGAGTCGTGTTAATTCTGGTGAATTGCCCGACTGGCCTTTCTACCCTTGGTCTATTACCTCTTTGTTGATCAGATGTAGGTTTGGGAATCATAACAGCCCCCACCATTGGTCTTCGTTCGGTCCTCTATTGGTTCCTTTGTGGATATACAACTGCTACCTCTTTCTTCCCGATGAAAGGCTTCCTTACAACTGTAGAAGAAGATGAATCCTTCTGAATCTTTCCATTTTTTATGCCAGCTTCCACCCTCTCTCCGGTTAATATTAATTCAGTAAAGCCTGCAGATGAACTTCCGATTAAATGGTTGAAGAAGGGACCAGATAAGGTGCCTAAGAACATGTCTACCAATTTTCTTTCAGACAGAGGGGGTTGAACTCTTCCAGCCAAATCTCTCCATTTTTGTGTGTAATCCTTGAAACCTTCATTGGAAGCCATGGCCATACTCTGGAGTTGAGTACGGGTAGGCGCCAAATCAGCATTGTATTGATATTTCTTGTAGAAAGTTGCGGCAAGATCTTCCCAATTATGGACGTTGGCTCTTTCTAGTTGGTAAAACCAGTCGAGTTGTGTTCCAAACAGACTGTCTTGGAAAAAGTGCACCCATAAGTCTTTATCAGCAGTGTGGGGTTGGATTTTTCTCACATATGATCGGAGATGCATTTTAGGGCACGACACTCCATCATATTTTTCAAACATAAGCACTTTGAATTTCAGAGGAATCACAATCCCCGACACTAGTCCCAATTCCTCAAAGTCTAAGCCCGACACCTTTTTTATTTCCATCGCACTCAAATGCTCTTTGAGATGTCTGTACTTGTCATCAGCTGGAGGATATTGTTCCTCAGAGTAGTCTTCTTCTTCTTCCTCCTATTCTTCCTATTCTGAAGGGACAGCTGTTCCTTGCCTTTCCCTTCTCCTTCACCGGATGTTGTTGCAAAGTCCAAAGTCCTTCTTGTCTGCCCATGAAATCTTCTTCCCATGTTTAAGACTCTGGTTACCTTCTTTGTTTTCTTTTTCCTCTCTTCAGCCAGCAAGGTCTTTAACTCTTCTTTCCCCTTGGCTAGGGTCATGAGCAATTGTTGAAACTGCGTATTCTGAGCTTGGAGATCTTTCACTGTTTGCTCGAGATCCATCTTACTGAAATAAACAGTAGAGAGATGAGGAGACTTGTTGCAAAAGACCTGTTTATGTTATGATGAATGATATGTGCATATGCAATGTTTTCAAGGATTTCAAAGATTTCAAAGATTCAAATTTGTTTTAGACAGAAAGGAAACACACGTTATATTAATAAGATAAAGTTTGAGTACATCAATGCCCCTTGGGCAAAATAATACAAAACTCTAAGATAGAAAAGTAGTGCGCATCCTCTTTGGCGCAATGTAGGCATTCAGAGTCTGCTCCTCATGAAGTAGCCTAGTGAGTTCCAAAACCTTCTTCTCGCTTGCGTAGAATTGGGCTTCGAAAGTATCTCCCTATCCTTTGAGTTGTATCCAATCCCTTTGTAGGTCTTCAAGATATGTGGGCATGTTAGGATGTAAGATAGTGTATGGAATATCTCCCTCCTTGACAGGCTCAATGATTACCGGGAAAATGGAGGGGTAAGGCATCATAAGACTCTGAGCACGAGTTCGTACCCATTTTAGGTAAGGCTCAAGAGGGATGGAATTCTTGTGCCCCAAAGTCTTGCTATCCACCTTATTTAGCATCCTCCAAGCTCGGATAAATCTCAGGCGAAGACCTTGATCGTCGTTGTCGTAGTCGAATACCAAACTTTGAATCAGCATTTCATGCGGGCCATCCCTTCGGGCATAACTAAACTATCTTAAGGCTAAAAATGGGTTGTAGGTGATTCCTCCCCTAATTCCAAGTAGAGGGACATTAGGGAATTCCCCACAACCGTCGACGATGATAACATTCTCTTTGGATCGAGAGCACCAATGAATGTCTGAATGTTTGAGCGTCATCAACCTTTGTGACCACCTTGAACCTTGATCATTCTTTAAGACTGATTGGGGAAGATGAGAAATAAACCATCTTGCTAAGAAAGGAGTGCAACACATGCGGACACCTCTTTTCCTCATTGTGCGAGTGTGAAAAGAGTGTAGGATATCTCCTAGCAATGTAGGAACTGGGTTACGTGATATGAAGATTTTGACGGTGTTGACATCTATGAGTTGGTCAGGATTTGGAAACAAAACCATCCCATAGATGAGGAGAGCCACAATTTCCTCAAAGGCTTGCAAGTCTAAGGAATTCCAACAACTTTGGGCTTTCTCTAACAGAAACTTTGCTAGGAAGCCTTTGACAGCACTCCTTGTTTCCCAATGAGTTGTGACATCAGATGAGTGCAAGTGTAGAGCTTGAGAAATCTCTTCTGGCTTTGGATCTCTTTCCGTACTGTTGAAAGGTAGTTGATTGAGAATGGTAATCCTCAAGAGTTGGGAGAATTCTTCCAAAGTAGGCACAAGTTGATAGTCGGGGAATGTGAAGCAATGGTGCAAATGATCAAAGAACTGAAAGAGCACCTTCATCATATCTTCATCTGTGTTGGTGGTGACCAAGTTGAGTATCCGACCATGTCTCTCGGTAAATGGAGTGTTTTCAGGAATTCTTGAAACTAGCTCCTTTAGTTGTGGAGGAATTCTCACAAGGTTGACTTGAATAGTTTTCCTGCGAAGTGAATCCATATCTTACAAAACAAGAACAAAGATGAATCCCCAAAAATCCTTGAAATGATTAGTGGATGTATATGATGTTCATGATGTCCATGATGTTATGTACAAGTATTCATATACAAGTAAAGCAAACAAGTCCTTAGTTTAGGCTTGCATGGAGTTTTATAGGTAAGTACCCTCTTGAAGTTTAGTTGGTTTAAACTTGTTCTAGTAATAGTAATCGGGTTCTAAGGAGCTCAATATCTATGGATTGTTTCCTTGGTCATTGTTTCAGCTCAAGCCTCTTTAATGGCGACCGAAATATCCCAAGAAACCAAACCTCAATGAGTGTAGTATCGAGTATCTACCAACTTCAGACTGTACCAAAGTCGGACATCTCACTACATCCTAAAGGCCAAGTTGGAAAAGTAAAGGTTCTAAAAGTTCATTAGTGCTTCATGACATCACTCAGCGGCCCCATATTCTCTTTGATTAACTCAAAATCTACCGGTACCCACAAATATGTCGCACTAACATAAATATTGCTTATACCATGTCGGTATACCCCGTACAGTTTCTACAACGTATTGCTACTTACCTATAATGTATCCCAAATTCGGGTAGAGGATTCAAACCCAAACAATGAACCATAATGTAAAGCATACAAGTCAAACAATGTAAGCAAGTAAATATGATCTAAACCCTAAGGTAACCCCACTTTTTAAAATATTCCCCAGCAGAGTCGCCAGTTTTTGTGATACGGTGGGAGAACAGACTTGATTGTTTTGCGTTTTATCGCAAATGTTGCGGTTAGCAAGAGTCGCCACCGACTTTTCTTTCATCCAAAATGAAAGGTGAAAAAGCACAGGAAAGACCTTTGAGATTGTTTCTTGAGTTCGGGGGGTAGATTATGAAAATGGAAGGTATTAGCACCCTTTTCATCCATGGTTTTCCATGGGCTCTTAGTTACTTTCTAGATCACTTGCTTTTGTTGTTTGAAATTGTGCTTGGTGTGGTATTGATAGTATTTTATAAAAGAGGCCATTGTTTTGGAAATCTTTGTAATGATTCTCGTTCGTAAGAATGTATACAAAGATGTTTGTCTTTTGAAAATGTTTTCAATTTTGTAGGATGATTGGAAATGTGCAGGTGTTTGTTTTGAAAATAGCAAGGATATTTGTTTTAAAATGGAGCAAGTAACTAAAATTAATCTACCTACTCAAATGTATTTCTTGTTCATTTTCTTTTCCTTTTACATTGTTGTCTTACCATTGATTTGATAAGTAACCCTATCTTTGGATGTAAACGGGACGGGCGTGGGTCATCGTATAGCCATGTTTAGCAATGTTGCAAAGTATCTTAGTATTTTTTGAGGGACTAAGATCATTTTTGTAAGGCGACTTTGGATAGCGTCATCGAGGGTCTATGATCTTGTATTTGTTTGTTTTTTCTAAGACACTTTACATGCGGAATATGGCCATTTTGTATAAGGCAACAAAGTTGGATAACCCTAGGAGTGTCTTGTAAGAAAGTGTGTCATTTTCATGCTTGATTTTGTCTTAGATTAGGGTTTTCTATTTGATTGATTTTATCTTGCCATGCAAACCCTAATTACTAGCATATTATATAAAAGCGATAAATTGCGGAATTTAAAGATTACTATGCTATTCCAACACTTTGTGGGAGGAGGGGGTATACAATTTATGAATGGGGATTGCAATAATATAAACCTAATTAATCTATTACAACCAAATTGAATTTATACAAGTATTGAAATAAATAATGTACAAGATAAATCAAATATGTAAAGATATGTAAATGCAAAAGAAGATTTTTGTTTTCTTTTTTTTTTATGTAAAAAAGTTTTAATCTAAACCTAGTAAATAAGTCAATATTATCTCAAATTAATTAAGAAAAAAAAATTATTTTTTTAGAGAAAGTTTTTAATAAACCCTAATTCTAATATGTGTGAAGAAAAATAAATATTTAACCTAATTCTATTTTAATTTACAAGTTTATTAAAAAGATAGTATATAACTTAAATAAAAAATAAATATTTTTTATTGAGAAAATATAATAAAACAAAAAAATATATAATATTTATCATTTTTATATTTTTTATGATTAAGAAATTATATTTGGTAAAATAAAAATAAAAATAAAATAAGTAAATAAAATATTTGGGTCAGGGGTGTTGAAAGCAAATGGGAGGCAGGAAGTTAGAAAAAACATAGGGCCCAATGAAACTGAAGCCCAAGCTGCAAGAGGACAAAAAATGAAGCAAAATGTGAGAAAAAATGCAAAAGGCAACGCCAAGGATCGAACCCGTGACTTGGGGCGTTTTTGCACGCTGCCTTACCACTGGGGTGGCTGTACATCCGTTAGTTTAAGTGAAAACACAAATACATAACACAAAACATGGCCTTGCCCTGTACTTCATCTTAAACCTTTGGTCAGCCGGATCCCCTGTAACTTTTTCATTTCTCAACAAAAATGGAAAGTGATAACATGAACATTGTAGCATTTTACCTCACGATTCTAACCATGTGCATAACTAAAACTATAAGTCCAAGGTCAGAGAGAATTTTGTTGGCCCTAATTCTTAACCTAATTTTTTTAGAAACTTCAAACTTAAAATTCTCTAAACTCAAGCCAAATGAATGCAAGCTATGGATATGTACAACTTCGTAGCAATGATGTCTACATTCTATATTCACAAATAGAGAGCTAACTATGCATGTACTAAGAGTTAGAAAAACAGAAAACTCACCTTGAAAATGGAAATCGTGTTTTGAAAATGAGCTTGCTTTAGGATGCTGCGATGATCAGGTTAGCTTCCTTGAACTTATAGGAAGCTAATGCAATGCTTAGCTTGTCTTGAGGGTGGCTGGAATGGTCTGGAGAAGTCCACCTGTGTTACTCTATTTTTGAACTTCAACAATGGGGGAGATGGAGTTACAGTGATGTTTCAGGGTGTAGGATGGTTTACCTGTAAGGTAAGGAAGCTTGGGAAAGCAAAAGGCCTGAAAACGCACGAGTGAAATGGAAGATTCGGTTCACAAGTCAGAAATGGCAAGTTTGGAGGCTTGGTATGCAACTTATGATTCTAAGGTATTTCAAGGCTTGGGCATGCGTTGTTTATTTGCAAAATGATGGCTTTATATAGAGCAAAAGGTTAGAGGACTTGTGCTTGCTCAGAAGTACAAGATCACATGTCTTACTACATTTCTTATTTTTGAAGCAAGTGTGAGAAGTGACTTCTTAAGGCATGATTCTGATCTTGTAGGGTGGCTTGAAGCTTTAAACATGTTTTGTTCAGGTTTAGAGACTTGGTTTGTGCAGAGAGAACAAGTCCAAGGCTCAAGAAAATGGAAAAATGCAAAAAGCGTGCTTTTCCAAAATGGCAATGTTGCCTTTCTTCCAAAAATGGCTATTTTCATGTACAATGCATTGAATTCTTGGCTTTAGTGCATGAAACCTTGTGCAATTCATTAATGGTGGACTGACAAACGAGTTTGAGGCCTGAAAAGTGAAGATTGTTCAGCCAATTTGCAAATTTGAAAACTTGTTCTTCATGGAAATGACCTATAATCAATTTTGAAAACCCTAACTTCATCTCTTCGATTCTACCTACTAAAACTTGATCTCAAGGAGTTCTTTGACATTTTGGAAATCTTGCAATGTGCTCTACAATTCATATTTTAATTTCTTTCAAATATTCCCCTTGGAACTATGTGAAAAATGGGCATGAAGTTAGGTCAAAAACCTGCCTAACTAGGGCAAAATTTCACTAAGTTATTTTAGTTCATGAGCATTTATTCACAAAATTATATCTTGAGATACAAGCATATTAAGGAGAAATTGTGTGAAGAAAAGTTGTAGATTTCATGGAGATCTACAACTTTCATGTTGGGAACTTCCTTTGAATCATTTTGTATCATGGTGAAAATATGCCCTAAAGTTGAGAAAAAATAAGAAATTTTCTATACTTCGAAAATTTTCTAAGTTAGAATTTTTCAACTTTTCAAATCCAAATATTAAATCTTTGGTCTCTTGATGAACAAGTTTCACATTTTTACATGTTTTGATGAATTGTGATCCTTGCCACTTGAATTTGACAAAAAAGTCAAAGTTTGACTTTTCAGTGCACAATTGACTTTTGATCAGTTGACTGAAAAATTCATTTGTCAATCCAATGGATTTGCAATAATTTAAACCATGTCATTAGGTCAAGATGATACAATTTAACTCTTGATATCATGCCTTAAACCAATTGACCATTTTCTAGGTCCAAAATCAGAAATTGCCCCTTCTCAGTCGAAACCCTAATTTTGACCATTTTGCCCTTTTGATGATTTGATCAAATTTCTTGAGGAATTATGGTCCAAACTTGATGAAATGATACATATGAGTCTAATATATTGATGTGGATCAAAAATTATGAAGTTTGATTGTAAATTGGCCATGGTTGACTTTTTCCCCAATACAACTGATTTTTAGGTCAACTGTCCAATTGACTGATCAAAAATGTGATTCAAGGCTTGAAACTTGGCATGAGTAATCTAGGGGATCCATAATGTTCCTTTAAAGTCATATGAAGCATTGATAGTCCAAAAAAACTTGTGCAAACTCAAACCCTAATTTTGGTCATCAGTGCATGAGGAGGTATCTTGAGCTGGTCAAACCGTAATCCAGTCTTGAGTCAAAGAGATCTTGTGAGAAAAATCTTGATAAGTGAGAGGGAAAACTTTGGGGTACAACAATGAGCATGTTATGAAGTTGATCCCGTATTTTGATGAGATTACTTTCAACCATATTCCAAGAGAAGAGAATAACTTGGCAGACGCCTTGGCTACTTTGTCATCCATGTTTAAAGTCAGAGGGCGAATGAATCCCCATATATTACCATCTTGAGGTTGGATGAGCTAGTGTTCTGTTATCAAATAGAAGAATATGTTGCTGTGAGAAATCATGGTTATATGATATCAAAAGGTATCTTGAAACAAAAGAATATCCAGAGGATGCTTCTGTCATTGATAAGAAGACTCTGCGAAAGTACACAACCAAGTTTTTCCTCAACAATAGTGTTTTGTATAAGAGGAATTATGAATCTATTTTGCTTAGATACATGGATACACATGAAGCAGACAAGATCATAGAAGAGATTCATGAAGGTTACTTAGGGACACATTCCAGTGGGCATACCATGGCAAAGAAAATTTTGAGAGCGGGTTATTATTGGTCTACCATGGAAAATGATTGTTACAATCATTCCAGAATTTGTTACAAATGTCATATTTATGCCGAAAAAATGCATGTTTCGCCCTATCTGCTGAATTTTTTGACTTCTCATTGGCCTTTCGCAATATGGGGCATCGATATGATTGGTCGGATTGAACTGACTACCTCCAATGGATATCGCTTTATCCTGGTAGCTATTGATTACTTCACCAAGTGGGTTAAAGTGACATCTTATGCCAATGTTACCAAACAAGTGGTCATTTGTTTCATCAAGCAAAATATTATTTGTTGTTATGGGGTTCCCAAAAAGATCATTATTGACAACATGTTAAATCTCAACAATAAAATGATGAACGAGTTGTGCAAAAGCTTCAAGATAAAGCATCATAATTCTTATCCATATATTCCAAAGATGAATGGTGTTGTTGAGGAAACAAACAAGAATATTAAGAAGATTGTGCAGAAGATGGTTGTCACCTATAAATATTGGCATGAGATGTTGCAATTCACTTTGCATGGTTATCGCACTTCAGTACACACTTCAACTTGGGAAACCCCATTCTCTCTGGTATATGGCATGGAAGCAGTCATGCCCGTGGAAGTAGAGATTCCTTCTTTAAGGATAATGACAAATGAACAGTTGGATGAAGCGAAATGAGTTCAGAATAGACTTGATAAATTGAATCTCATTGACGAGAAGAGATTTACGGCTATTTGTCATGAGAAGCTGTAGTAGAAGAGTATGAAGAAACCTTTTGATAAGAAGTTGCTTCCTCGGAATTTCCAAGATGGTGACCTCGTGCTGAAGAGGATCTTACCTCCCAATAATACATATGCTAGGGGAAAATGGGCTCCTAATTATGAAGGACCATATGTTGTGAAGAAAGTCTTCTCCGGAGGCTCTTTAATGCTCACAACTATGGACAGAGAGGATTTCCCTCACCCCGTCAATGCAGGCGTAGTTAAAAAACACTTCACATAAACATACCCGCTGAGTTGACTGGCTCAATAAAAAAAGGGCATCCCGATGAACCAAAAAAAATGAATGAAGTTTTGGGCAAAAATTAGGGATATATGAATAAAAGAATGAAAAATAAAATAATGTAAACCTGCTAAGTTGAAAACCTGAAAAGGTGACTTAGGTAAAAATGGGTATCCCGGTGGATTAAAAACCCAAAAAGGGTGGTCTAGGTAAAAGTTAGGGATTCAAAGCGAATGAATACGGTCTGTGTTGCAGTTGTGTTATCATTATACATTGTTGTTGGTTAGCTTGGAAGGGTAAGGGATCAGTCCAGTCAACTTCTTCAAAAATCAAGATACTAAGGATCTTTTAGGTTATAAGAGATATAGTAGAGTCGATGCCCAATAAATCAGCACTCAAATTGTCAGTACTGTATTCTCCTCTGTATGCTTTGTACGCACTTACCTCTTTTTAGGGATTGTTTCTTGATGTAAATACCTATTTACGGGCCAGTTAATCAATAAAATTCTTTTTATTCAAATTTGTGCCCCTTTGTTTCTACTTTTGTTGTTTTGTTTGCAAAAGACGTCCATCATTTTTTATAAAACTTTGCATTTTAAAAACATTGAAGCTTTACAACACATGATATAAATAACTTAAATTGCTTAAATTTTTGGGTGTCCGGGATGACAGCCCAGGTTTCCATTTCATACCTTGGGCATGTTGCTATAGTCCCTTTATTTGGCAGGTGTGGTTTGTCTTTTATGATAAGAAGTGCACTGGCGATTGAACGAAGAAAGGGATGATTGTGTAGCTTGCATTTTTTGCTCAACAAAATCTTGTCTACCAAGATGTTTCTCTTCAGAGATCTCTTCTCGAAAGAATATCCCCAGTGAGGTCTAGTACCATTGTTATATCCCCGGTGAAGGTGTACCCTCTCCCGGAAAAAATTCTTTATATCTAGTGAAGGCATATCTCTGATTAAATCCCTACTGAGGGGTGTACCCCTGCTCAAGGAAAATTGCAATCATCATAGGATTATGTGTAATTCTTTTTCCCTAGCACAGCCTATTCATTTCAAGACTTCTTAAGGGAATTTTGTTATTTTGTTGACCGAGTACTTCTGATATATCCCCGTGAAGTTGACATTTGCTTCCCTGGGGCGGTTGGCACTCATTCTCCCTTTGAATTTGAAGTTTTGTTTCCCTAGTGAGGTTGGCATTCGTCTTCCCTATAAAGTGTGTTGTACCCCAAAATTTGCCTTCCAATTTTTCATGCAAGATGCTTACCCTAGGGTTCTCGTACACTCAATTGGCTCAAAGGTCGACCAGACAGGTTCTCTTCCTAGGAAGCAAATCAATAATTAGGGTTTGGGATTTCTCAGAGATAATTGAGTCTTCAAAATCTTGATTGTTCTTAAAGACAATTTGCCGAAGTTTGTTAATTCTACAAGACTTACGAATGTTCTTAAAACATATTTGATAGACAATGAAGTCTTGTTTGAATCAAGAGTGACACGCGAATTCATTACAATTACCAGTTAGCTATTGAACAAGAATTGAAGATTAATACTTTTTTGGCCATAAGTCTTTGAAGTTAAGTTAATCAAGTGGAATTAAAATCCTTAAACATTTATTTTGTTTTAGAAGTTTGATTGGAGTACAAAGTGTTTTGTTTTGCTTGATCATCTTTGGTGATTGCTTGAAATACAAGTTACCCAAAACAAGGTATTTTACTCAAAGCATCCAAATAAGAATTCCAAATTCAAAGTTGAGATTGGTACAATATTTTCATTTCACACAAATTTTATTAAGAGGCATTGTATTCATTACATTACAAGTTTGAATTTACAAAAAAAAATGTGTCTTATCTACAAATACAATAAATTACAAAGATCTGTTTATGAAAGAAAAAAAAGAGAGAAATTATATTTCTTCAAAGTCTTAATCCTCAAGCAACCACTCCAATCTTTTCTTACCATCCATGCCTCATGTTTATGAAAAAATAAAGGGAGAAGTTTGTTAGTAACTTAAGCATCCAGAAATGAACAAATAATATACAAAGTATTCTAATTCTTCATTAGGGTGGTTTTTGTTGAATCAGAAAGGAAGGGTTTTGTGTTCTAAGGCCTCATACAATTCTTGTTTAATCATTGGACTGGGAATTTTTTGTTTGCAAATCACAAGGTACAAGCTTGGTTCACAAACAAGAAAAACAATGATGCAAACTGCCAAAACAAAACCAGCAAACCAAGTTGCATAGCAGGCAAAGAGGGCATAGCAGAAAACAAGCAAAACAATGCTGCAAACTGCTAAAAAAAAACCCAGCAAACAAAGTTACATAGCAGGAAAATAGGGCATAGCAGGCAACAAGCAAAACAATGCTGCAAACTACTAAGACCAAAACCTGTGCAAAAAAATCTAAAGAGGAACAAAGTATCAAGAGTTCAGAAAATGAGGTTTTATGTTCTAAGGCCTCAAACCATGTCAAATTCTATCATGGGCCCATTATCGTTGCAAAACAAAGCTTGACCTATAATAAAAAAATTCAAAAGAATTCTAACCATATTCCCAGTTGTGATACGGTGGGAGAACTGACTTGGGTTTTGCGTTCGTATTCGCACTTGTTCGGTTTAGCAAGAGTCGCCACCGACTTTTTATTTTATCCTAAAGGAAAGGTTAAAAAAGCACAGGAAAAACCTTTTGAGATGTTTCGTGGGTTCGGGGGGTAGATTATGAAAAGGGAAGGTATTAGCACCCTTTTCATCCATGGTTATCCATGGGCTCTTAGTTACTTGGTTTTAGATCACTTGCCTTGATTTTTGATTGCTTGAAAATGGTGTGTGTATGTGTGTGTTTTGAAAATGTTTTTGAAATAGACGCCTTTGTTTCAGCAACCATTGTAATGACTCGTGTTTGAGTATATACAACGGTGTGTATCTTTTCGAAAAGATGTTTCAAATGTTTTTGTTTTGAAAGTGTTTGTGGAGTGTGGTTTGTAAAATAGGCAAATGTTTTTGCAAGTCGACCAAGTAACTAAGAGTTTTGTCTACCCCTAATGTACTCAAAGGTTTTTTTCTTATGTTTTAACCCCTTTTTAACAATTTTGTTCCACCATTGTATTTGGTGGACAATCTTGCGTTTAGGATGTTTAACGGGACAGGCGCGGGTCATCGTATGGACCATGAATGCAATGGTGCCAAGTGTCTTTGGCAATTTTGCTTGAAGGGACTATGATCATTTTGATAGGCAACTTTCGAAAGCGTCATCGAGGGGCTTATGATCATTTGAATTGTTTTGCCAAAGAAACTCGACGTGCAAGCATGGCCCATTTTGGAAGGCAACATGTGGGATTACCCTAGGGGGTGCAAGCGTGATTGTGTATTGATTTCATGTATTTGTCTTGTATTAGGTTATCTAGCGTTTGATTTTATGTACATACAAACCCTAGGTCTAAACATGGTATATTTGAAAGCGGTAAATTGCGGGAATTTAAAATCTACGCTATTACAAAATAGTATCCGGGAGTGGGGGTACAAGTATACACAAATGGGGATGAGACTTAAATAATTACAACCAAATCTAATCGATCGCAATGTAAAATATAATGTATAGCAATGTATAAGAATAGCAAAATGAATAATGTATCAATGTAAGTGTAGTGTATTTGTATATGTAAGTGTATTGTATTTGTATATGTAAGTGTATTGTGTAAGTGTAAGTGTAAGGGTATGCGTATGATTATTTACAAGTTGTGGAATATTTAATTTAACGGAAAAAATTAAGTATTTTTGATTATGTATTGTTGTCAATTTGTATTTTTTGTTTAATATGTACAAACTAAGAAAATTTAATTAAGAGAAAGAAAAATGTTTTAAATTCTATTCTTTTAGGTATTAAAAATAATGCATTTTAATTATGTACAAACTAGATATTTTAAGAAAAAGAAAGAGATGTTTTAAGTTTTAATTATATTATGTATTATTGTTTTATGTACAAACAAGATATTTTAAGAAAAAGATTTTAAGTTTGAGAGAAAGAAAAAAAAATAATGTTTGTAATATTTATATTAAAAAATGTATATACATAAAGAAAAAGGATTATTTATTTGGAACATTAATTTAGTTATGCTATAAAAGAAGATACAAGAATTTTGTTAATTAGAAAAAGTAAAAACAAAGAAAATATAAGTTGGTTTTGAATAAAAAGGGCTTTAGTGTTTTAGGCCCAAGCAAAAGGGGGGGTCAGAGTCTAAAGAGAGGGGTGAGGTGTGAATTTTAATGGGCTTAAAGCGTTTTGAAGGGGCAAGACCCATTTGCTTCACAAATCATTTTTAGGGTTTGTCATAGTTTGTTTCAATTGGGGAAAACTCAGGGTTTGTTACAGAAGCGGCGTCGTTTTCGTTCGTCTTCGTTCCTTTTCGTTCGCCTCCGCCTCTGAGTTTCTCCTTTGTCCAAGGCCACCGGCGCCACCGTTCCCCTCTTCTCCCTCAATAGACCGCTCAAACGATGCTTACAAGGTTCGGTCTCTGTTTCCATCGCGTTAGGGCTTTCGTTATTTCTTTTGATTTCTCGTTTTGATTTCGTATTCTGATATTATGTGTTTTCGTTTGCCATTTGAAATGCATGAAAAGGAAATGAAAATACTACCTCTTGGAGACGGAGGAGGAGGGAACTAGGAGGCGTGTAGGCGGCTTGACGGCGGAGGAAGCGGTGAGGATGTTGAGCTCGCTTGCTTGGAACCCTGGTACTCTGTACTTTTCTTTAGGTTTTGTGATGATTCCTGAAAACCTCTTTGTCACTTCTTTCTTCTTCTTGTCTCTTTGCCTCGTATATGTTGCCTAGAATGCTTACCTCTGTATGTTAACTTGATGCCGTGTATGTTTGAGTATTGTTGTGTCTGATCTGTTGCCTTGAATGCTTGCCCTGTGATGAGAATACTCTGAGGGCCTCTTTGTGTTGCTTCTGAACACTTCTGTATGTTGCCTTTAGGGATTCTGAGATGATGATTGTTGATTTTGTTGGTTACCCAATGATGAACTCTTTGAGTTCTGAGGGTTTGTTGGGTTTGGAAACTGGTTAATGGCTTTGGCTGGAAGCTTGACAGATTTTTGTTTTGACAGTTGGTAATGTTTGAGAACAGGTTATAGGCTTCAGCTGGTTTTAAGAATTGACTAAGTAAGGTTTTAAAGCTTGACACAACTTGGCATGGCCTTTGCTGTTTGATACTTTTGGTTTATGCAGGTTGAGGGTGGTTTGGATATTATGTGAGTTTGTATGCTTAAGGCTTGATGGACTTGGTTGTTTTTGGTTTTTGCAAGTGTTTGAATGTTTATGCAGGTTTTTGAAAAAGTAAGGCTTGACAGTTTAGGCTTGGGGTTTTTATGTTCTGAAGGCTATGGCTTTTGAAATGTTTAGGCTTTTTGTGCTTTGGGCGCGTATGGTTTTGAATGCTTCAGGTTTGATATATTTTTTTGTGTCCCTTTTTTAGGCTTTGTGACTTCTATCTTATATTATGCAGCTTGTTGGCCTTTTTGTATGTTCTTTCTTGGTCAAAATTGTGGACAGGTTTGCAAGGCTTGAGGTTTTCCCTCTTTGTGATATTCTGCTACATATGTTCTGCCACCTTTTGTTGTGCATTCTGATATGCTGTTTTTAGCCTTTAGCCTGCTGTAACATAGTCTGCTTTCCTCTCTCTTTCTCTCTCCGGATTTAAAGAAGCATTTTTTTATTGCTTATTTGTCCTTATGTTCTGAAAAAACAAATGGCTGGAAAATGATGAGATTGATGTTGCTTGCACTTGTATATTTTCCTCTGCATACTTCCATGTTTCTTGCATACTTTATGTACTTTCTCTTGACAGCTTTTGGCTTAGTTGAGATTGCAATTCAGCTTGGACTTTGTAGTTCTAGTTCAGTTTGCTTTTGAACTTTGTACTTGCTCATGCTGTTTGAGGCTTTTGAAATTATGCAGCTTTGACAAATTTGAATTTGTGCAATTAAATCTTTTGTGCATTTCATGTTTTGTTGCCAACATTTCATCCCTCTTTGTGAACCGGGAGAAATCCCGTGATTTGCGGAGAGGGCCAAAACTGATTCCGGCCATTTGTTTTTAATGATGAACACGAATTAACTGTTTGCTTTTAATTATTTATCTACTTCTGACTTTTTCTTCTTTTCTTTGCAGATAAAAAATCAAATAGAGAGGAATAGCAACAAATGGAAGATGAAGAATTGAAGACTTAGGAATTTAGGATAGTTTTATTTAAATTTAAATTACTGTTACATTATTATTGTAAATATTTTGTAAACAATAACAATTGTACAAATAATTTAAAGATAAATAAAAGAGTCCTTTTATTAACATTTCTTTTTAATTCTTCTTCAGATATTTATCTAATTGTTTATAACTCTTAAATTATAATAAAATGGAAATAAATTCCAATTATTCTAACTTAAAATAAATAATCAATTGATAAACAATGCGATCAATCAATAACAAACCTGGCGCTCCAGTTATCCAAAGCAATGCACAGTTAATCAAACCAGACGACGGTTAATCAAACAAAACATCCACATGCTTCCTTTTACTGATTAAATCCAAACAATTGCGAACTTAATCCAAATGCTTCATTCCATGTCTCAGAGTAACTTGAAAAACACCGTAGAATTAATTCTTTCTGAGAATGCGCACACAAAAACCCTAGTTCATGATTAAATGCCAAAGAAGCGTTCGCCTGATCAAAGCTGAGCCAAAATCAACCAAACCCTAAGCAAACTGTTTGAATTGTTCCAGAGTCATGAAAATCAATGAAAACCCTAATTTTGTCTGACTGACGAGAAAAGTCTGTTTGACCGATTCTTGAGCCAGTCTAAAAAATCAGGAAAAGCCTGAAGCTGTGATTTCTTGAGGAAAAATACAAGGGCAAATTTTGGGGTACAACAGTTGCCCCTGTTCAATCTTCTTGGACCTGAAGAGTTAGATTGGCAAGTTTGTCGTTCGCGACTTGAAGGTAAAAAGGAGATTGTACACTAGAGTGCCCAAAAATTTGCACTCAGTGATGTGGTTGTAGAGGGAATGGGCTTACAGATGCCATTTGGTGATGGGCTTAACGATGCCATCTAGGGATGTGACCGAATCTTGTCGGGGGATGGGCTTAGAGATGCCATCTGGAAATGTTAAACTGTCTGTCCTTGGTGAGTGGACGAGTATCAGAAAGGTAACCATGTTTTGCAACGTCTCTGAACTAGGGGTCTGAACAAGCGATAGATTGACATCCATGTTTGGAGAATCCGTAAACTGTTTTCAGAAGTTGGAGTTGAATAAGCAATAGAGCAGCATCCGTCGTTGGGGAAGCGTCCGTAAACTGTTTTCAAAAGTTGCATCTGATCAAGTGATAGATTAACATCCGGAGTTGGGAAGAATCCGTAAACTGTTTTCAGAAGTCTTGAATTTGAAGCTTACTAATTCTTATCCTGAAAAAGGGTAAGGTATTAGCTGAAACACGAAGCCATGTTGCATGAAATGCATGATGCAATGTATGTTATATTAATGTTTATGATATGAATGTGATGAATGCGTATGTAAGCTGATGAGTTGTCCTGCTGAGGATAGACGAATCCTGGACGGCTGAAGATAAAAGAATCTTGACTACTGCCGGGGAAAATAATTCCTTGACTGCTGCTGCGTATGGCAAGAATCCTTTGATCGTTGAAAATGAGAAGTCCTGGGACCACTGTTGGGGGATCAGGAGCTTGGGTTGTATGCCAATCTACTGGGGAATTCCTGTCTTGAGGAGATCTTCACTGGAGAATATTCGAATATTCTGTGAGGAACTGAGAATGGTTCTTCATTCTGCTAATGCTTAACTGTTATCTGGTCGATCTCCAGGCTTTCACAGAAGTTTGTACTGTCATCTGGTCGTAATCCAGGCTTCACAATAGCTTGCTAAGATGCTATCCGGTTAAATCCGGGCTTCACGCCTTTGGTTAAAGGTATACTACTATCTGGTCGATTCCAGGCTTCGTAGTATTCTTGACTGCTGTCTGGTCAAAATCCAGGCTTCATAGAAGTTTTTATTGTTAACTGGTCGTAATCCAGGCTTCACGATAACTTGATAAGCTGCTATCCGGTCAAATTCGGGCTTCACGGCTTGTGTTGAAGATATACCACTATCTGGTCGATTCCAGGCTTCGTAGTATTCTTGACTGTTGTCTGGTCGTAATCCAGGTTTCACAGAGGTTTGTATTGTTAACTGGTCGCAATCCAGACTTCACAATAGCTGTAGCGACCAAGATACTATCCGGTCGGATCTGGGCTTTGTAACTTGAATTCAGGAGATCCCACTATCTGGTCGTAATCCAGGCTTTGCGGTAGTCCGACACTGTTATCCGGTCGTAGTCCGGTTTTCACAATGACTTGTTTGGGGATTAAACTACTATCCGGTCGAATCCTGGTTTCATAGCTTGATCTGAGGGGATACCATTATCCGGTCGCAATCCAGGCTTTGCGGTAGCTTGACACTGTTATCCGGTCGTAGTCCGGTCATCACAATGTGTTATAGCGATCAAGATACTATCCGGTCAAATCCGGGCTTCATAACTTGAATTTTGTGAGAATTTGATCTTCGACGACTGTAGCTTCCAACAGATGATGAAGGAATTTTGAACGACCGATCAATCTGTAATGTAATTTGTTCTGGAGAATAAACCCTGGACAAATGTTGGGGAAGTAAACCCATAACCAAAGTTGGGGATAGAAGAACTCTGGGGTTACTGAGGATGAGAAATCCTTGTTGTCTGCTAACTGCTTGGGGAACAAGATCTTCACTGGTTGAGGGATCTCGGGACCACTGCCGGGGCTCGGAGCTTCTTGATGACTTGCAGGGTGAGAGAATTCTGATGATCTCTGCTGGGGAGTTCAGAACCTGGTAGACTTACGCTTGAGAGGTATGACTGTGAATCTTCGGTCTGGTGGGAAATGTCTCTGTGGGGAGAATGTTTACTGGTCTAATTCCACTAGGGATTGATAGTTGGAAATTTTAGCTCCGCTGGGGATCTGGAACTTATCTCTGAGGGGAACTAAGTTCTGGAAGGCTCTCTGGCTGGGGAGATCAGCTTTGAGAAAGCTCTTGTTCTGCTGAGGATCCTGGAGTTTAACTCTGTTCAGGGAATCCTTGTGAAAGGGCATTGAGATATCTATCCGTACCTTCAACCTATCAATAATCATCTTTTCCTGATTTGTAAGGAAATGATTATGTTCAAATGCATATGCCTACTTAACAAAACATTGGACGTTTCTCGAGTAAACATAAGTACAAAAGGAAAAAGGGAAAACAAAGCAAATTTATGCATTTGAAATAGTATTTGTATTAACTTTTTATGGTCATCTTTGTACAAAGGAGACAGGCATCCTAGTAAGAGGATGTCGCCGTAAAAATTGAAAATTTTATACAAAAGAAAGATGGCTATGTGAAATGACTCCATGGAATTCCATTCTGCTATAGCCTTTACAACTCTGAATATCTGCCCGTTCAATGCTTCGTCTTCCGGTGACTGAATTAACCAGAAGCTTGGAGCTGGTTGATGAAGAGATTGTCCTTAAAGTGATCCGACGAGACATAGTCATACGCTTTAATTCCCTAACTTTTGCCTGAATCGCCCTTTTGGGTTTTCGATCCACCGGGAAACCCATTTTTTCCCAAGCCGCCCTTTCGGGTTTTCGACTTGCCGGGTGTACAGATTTTTTGTTTTATCCCTAATTTTTGCCTGAACTGCCCTTTCGGGTTTTCGGTTCACCGGGATGCCCATTTTTGCCCAAGTCGCCCTTTCGGGTTTTCGACTTGTCGGGTTATTTCATGCGTAGTATTTTTTGACTATGTCTGCGTTCGCAGGGTGCGGCAAATCATCGCCGTCCATGGTGGTCAGAATCATTGCACCACCAGAAAATATGTTCTTGATTACAAATGGTCCTTCGTAAGTAGGAGTCCATTTTCCCCTGGGATCACTTTGCGGCAAGATAATCTGCTTGATCACGAGATCTCCGACTTGATATACTTGACGTCTGACTTTCTTGTTGAAAGCCTTGATCATCCATTTTTGGTACGTCTGACCATGGAAAACAGCAGCAAGTCGCTTCTCGTCGATCAAATTGAGTTGATCAAGTCGGGTCTGAATCCAATCGTCTTCATTCAAACCTGCGTCTTTCATAATTCTTAAGGAAGGAATCTGAACTTCCATGGGCAGGACAGCTTCCATGCCGTATACCAGAGAAAATGGGGTTGCCCCGGTTGAAGTACGTGTTGTGGTACGATATCCGTGCAGAGCAAACAGTAGCATCTCATGCCAGTCCTTGTAAGTGACCGTCATTTTCTGAATGATCTTCTTAATGTTTTTGTTCGTAGCTTCAACAGCACCGTTCATCTTTGGTCAATAGGGAGATGAATTGTGATGATAAATCTTGAACTGTTCGCATAGAGCGGTGATCATAGTATTATTCAGATTGGTCCGTTGTCTGTAATGATCCTGTCAGGGACACCGTACCGGCATATGAGGTTTTGCTTGATGAAGCGGGCAACCACATTCTTTGTAACAGAGGCGAAGGAAGCCGCTTCGACCCATTTGGTGAAATAGTCAATGGCGACCAGGATGAAGCGATGTCCATTGGATGCAATGGGCTTGATCTCTCCAATCATGTCAATGCCCCACATTGCGAATGGCCACGGAGCTGTCAGCATGTTGAGAGGAACCAGAGGAATGTGCACCTTATCGGCGTAAATTTGGCATTTATGGCAGGTACGGGAGTGTTGATGGCAATCAGCTTCCATGGTTGACCAGTAGTAGCCTGCCCTTAGGATCTTCTTAGCCATCATGTGTCCACTCAAGTGGGTGCCGAACGCACCGCTGTGTATCTCAGTCATTATCAATTCCGCCTCAGCTTTGTCCACACATCGGAGTAAAACACAATCATGGTTGCATTTGTAGAGGATGCCATTGCTCAGGAAGAACTTGGCAGCAAACTTCCTTAGGAACTTCTTGTCATTTACTGAAGCTCCTTCGGGATATTCTCTAGTCTAGAGATACCTTTTGATTTCATGAAACCAGGGTTGTTCCACTACTTCTTCGGTATTAATCTCGTGACAATGCGTAGGTTCATCCATTCGCTCGATGGTTATTTGGGGAGCCTCGTTATCCCAATTGAGTTTAAACATGGAAGACATTGTAGCCAGAGCATCTGCTAGCTGATTCTCTTCTCGCGGGAAATGCTCGAAGGTGATTTGCTCGAAATGAGGCAACAATGTCAAGACATATTCTTTGTATGGGATAAGATTGGGATGTTTGGTATCCCACTCTCCTTTGATTTGACTAATAACCAAAGCCGAGTCCCCAAATACGATCAAAGATTTGATTCCCAAGTCTATAGCAGCCTTGAGACCAAAAATGCAAGCTTCATATTCAGCCATGTTGTTGGTGCAGTTGAAACAGAGTCGGGCCGTGAAAGGCGTGTGGCAACCTTCTGGGGAAGTGAGTACCGCACCGATACCGTTTCCGAGTGCATTCGAAGCACCATCAAAGTATAGGGTCCATCGAGATCCCTTTTCAGGTCCGTCATACAGTCCATTACCTTTAATGTTGTCCAAATTCATGATGTCCTCGTCTGGGAAGTCAAATCTCATGGATTGATAATCTTCGATAGCTTGATGAGCTAGATGGTCAGCTAGTACACTCCCCTTTATGGCTTTCTGAGTGGTGTACTGGATGTCATACTCAGTTAAAATCATTTTACATCTAGCTATTCTTCCAGATAAAGCAGGCTTTTCGAAGATATACTTGATAGGATCCATTTTAGAAATCAACAGAGTGGTATGAGTCAACATATACTGTCTTAGTCGGCGAGCAGCCCATACCAAAGCGCATCAAGTTTTCTCGAGCAGTGAGTAGCGAGTCTCACAGTCGGTAAACTTTTTGCTAAGGTAATAAATAGCATGCTCTTTTCGACCAGACTCGTCATGCTGGCCTAAAACACACCCCATTGAGTTATCCAAGACGGTCAGATACATGATCAATGGTCTTCCTTCGACGGGTGGCATCAGAATAGGAGGTTCTAGCAAATACTCCTTGATCTTGAAGTGGTGAAAAACACAAGAAGGGGGGGTTGAATTGTAAAACGGAAATCTAAAGCAATTGACAAGATATTTTTATCCTGGTTCGTTTGATCTCAAACTACTCCAGTCCACCCGTCAAGGTGATTTCGCCTCTCTCTAACGAGGTCTTAATTCACTATATTCAACTGAATATTACAGACTGCTTTAACAACTGCTAAAGCCTTCTTGATTCAAACCACAACCCGGTTTGTCAAGGTAACACTTTCTTACAAAGAGATAAAACAATGTGTGTGGATGTTTTCTACAAAACTTTATCACAACTGTGATGTATACACAAATTGAAGCTTAGAAACTAGATTGCTAAACAGTAATGGAGTATCAGAGTATGTGGTTTAGCAAAACTGGTAGAACGAAGATTATGGTTCAGCTTTTGTGCGTGTAGAGATTTGGAGAGCATTAGCCATTATAATCTTCAAAGCCTTGTTTATATAGCACTTGAGAAGATGAACGTTGAATGCAATATTCTTGATTCAATGCTAATAACAAGCTTTCCTTTTTGAGCAGATCTTGTCTGGAATGAGGCCGTTGGAATTAATTAGCGTTCAATGCACAGTACCGTTGCTTCTTCAATGCACGTTCTGGCTTGGCTCATTCTGATTCTGCTTCGCTGCTGATGAACTATTGTGTTTCTGTATCAGAGTGTTTGAGCGCAGTCTTGTTCATCAAGCTTCAGCATGTACGTGAGTTGATCATCTGATCTTGACGTTCTGATGTAGCAACTTCTGATGCTGGTGTATGAAATCAAATTCTGATGCTGAATAGACGTGATCTTGCTTGTTTCAATCAGCGTATCTGCAAGTCAGAACATAATAATTTTAGGCAGCAGATAGTTCAAACATGAAACATATAAATACTATATCTTTTCACTTTGTTATCATCAAAACTTAAATATAGGGTAGTAGATTCAAACATTGTTCTAACAATCTCCCCCTTTTTGATGATGACAAAAACTAGATATTTTAAATTAAAATAACGTGAAAAGGTATCTGAAATATGTATCAGAATAAGAAGTAAAAGAATAAGGAGTAAGGAAATACTCCCCCTGAGTTTATTACTTCCCTTTGATTATACGTGTTCTTTAGGATCAGATCTTTTTCTTTCTTTGAACATCAGATTATCAGAGTCTTTTCTTGTCAGAGCTTTGCTTTGGATCAAAGTATTAGGACGATCAGAACTTCATATTGATCAGAGCAACATTGATCAGAGTTTCTAGTCTTCAGAGTGTCCAGGAGCTTCCTTGTGCCTGTAGACTTTAAACAAAACAGAAAAAACATTTCAAGTAATAAAGTTAGAATGTTTGAGAATTTCTGTCTAGTTAGCCGTTATTGATTTAAATATCATTCTTGTTCTCCCCCTTTTTGTCAGCAATCAAAAAGTGTTGGTGATGTGTTAAAACAATTAAGATCAGAAAAACTAATTATATTAGGATAGTTCAGAATCAGAGCAAGAAAATATTACAAAACATAGTCAAAGCAGTACATCAGAAAATCAAGAAAAAACATGAAAAAGGTTATGCATGAAAAAGATTTAAGGTTGAGGAGGCAAGCGTGAGAACAGGCGCTCCAGCATCGCTTGAATCTTTTCAGAAGTTTCATTTTGCTTATGAACCATGCTGACAACAGTGTCAATCTTGCTGTCCTGCACATCCATTCTTGCTTTCATCTTCTGATCGTTGTCATCCATCCGCTGCTGTAGACGCAAGTCATTCAGCCTTAGTTCTACCAGAGTCTGCCTGTCCAAGGCAGCATGAGAAGCATCAGAAGGAGGAGGCTTCTCAGAACTTTCAGCGACATCCTCTGCTTGATTTTCTTCAGCCTGAATGGTCTTGTCTTCTTCTGATGGTTGCACCTTTGCAGCTTGCTGTTTCTCAGACCAAGGTTCACTGTCCAGAGGGAGCACAACTTCCTGAGGCAGCTGACTTTCAACTTCCTTCAGCAGCTTGCTGAAGTTCTGTTGTGCCTGCTCATAGTTGATATCCTGCAACTTGAGGGCTTCAGCACGTACCCATAGTCTGAACTGTGACCAGAGCTGATCAGAAGCAGCTGGGTCAATCATCCCAGGACAGACTTGCTTCAAAGAAGCAATCCATTGCAGCACACCTGTTTCAAAATTCAAAATACCAGAGCCAACATCTGGTTGCTTTGGTTTTGGGATGGAAATTTTGTGTCTTAGATCAGCAAGACGTTCAAGACTGGTTAAGTCAATGAAAGTCCTGTTGGGGTTTTCAGCGGTTTTCTGAGAGGCTGTTTGTTTTGGAGGAGGGGTATCAGAGTCAGATATTTTGATTGGAGTGGGTGGTGTTTTGGGAGTTTTTGGAGGTGTCGATTCTAATGAGGATGGTAACTGGGGCATGAAAACAGTGGTTCCACATGGCAACTGCATTGCCAACGGTGATGGTTGAGGTGAGTGAGGGTCAGAATGATGAGGAGAAGGGGTTTCAGAGTGGTGAAACTCTGTTTGTGGTGAAGGTGGATTAATTTCTGGTTGGGGAGAGGGAGGTGGAATCTCTGATTGCTCAGGGATCAGAGGTTCTTCTGAGAGTGGTTGTTGTTGTGGTTCTGGTTCTGGTTGTTATTGTTGTTCTGGTTGTGGAGGAGGAACATTTTGTGTTGCAGAGGCATGTTCACGCTCAATATCAGCCAGCACTTGGTCAAGTGTTGTTGTTGTTGAAATTGTTGGTTGTTTGGGGAGTTTGGTTCTGGGTCTTCTGAGTTTTAATGCCTCAGAATGGTCTTCTTCTTGTATGGTTTCATCAATGGTAGGGATTGGAATTGATATTCTGTGGGAGGTTTGAGGAGGGATAGATGCTGGAATAGTAAAAGATTTTGAAATAGGGGCAGCAGATGAAATACCTCTTTTCTTTGGAGTCTGATGAGATGATCCTTATGATGGCGCTTTCCTCTTCTTTGTCTTCTTCAAAGTTACTTCTGGTTGGGATTGATGCAGATCTCTGATGTTCAGCTTTGGATCTGTATCTTCTGCCTTGTACGCATCTGGGTACCTGAGAAACATCTCTGGTTTGGATTCCATTTCAGAAAATACCGGAAAATCACTCAGAGGCACTCTTCTGCTGGAGATATCAGCAGTTGAAGTAGCTCTGGGTTCCTTCTGAATATTTTCTATCAGCTTCATCTTTTTCAGATTCTTTGCGTTCAGAGGTTTCCCAATTGTTGGTTCAATAGTGCTCAGCTCCTGAGCTTCTATCAGATGTTCAATCAGCCTATTCTCTGTCAGAATATCTGATATAAGCCTTCCAAACGGTATCCAGTCCCTCTTGGTTCTTTCTTCTTCTCTTGTTTCTTTCACACTGGTTTTGAGATGGTTGAACAGGAAGTGAGCCAGATTGATCTTTATCTTCTGATCAATAAAGTAGATCAGAAACTGCTGATCCACATTTATATAATCAGGAGAACTTGTTGGTTTCCTGTGGTTGAAGCATCCCAGAACAATCTTAGCCCATACTCTGCAGTGATCCTTCAGATCCTTAATCTTGCTGCTGGGCATCCCAAGAGTGAAAATCCTGTTAGCTACCACACCTGTATCAGCACATCTTTCAGCCATGTCCACACAACGGACGCCACCACCACTTTGACCGATTAGCCTTGCAATGAGATCTTCAGAAATTACAATCTTCTTCCCCATGACAGAGGAGATGACTAGATGTTTTGAAACCTTGGCGTGAATCCAAAATTCCTTGACCAGCGCTGGGAATGTTGGTCCAACCAACCTATCGAAATACCTTTCCCACTTTTGAGCCCTAATGTCTTCAGTTAGGTCAAAACCATTTTCCTTCAAGCTTTCAAAGTCAATGATTAACTCAGAGAGCACTTCAAGGTTCTTCACCGGAGTGAGGAGAGTTCTGAGTGGCACCTGATATTGCTCAGAAGTTGCTTTCTTCTGATTGCCTGCAGAAATGCTGGAGGATGCCATTGTTCACACTAAAAAAGCTTTGAGAATGAATTGAGAAAAAGGTTTGCAAGGGATGAACTCAGAAATATGCAGAAAATGCTTGAGTGATTGTGAGAAAGCGTAAAGAATAAATGAGAGATTAATGTGCTTAAATAGAGTTTTCAAAATTGTTTTGAAAAGTTAAACGTTTTTAAGAGAGAGAAAAATCATGATTGTCATTTAAAAGCGTGATTACTTTTCATTAAATGCTTGCTGATTTTGGGGGATTTGAGAAAGATACTTAAAAACGGTTACCAGACATGTGTCTCAATGCACCCAATCAGCACTTTGCCTTCTCAGAAGCGTGCACGCGTTCTGCTTCAGAGATATGCTGATGATTGGATGACACTTGTTTGATGTAGTGATCAGCACGTTTGTCTTTGAGATTAGACTCTCAGATCTTTAGACTTGCATCTGATACAATCTGTATGTTCTATCTTTCTGAAAGGAGATTGATCAGAAGTTCACAGTAAAATAATTACATTCTGAAGATAAATATATGGAATTAAAACATTTTCATTCTGGGCATACTTTCATGCTGAGATGTTTCAGAATGAAATTAAACCTATCTTCTGAAAGGGGTTTAGTAAAGATATCAGCCCATTGATGGTCTGTATCTATAAATTTTAAGTTCAAAATACCTTTCTGAATATAGTCCCTAATGAAATGATGTTTTATTTCTATATGCTTAGCCCTAGAATGTAAAATAGGATTCTTACTTAAGCAAATTGCAGAAGTATTATCACAAAGTATAGGAATGTTACTCTCAAAAATCTGGAAGTCTTCAAGCTGACTTTTCATCCAGAGCATTTGTGTGCTACATCCTGCTGCTGCTATGTACTCAGCTTCTGCTGTTGACAGAGCAATTGTTGATTGCCTTTTGCTGGACCAAGAGATCAGATTTTCTCCCAGAAACTGGCAGCTTCCAGAAGTACTTTTACGTTCCACTCTGTCTCCAGCAAAATCAGCATCACAGTAGCCTACTAAGCTGTAATCACTAGATTTTCTATAAAACAAACCCAGATTAGTAGTACCTTTCAGATACTTGAAAATTCGCTTAACAGCTGTTAAGTGAGATTCTCTAGGATCTGATTGGAATCTAGCACAGATAGAAACACTGAATAATATGTCAGGTCTTGAAGCAGTCAGATAGAGGAGAGAAACAATCATACCTCTGTAGACTTTCTGTTCTACACTTTTGCTTACCTCTTCTCTTTCCAGAATGCACGTGGGATGCATTGGAATCTTTGATGGCTTACATTCTGAGAGGTCAAATTTCTTCAGAAGATCTCTGATGTATTTGCTCTGATGAATGTAAGTTCCTTCTGGAGTTTGATTGATCTGAATTCCTAGAAAGAATTTCAGTTCCCCCATGAGGCTCATCTCAAATTCTGCCTGCATACACTTAGCAAATTTTCTTCCAAGAGAAGGATTAGTAGAACCAAAAATGATATCATCAACATAAATTTGACAGACTAAGATGTCACTCTTAACTGTTTTACAGAATAGAGTAGTGTCCACTTTCCCTCTGGTGAATTCATTTTCAAGCAGAAAGTTACTTAGCCTTTCATACCAAGCTCTGGGAGCTTGTTTCAGACCATACAGTGACTTCTTTAGTTTGAAAACATGTTCTGGATGTTTTGTATTTTCAAAACCTGGGGGTTGGTGAACATAAACTTCTTCTTCTATATAACCATTTAAGAATGCACTTTTGACATCCATCTGATACAGAGTGATGCCTCTATTAACAGCAAATGAAATTAAAAGTCTGATAGATTCTAACCTGGCGACTGGGGCAAAGGTTTCTGTATAGTCTATCCCCTCTTGCTGACTATAACCTTGTGCAACCAGTCGTGCCTTGTTTCTGATGACTTCACCTTGTTCATTTAGCTTGTTTCTGAACACCCATCTTGTTCCAATGACGTTGAATCCTTTTGGTCTGGGAACGAGATCCCATACGTCGTTTCTGGTGAATTGATTCAGCTCTTCTTGCATTTCCAGAATCCAGTCATTATCCAGAAGTGCTTCATCAATAGAAGAAGGTTCAATCAGAGACACAAGTCCCATAAGAGTTTCTTCAGAGTTTCTGAAGCTTGCTCTTGTTCTGATTGGATCTTCCTTTCTTCCTAGGATAGTCTCTTCTGGGTGATCCAGGCTGCTTCTGGGTAATCTCTTCTGAGGTTGATCAGCAGCTGTTGTAGGATTTCTAGCAGTGCTCCTTTCAGACGTTGAAGGAATGTCTGTGTTGAGAGCTTCTGATGACTTGTCTTTAGAACCTGCAAATTCAATTTCTATTCCTGCAAAAATTTCATTTTGCTTTGACTTTTCAGAGTCAAGCTTATCATCAAAACGAACACTGATTGATTCTTCCACAATCTGTGTTTCTGTATTGTATACTCTGTACCCTCTTGAGCGTTCAGAGTATCCTAACATAATACACTTTTGTGCCTTAGAGTCAAACTTGTTCAAATAATTCTTTGTATTTAATATAAAGCAAGTACATCCAAATGGATGAAAATATGAAATGTTGGGCTTTCTGTTCTTCCACAATTCATATGGAGTCTTTTCCAGAATAGGTCTTATTGAGATTCTATTCTGAATGTAGCACGCTGTGTTTATTGCTTCTTCCCAGAAAGTCTTAGCAACGTTTGTCTCATTGATCATGGTTCTGGCCATTTCTTGCAATGTTCTGTTCTTTCGTTCTACAACTCCATTTTGTTGGGGAGTTCTAGGACAAGAGAAATCATGCAGAATGCCTTTGTCATTAAAGAATGACTCAAAATCTTTATTTTCAAATTCTCCACCATGATCACTTCTGACTTTAACGATTCTAAGATCTTTTTCATTCTGAACTTGGTTACAGAAGGTAACAAACACAGAGTGTGACTCGTCCTTGTGTCTTAAGAACTTTACCCATGTCCATCTGCTATAGTCATCTACGATTACTAACCCATACTTCTTACCACTGACTGAAGCAGTTTTAACTGGTCCAAATAAGTCAATGTGCAGAAGTTCTAATGGTTTAGAGGTGGAAACAACATTTTTGGATTTAAAAGAAGGTTTTGCAAATTTGCCTTTCTGACATGCTTCACACAGAGCATCTGAATTGAACTTCAAATTAGGAAGTCCTCTGACCAGATTGAGTTTGTTAATCTGAGATATTCTTCTCATACTAACATGCCCCAATCTTCTGTGCCAGATCCACTGCTCGTTGTTAACAGACAGAAGACATTTTACATTCTGACTCTTTAGTTCAGAAAGTTTGATTTTGTAAATGTTGTTTTTCCTCTTACCATTAAACAGGATAGTCCCATCTTTCTGACTAACAGCTTTACATGATTTTTGATTAAAGATTATATCATAACCGTTATCACTTAATTGACTTATGGATAACAGATTATGCATCAATCCATCTACTAGCAGAACATTATTAATAGAGGGAAGATTTCCATTACCTACAGTTCCAGAGCCAATTATCTTTCCCCTCTGATTGCCTCCAAAGCCAACGTGGCCTCCAGGCTTAAGTTCCAGGCTTTGGAACATATGCCTTCTTCCCGTCATGTGTCATGAGCAGCCAGAGTCCAGGTACCATGACTGGTGTTTCTGACTTGCTGCTAAAGATATCTGCAACATGTATTATTTTGTCCTTAGGTACCCAGATTTTCTTGGGTCCTGACTTGTTAGTTTTACCAAAACTCTGGTTGAATTTTGGTTTCACAGAGTGCTTACTGCTAGTATATTTGATATTATGTGTGTGACCATACACAAAGTGTGAATTTAAAGGAGTGTGTTTAATGGTTAAG
Source organism: Vicia faba (assembly GCA_948472305.1). Taxonomy (NCBI): domain Eukaryota; kingdom Viridiplantae; phylum Streptophyta; class Magnoliopsida; order Fabales; family Fabaceae; genus Vicia; species Vicia faba. The sequence goes on along the minus strand of OX451738.1, from coordinate 1,035,324,914 downwards.
TCCATGACATTCTTTGGTGTAGGAACCTTACCTTGGTATCCTATTCCTTTCCTGCCGTTTCTGCTAACTCCATAGATCATTGAAGCCATTCTGCTTCTATCTATGCTTTTAGCTAGGAACTTCTGGAAACTATGATCATACTCCTTGATGATCTCATCAGCGTTGCTGGGAGTTTCAGAAATTGGTTCCTTCTGAGAGTTTTGTAAAGTGTTTTCTAATTTTGAAATCTTATCTCTCAGCTCAGAATTTTCCAATTTGAGACTCTCAGACTTATTAGAGTCAGATTCAAGATTCCTTTTCAGGTCTCTGAATTTAGCTCTAATTTGCTGATAGCGTTCTAGAATCTCATTGAGGCTTTCAGCAAGTTCAGCCTTTGTAAAGTTAACAGCGAAGTTAGGAAATACCTCTTCTGTGTCTGATTCTGAGTCTGATTCAGAAGCTTCACTATCTTCTGAAATGTTTGCCATGAGAGCTATGTTTGCCCTTTCATCATCTGATTCTGAGTCAGCTTCAGACGAGTCAGAGTCATCCCATGTGGCCATGAGACTTTTCTTCTTCTCTCTTCCAAACTTCTTTTTGGGCTTTTCCCTCTGAAGCTTTGGGCAGTCACTCTTGTAGTGTCCTTGCTCATTGCACTCATAGCTGATGATGTCTTTGGTGTTTGGCTTCTTGCTACTGGAGGAGCCTTCAGATCTTCTGTATCCAGAGGAGGAATCTGTCCTTCTGTATCTGGAAGAAGACTCGTTCTGATCAGATCTTTTGGGATTCCTGAACTTCCTTTGTCTTTGCTTCCACAGTTGATTTACTCTTCTGGAGAGAAGGGAAAGTTCGTCTTCTTCTGATGAGGATCCATCAGATGTTTCTTCAACTGCCTGCAAAACTTTAGACTCAGATTTTCTGTTAGATTTTAATGCTAAAGGCTTACCTTGCTTCTGAGGCTCATCAGCTTCTAGCTCTATCTCATGACTTCTGAGGGAGCTTATAAGTTCCTCCAGAGTGATTTTGTTGAGATCTTTAGCTAGCTTCAGAGCAGTAACCATAGGCCTCCACTGCTTGGGTAAACTTCTGATTATTTTCTTGACATGGTCAGCAGTAGACTATCCTTTGTCCAGAACTTTGAGACCAGCTACCAGAATCTGGAATCTAGAGAACATAGTTTCAATGGATTCAGATTCTTCCATTTTGAACGCCTCATAATTCTGAATGAGCGCCAGAGCTTTTGTTTCTTTGACCTGAACGTTGCCCTCGTGCGTCATTCTGAGAGAATCAAAGATATTTTTTGCTGTGTCTCTGTTGGAGATCTTTTCATACTCAGTATAGGAGATGGCACTGAGGAGGATGGTTCTGGCCTTGTGGTGATTCTTGAAGTCACGCTTTTGTTGATCAGTCATTGATTTTCTATCAATCTTCTGACCACTTGCATTCACAGGGTGCATGTATCCATCTGTCACCATATCCCACAGATCAGCATCATGTGCTAGAAAGAAGCTTTCAATTCTGTCTTTCCAGTAATCAAAGTTTTCTCCATCAAAAACTGGAGGTTTGCCACTGAATCTGTCTCTGTCCTCATTGTTGTTATTGCTGATGTGAGAATTGTTTCCTGCCATTGTGTTTTTCTGACGTTGGATCTTGTACTGACACGGTTAAGTGTTTTAGCTCAGAACCAGGCGCTCTGATGCCAATTGAAGTGGTGAAAAACACAAGAAGGGGGGGTTGAATTGTAAAACGGAAATCTAAAGCAATTGACAAGATATTTTTATCCCGGTTCGTTTGATCTCAAACTACTCCAGTCCACCCGTCAAGGTGATTTCGCCTCTCTCCAACGAGGTCTTAATTCACTATATTCAACTGAATATTACAGACTGCTTTAACAACTGCTAAAGCCTTCTTGATTCAAACCACAACCCGGTTTGTCAAGGTAACACTTTCTTACAAAGAGATAAAACAATGTGTGTGGATGTTTTCTACAAAACTTTATCACAACTGTGATGTATACACAAATTGAAGCTTAGAAACTAGATTGCTAAACAGTAATGGAGTATCAGAGTATGTGGTTTAGCAAAACTGGTAGAACGAAGATTATGGTTCAGCTTTTGTGCGTGTAGAGATTTGGAGAGCATTAGCCATTATAATCTTCAAAGCCTTGTTTATATAGCACTTGAGAAGATGAACGTTGAATGCAATATTCTTGATTCAATGCTAATAACAAGCTTTCCTTTTTGAGCAGATCTTGTCTGGAATGAGGCCGTTGGAATTAATTAGCGTTCAATGCACAGTACCGTTGCTTCTTCAATGCACGTTCTGGCTTGGCTCATTCTGATTCTGCTTCGCTGCTGATGAACTATTGTGTTTCTGTATCAGAGTGTTTGAGCGCAGTCTTGTTCATCAAGCTTCAGCATGTACGTGAGTTGATCATCTGATCTTGACGTTCTGATGTAGCAACTTCTGATGCTGGTGTATGAAATCAAATTCTGATGCTGAATAGACGTGATCTTGCTTGTTTCAATCAGCGTATCTGCAAGTCAGAACATAATAATTTTAGGCAGCAGATAGTTCAAACATGAAACATATAAATACTATATCTTTTCACTTTGTTATCATCAAAACTTAAATATAGGGTAGTAGATTCAAACATTGTTCTAACAGATCTTATCAAAAGCAGCTTGGCAATCGTCGTTCCATTCGACTACCTGATCTTTCTTTAATAGTTTGAAGATTGGCTCACAGGTAGAAGTCAGATGAGAGATGAATCTGGCAATATAATTCAGGCGCCCCAAGAATCCTCTAACCTCCTTTTCAGTGCGGGGAGCAGGCATCTCTTGTATTGCTTTCACTTTTGCTGGATCGACCTCAATGCCTTTGTTGCTGATGATAAACCCTAGAAGTTTACCAGACCTAACTCCAAAAGTGCATTTACTTGGATTCAGCCTGAGTTTGTATTCTTCCAACCTGGAAAACAGCTTCTGCAAATGTTCAAGGTGTTCCTCCTCTGTTTGTGATCGAGCTATCATGTCGTCTACGTAAACTTCGATCTCATGATGTATCATATCATGAAATAAAGCTACCATGGCGCGTTGATAAGTTGCCCCTGCGTTCTTCAATCCGAACGGCATCACCTTGTAACAGAAGGTACCCCATTGTGTAACAAAGGTTGTTTTCTCCATGTCCTCGGGGGCCATTTTAATCTGGTTGTAGCCCGAGAATCCATCCATGAAGGAAAACACTTTGTGCTGAGCTGTATTGTCAATCAAAATGTCGATGTGCGGTAGCGGAAAATCATCTTTAGGACTAGCCCTATTCAAGTCCCGGTAGTCCACACACATTCGAACCTTGCCGTCTTTTTTAGGTACTGGCACAATGTTAGCAACCCATTGTGGATAGGATGTAACAGCCAGAAAACCAGCGTTGAATTGCTTCATCACTTCTGCTTTAATCTTCTCAGACATGTCGGGCCTCATTCGGCGGACTTTTTGTTTGATCGGTGGACAATCTTCTCTTGTAGGGAGACGGTGAACCACGATGTCTGTGTCTAAACCCGGCATGTCTTCATAAGACCAGGAGAAGATTTCAACATACTCATTTAACAGCTGTATCAAGCGTTCCTTGACACTTGGCTCCATATTGGCACCCACTTGTACTTCCTTCTGGTCTTCCTCTGTTCCTAAGTTGACGGTTTCCAACAACTCTTCGTGAGGCAAGATGGCCCTTTCTTCTTGTTATAGAAGTCTGGCTAGCTCTCCCGGTACTTCACAATCTTCGTCATCTTCATACTCAGCCTGATTGACCAGATCTTCAGAGTTATTGAAGGACATAGCAGAATAGTCACCCATAGAATCCAGAATGGATGGGTACCTGCATTTGTGAGTGTGGGTGTGTGTAAGGGATAGCCATCCTTAAACAAACAAAAATACAAAAAGGAAAGAAAATAAACACAGCAGTTTATCAATGAAAAACGTCCAATGAATCATTAAACATGGCATATGGATATGAAGATAATCAAAACCCTTACAAATGGACCTACATGCCCCGGGCAAGGCATGAGGTGAAAAAGTAGTGTACGGATTGTTCAAGAGTAAATATTACAAATCAACAGGAAATGTTCGACAGATAATTACTGATTAATAAAAGTAATGGGGACAAAGTCTTTTGCCTCCCAGTTGCGTAGTCCTCCATCGTTAGTCGGGTAGATCCAATCTTCAATGTTGGCTTCTTCGTCTTCACCTTCCAGAGCATTGATTCCATAAGGAGAAATCTTGATGGGCGCTCTTTCAACCTTCGAACGGCGCATAGCTTTCTGTCCAGTAGCAGTGAAACCTAATCCAAAATTATCCATTTTATGAGGAATATCTGGCAACTGACCCCATGTTGAGCTCTTCCCTTCCTTCAATGCAGCTTTCGCGTCTTTTAGAGATGCCATCCTGGCCATCTGCTTTGGTACCTCAGCTACCACTTTTGCTACGGCCACTTCAGGAGAGACTTCCTCGAAGTGCTGGAATGGTGTTTCAATGAATTCTCCTTCCACCTCTACATACCGAAAGGAGTTCAAGTGGCTGATCATATATTCCTCTTCACCATGCACGGTTATGATCTTTCCTTTGACAGGGTACTTCAACATTTGATGTAAGGAGGAGGTAACTGCCCCAGCGTTATGTATCCACAGCCTTCCTAGTAAGCAAGAGTATGACGGACGGATGTCCATCACATAGAATGTTGAGGGGAATACTTCTGTGCCAACCTTAATGGGAATGTCTACCTCTCCGTGTACCATTCTCTTCGACCCGTCAAATGCCCTTACAATGATATTACTTGGCCTTAACTCCAAGCCTTCACAATCTAAACGGTCGAGAGCCTTCTTGGGCAGCACGTTCAGAGAAGAACCAGTGTCGACCAGAACATGGGCCAAAGTAGTTCCTTGGCATTCTACTGACACATGTAATGCGTCGTTGTGTTTCCTTCCTTTTGAGGTCGGGTCCGCATCAGAGAAACCTAAACCGTTGTCTGCTGTAAGACTGGCTACACAGTCTTGGAATTGGTCAGCAGAGGTTTCCTGAGGGACATGGGTTGTCTTCAGGAATTTGATCAATGCTTTGGCGTGCGCCTCAGAACAAAGCAGTAATGCTAACATGAAGATCTTCGAGGGGGTTTGCCCCAGTTGCTCTACCACGTCATAATCACTCTTTTTAATTATCTTCAGGATCTCCTCCATCTCTTTCTTAGAGGTCTCCGGGATGACCAAAGGTTGAGCCCTTGTCCGGACGAGCTCATCTTGGGTCCCTTTACCTTTATCAGCAGAAGTAGGAGGGACAATAACAGTTTCTTCAATCAATGGAGTTTCGGCGGAAAGTCTTATTGGTGCAGGATTAACTTTGGCAGTAGCTGAGGGTCCAAAGGTTGCCTTTGGGGGGGGCAATCTCTGGAGAAAATATTCTCCAGCTTCGGGTGATCTTGCTTGTACCAGCAATGTTTCCAATGCTGGCCTCTTCTTCATCAGAGCTTTCTTCGGTCACTTCGACTTGTTTAACACCATGGTAATAGATGTCTCCACCGTAATTCCATGGTATCGACTTGTCAGAACTGTAGGGGACTGGCCCAGGCATAGTTATTTTCAATGGAACAATCTTTATAGCTGATGTAATCTTAACAGGCTTTCTGACGGCCTTGGAAAGATTGGCGTGAATGGTGATAATTGAGACATCTTCAGTAGGGGTTGGAATAGCAGGAACCTTTTCAAACAGAATTTGTTGACTGTCCATCAGGCCTTGGATGCCTTCCTTCAGTGATGGGCAGTCAAACGGCAGAGAGTAACAACAATAGCAGTCTTCTTCGCATCCCGGGAAAATCCCGGCTCTTAGCAGATTCAACTTGGTGGTTAATAGTGGAGTCCTCAGGTCATTGACATCAGAAACATACAAATCTTCCTCGATAGCATGGACATTTCGACCGTGCTTCGGCATCAGAGCAGATATCACGTTTGGCTTCTCTGGAGCGTCGAACTCCACCTCTTTTGCATCTATCAAGTCTTGGATTTTATTTTTTAGCGCTCAACAATCGTTTGTGTCATGTCCGACGCTATCGGAATGGTAGGCGCATTTGGCATTGGGATGATAGTGTGGTGAAGCAGTATTCACAGTCTTCGGTGCTTCCCTAATCTTGGTGAGATTCAAATTCAGTAGATGTGGGAGAACCTGCGCAGGTGTCATATTGATGCGGGTAAACTGCCGTGGAGGCCGTTCTGCCCATTGCTGTTTAGGTCTGGACTGGTTATTGCGAGGTTGATCGTTTGATGGATTTTGGATCATTACGGCCCCCACAGTCGACCGACGCTCACTTCTTCCTGCTCCTCTCTGAGAATACACAACATCCATTTCCTTCTTCATCGGAAATGATTTCTTAACCGTAGTAGATGCAGAGGCATCCTTCTGAATTTTCCCATTCTTGATACAGGCTTCTACCCGCTCACCAGTCAGAATTAATTCGGTAAACATTGCGGAGGAGCTACCGATCAGATGATTAAAGAATGGACCAGACAGGGTCCCCAGAAACATATCAACAAGTTCTCTATCAGAAAGAGGCGGTTGCACCCTTCCAGCCAAATCACGCCACTTCTGGGCATATTCCTTGAACCCTTCACCTGAGGCCATCCCCATACTCTGTAGCTGAGTACGGGTTGGTGCCAGGTCGAAGTTATACTGATATTGGCGATAAAAAGCAGCTGCAAGATCCTCCCAACTATGTACCTCTGATATCTCAAGGTTGTAGAACCAATCTAGTTGTGTGCCAGACAGGCTATCCTGAAAGAAATGTACCAAAAGGTTTCGGTCAGATGTGTGAGGTTGGATTCTTCGGACGTATGACCTTAGATGCATCTTTGGGCAAGATATCCCATCATATCTTGCAAAAACTGGCACTTTAAACTTCAGGGGGATCACAATTCCGGCGATTAATCCCAAATCTTCGAAATCTAAGCCTGGAACTCTCTGCAGCTCCATAGCTGCCAACCTGTCCTCAAACTCTTGTACTTGTCGTCGGTCGGCGGGTATTGTTTTTCTGAGTAGTCTTCGTCTTCTTCCACCTATTCCTCTTCAACTTCGGATTCAGACGGTATCGCGGCCCTTTTTCCTTTACTGGTTCCCTCTTCAGATGTAGGGGGAAATTCAAGGACCCTTCTGGCTTCACCTTCAAACCTTCTTCCCAGGGTAGCCACCCCGACTCTCTTCTTCTTTTTCTTCACTTGCTCCTTGTTCCCGAGCATGGCTTTTAGATCTTCCTGACCCTTTGCCAAGGTCATCAGAAGATGTTGAAATTGTGAGTTCTGAGACTGTAGATCTTTGATCGTTTGTTCGAGATCCATCTTACTGAAATAAACAGCAGAAAGATAAGGAAACCTGGTGTGGAGACCTGCTTATGCACATGATGAATGATATGTTTATTTATGCAATGCATTTAAGGATTTAGAAATTCACAATTGTTGCAGACAAAAAGAACACACGTCATATTAAGAAGAAATTTTTTTAGTACATAAATGCCCCATGGGCCAAATATTACAAAAACTTCTCATGGTAAAAAGACGTTGCGCATCCTTTTTGGCACGATGTAGGTGTTAAGGGTCTCTTCCTCATGGAGTCGGCGGGTAAGTTCCAAAACCTTCTTCTCGCTGGCGTAGAAGCTGGCTTCAAAAGTATCCCTTTCTTCCCTGAGTTGGATCCAACTCTTCTGCATCTCCTCCCATGTCGTTGGCATGTCAGGATACAAGACGGTGTAGGGAACCTCTCCTTCCTTAACGGGCTCATTAATCACAGGGAGAACATGAGGGTAAGGCATTATTATACTCTGGGCTCGGGTTCGGACCCACTTGAGATAAGGCTCAAGAGGGATGGAATTTTTGTGCCCTAGTGTCTTGCTGTCTACCTTGTTAGGCATCCTCCAAGCTCTGGTGAACCTTTGACGGAGTCCTTGCGCATCGTTGTCGAAGTCAAAAACTATGTCAGGAATCAACATGTCATGAGGGTCATCCCTCCGTGCATATCCAAACTGCCTCAAAGCCAGACAAGGGTTGTAGGTAATGCCCCCTCTAATGCCAAGTAATGGAACATTAGGGAACTCTCCACAATGATCGACGATGATGACACTTTCTCTGGACCGAGAACACCAGTGTACATCAGAGTGAGTTAGAGTCATCAACCGTTGTGACCACCTCAGGCCTTGGTCATTCTTCAAAACAGACTGTGGAAGGTGCGAAATAAACCACCTTGCAAGGAGAGGAGTACAGCACATGAGAACACCTCTCTTTCTCATTGTTCGTGTGTAAAATGAGTGGAGGATGTCCCCAAGCAACGTTGGTATGGGATTCCTGGATAAGAAGATCTTGACGGCGTTGACATCTATAAGCTGGTCAGGATTTGGGAACAAGACCAACCCGTAAATGAGGAGTGCCACAATTTCTTCAAAGGCTTGTAGATCCAAGGAGTTCCAACACTCTTGTGCCTTCTCAAACAAGAATTTTGCCAAGAAGCCTTTGACACCGCTTCTAGTTTCCCAATTCCCCTTGATGTCGGATGGTTGCAAGTGTAGTGCTTGAGCAACATCTTTAGGCTTTGGCTCCTTTTCCGTACCGTTGAAAGGTAGTTGATTAAGGATAGGAATCCTCAGGAGTTGAGAAAATTCCTCCAAAGTGGGCATCAATTGGTAATCGGGGAAAGTGAAACAGTGGTGAAGGGGGTCAAAAACTGGAACAAAACCTTCATCATGTCTTCTTCAATGCTGGTGTTGACTAGGCTGAGCAGTCTACCATGTCTTTCACTGAAGGGAGAGCTTTCGGGAATTCTGGATGTGAGCTCCTTGAGTTGGGGAGGGATTCTCACAAGGTTGACTTGGATAGTTTTCCTGCGAGGAATTTCCATGACCTACAAAACAAAAACAAAGGTGAAGATCCAGACCCTTGAAATGGTTAGTGTATGCATATGATGCTTTATGATGTTCATGATGTACGCACAAACATATGTACAGGCGAATCACACAAAACCCTAGTTTCAAGCTTGCATGGGTTTCATAGGTAAGTACCCTCTTGAGTGTAGTTGGCTTAAAACCTTTCCTATAAATAGTAACCGGGTTCTAAGGAGCTCAATATCATTGGATTGTTTTCAATGTTCATTTTTTTGGTTTAGCCACTTAACTAGCGACCAAAATATTCCAAGAAAACAACCCTCAATGAGTGTAGTATCGAGTATCTACCAACTTCGGACTGCACCAAAGCCGGTCATCTCACTACCCCTAATAAAAGGCCAAGATGGTCAAGTAAGGTTCTAGGTCATTAGTGCTTAGTGACATCACTCAGCGGCCCCGTACTCTCCTTGATTGAACTCAAGGGTTATCGGTACTCACAAATATGTCGCACTAATATAGCTATTGCTTCAACCGTGTCGGTATACCCCGCACAGTTTCCACAACGTATTGCTATCTATGAATGTTTCCCAAATCCGGGTGTAGGATTTCAAGCCCAAACAAGAGAACCACAAAGGTAAAGCAAACAAAGAAAACAATTAATCATGCAAGAGGGTGATCTAAAAACCCTAAGGTAACCCCACTTTTAAATTTTTCCCCAGCAGAGTCGTCAGTTCTGTGATACGGTGGGAGAACTGACTTGGGTTTTACGTTCGTATTCGCACTTGTTCGGTTTAGCAAGAGTCGCCACCAACTTTTTATTTTATCCTAAAGGAAAGGTTAAAAAAGCACAGGAAAAACCTTTTGAGATGTTTCGTGGGTTCGGGGGGTAGATTATGAAAAGGGAAGGTATTAGCACCCTTTTCATCCATGGTTATCCATGGACTCTTAGTTACTTGGTTTTAGATCACTTGCCTTGATTTTTGATTGCTTGAAAATGGTGTGTGTATGTGTGTGTTTTAAAAATGTTTTTGAAATAGACGCCTTTGTTTCGGCAACCATTGTAATGACTCGTGTTTGAGTATATACAACGGTGTGTATCTTTTCGAAAAGATGTTTCAAATGTTTTTGTTTTGAAAGTGTTTGTGGAGTGTGGTTTGTAAAATAGGCAAATGTTTTTGCAAGTCGACCAAGTAACTAAGAGTTTTGTCTACCCCTAATGTACTCAAAGGTTTTTTTCTTATGTTTTAACCCCTTTTTAACAATTTTGTTCCACCATTGTATTTGGTGGACAATCTTGCGTTTAGGATGTTTAACGGGACAGGCGCGGGTCATCGTATGGACCATGAATGCAATGGTGCCAAGTGTCTTTGGCAATTTTGCTTGAAGGTACTAAGATCATTTTGATAGGCAACTTTCGAAAGCGTCATCGAGGGGCTTATGATCATTTGAATTATTTTGCCAAAGAAACTCGACGTGCAAGCATGGCCCATTTTAGAAGGCAACATGTGGGATTACCCTAGGGGGTGCAAGTGTGATTGTGTATTGATTTCATGTATTTGTCTTGTATTAGGTTATCTAGCGTTTGATTTTATGTACATACAAACCCTAGGTCTAAACATGGTATATTTGAAAGCGGTAAATTGTGGGAATTTAAAATCTACGCTATTACAAAATAGTATCCGGGAGTGGGGGTACAAGTATACACAAATGGGGATGAGACTTAAATAATTACAACAAAATCGAATCGATCGCAATGTAAAATATAATGTATAGCAATGTATAAGAATAGCAAAATGAATAATGTATCAATGTAAGTGTATTGTATTTGTATATGTAAGTGTATTGTATTTGTATATGTAAGTGTATTGTGTAAGTGTAAGTGTAAGGATATGCGTATGATTATTTACAAGTTGTGGAATATTTAATTTAACGAAAAAAATTAAGTATTTTTGATTATGTATTGTTGTCAATTTGTATTTTTTGTTTAATATGTACAAACTAAGAAAATTTAATTAAGAGAAAGGAAAATGTTTTAAATTCTATTCTTTTAGGTATTAAAAATAATGCATTTTAATTATGTACAAACAAGATATTTTAAGAAAAAGAAAGAGATGTTTTAAGTTTTAATTATATTATGTATTATTGTTTTATGTACAAACAAGATATTTTAAGAAAAAGATTTTAAGTTTGAGAGAAAGAAAAAAAAATAATGTTTGTAATATTTATATTAAAAAATGTATATACATAAAGAAAAAGGATTATTTATTTGGAACATTAATTTAGTTATGCTATAAAAGAAGATACAAGAATTTTGTTAATTAGAAAAAGTAAAACCAAAGAAAATATAAGTTGGTTTTGAATAAAAAGGGCTTTAGTGTTTTAGGCCCAAGCAAAAGGGGGGGTCAGAGTCTAAAGAGAGGGGTGAGGTGTGAATTTTAATGGGCTTAAAGCGTTTTGAAGGGGCAAGGCCCATTTGCTTCACAAATCATTTTTAGGGTTTGTCATAGTTTGTTTCAATTGGGGAAAACTCAGGGTTTGTTACAGAAGCGGCGCCGTTTTTGTTCGTCTTCGTTCCTTTTCGTTCGCCTCCGCCTCTGAGTTTATCCTTCGTCCAAGGCCACCGGCGCCACCGTTCCCCTCTTCTCCCTCAGTGGACCGCTAAGACGATGCTTACAAGGTTCGGTCTCTGTTTCCATCGCGTTAGGGCTTTCGTTATTTCTTTTGATTTCTCATTTTGATTTCATATTCTGATATTATGTGTTTTCGTTTTCCATTTGAAATGCATGAAAAGGAAATGAAAATACTACCTCTTGGAGACAGAGGAGGAGGGAACTAGGAGGCACGTAGGCGGCTTGACGGCGGAGGAAGCGGTGAGGACGTTGAGCTCGCTTGCTTGGAACCCTGGTACTCTGTACTTTTCTTTAGGTTTTGTGATGATTCCTGAAAACCTCTTTGTCACTTCTTTCTTCTTCTTGTCTCTTTGCCTCGTATCTGTTGCCTAGAATGCTTACCTCTGTATGTTAACTTCATGCCGTGTATGTTTGAGTATTGTTGTGTCTGATCTGTTGCCTTGAATGCTTGCCCTGTGATGAGAATACTCTGAGGGCCTCTTTGTGTTGCTTCTGAATACTTCTGTATGTTGCCTTTAGGGATTCTGAGATGATGATTGTTGACTTTGTTGGTTACCCAATGATGAACTCTTTGAGTTCTGAGGGTTTGTTGGGTTTGGAAATTGGTTAATGGCTTTGGTTGGAAGCTTGACAGATTTTTGTTTTGACAGTTGGTATTGTTTGAGAACAGGTTATAGGCTTGAGCTGGTTTTAAGACTTGACTAAGTAAGGTTTTAAAGCTTGACACAGCTTGGCATGGCCTTTACTGTTTGATACTTTTGGTTTATGCAGGTTGAGGGTGGTTTGGATATTATGTGAGTTTGTATGCTTAAGGCTTGATGGACTTGGTTGTTTTTGGTTTTTGCAAGTGTTTGAATGTTTATGCAGGTTTTTGAAAAAGTAAGGATTGACAGTTCAGGCTTGGGGTTTTTATGTTCTGAAGGCTATGGCTTTTGAAATGTTTAGGCTTTTTGTGCTTTGGGCGCGTATGGTTTTGAATGCTTCAGGTTTGATATATTTTTTTGTGTCCCTTTTTTAGGCTTTGTGACTTCTATCTTATATTATGCAGCTTGTTGGCCTTTTTGTATGTTCTTTCTTGGTTAAAATTGTGGACAGGTTTGCAAGGCTTGAGGTTTTCCCTCTTTGTGATATTATGCTACATATGTTCTGCCCCCCCTTTTGCTGTGCATTATGATATGCTGTTTTTAGCCTTTAGCCTGCTGTAACATAGTCTGCTTGCCTCTCTCTTTCTCTCTCCGGATTTAAAGAAGCATTTTTTATTGCTTATTTGTCCTTATGTTCTGAAAAAACAAATGGCTGGAAAATGATGAGATTGATGTTGCTTGCACTTGTATATTTTCCTCTGCATACTTCCATGTTTCTTGTATACTTTATGTACTTTCTCTTGACAACTTTTGGCTTAGTTGAGATTGCAATTCAGCTTGGACTTTGTAGTTCTAGTTCAGTTTGCTTTTGAACTTTGTACTTGCTCATGCTGTTTGAGGCTTTTGAAATTATGCAGCTTTGACAAATTTAAATTTGTGCAATTAAATCTTTTGTGCATTTCATGTTTTGTTGCCAACATTTCATCCCTCTTTGTGAACCGGGAGAAATCCCGTGATTTGCGGACAGGGCCTAAACTGATTCCGGCCATTTGTTTTTAATGATGAACACGAATTAACTGTTTGCTTTTAATTATTTATCTGCTTCTGACTTTTTCTTCTTTTCTTTGCAGATAAAAAATCAAATAGAGAGGAATAGCAACAAATGGAGGATGAAGAATTGAAGACTTAGGAATTTAGTATAGTTTTATTTAAATTTAAATTACTATAACATTATTATTGTAAATATTTTGTAAACAATAACAATTGTACAAATAATTTAAAGATAAATAAAAGAGTCCTTTTATTAACATTTCTTTTTAATTCTTCTTCAGATATTTATCTAATTGTTTATAACTCTTAAATTATAATAAAATGGAAATAAATTCCAATTATTCTAACTTAAAATAAATAATCAATTGATAAACACTGCGATCAATCAATAACAAACCTGGCGCTCCAGTTATCCAAAGCAATGCACAGTTAATCAAACCAGACGACGGTTAATCAAACAAAACGTCCACGTGCTTCCTTTTACTGATTAAATCCAAACAATTGCGAACTTAATCCAAATGCTTCAGTCCATGTCTCAGAGTAACTTGAAAAACACCATAGAATTAATTCTTTCTGAGAATGCGCGCACAAAAACCCTAGTTCCTGATTAAATGCCAAAGAAGCGTTCGCCTGATCAAAGCTGATCCAAAATCAACCAAACCCTAAGCAAACTGTTTGAATTGTTCCAGAGTCATGAAAATCAATGAAACCCCTAATTTTGTCTGACTGACGAGAAAAGTCTGTTTGACCGATTCTTGAGCCAGTCTGAAAAATCAGGAAAAGCCTGAAGCTGTGATTTCTTGAGGAAAAATACGAGGGCAAATTTTGGGGTACAACACCAGCCCATTAGCAAAAGATTCAAATCAAGAAATTCAATCCCAATAGAGGCCTCAAAACAGTGTCCTATCATTGGCCTAAAGATATGTTTGCAAATCACAAAAACTTGGTTCACAAACAAGGGAAAATAGAAAATCAAGCCTCATACATGTTTCACAAAGACATAACTACATCATTGGCTAAGAGATTATCTTTTGCAAATCTCAAGTATTTGGTTCACAAAAGGTAAAGAGGAAATCAGAAAATCAAGCCTCATACATGTTTCACAAAGACATAACTACATAATTGGCTAAGAGATAATCTTTTGCAAATCTCAAGTATTTGGTTCACAAAAGGTAAAGAGGAAATCATAAAGCAAAAGCCTCATGTTGTTTCAAATCAAAAAAATATCAGACCAACAATCAAAAAGTCTCAAATTTGCAAAGTCGTGTCATAGGCCTAGAGTATTTCACTACAAATCTCAAAACAATTTTGTTTGGTTCATAGCAAAAGTCCACAAGTAACTAGTACAAAAATACAGTAAAAGCAGTCAGCAAAGTCAGAAAAGTATAACAACAAGTACAGAAAACTGTAAAAGGAAAAGCAACAGTCAGTCAACCAAAGGACAACAACTTGAGTTGTTAAAATACAGCAGGTACAAAGCCATCACAGTACAACCAGCAAAAGTCAGCATCCACCATAAATGAATAGCACACCCAACAAGCAAAGTTAACTAGAAAAGTTGATTTATCAAAAAAATAGTACAAGCAACAAAGCCAGCAGTATCTTATCACCATCACAAATCAACTAATATAAAAGGGCAACAATAATGTGCAAGAAGGGGAGTTTTTTTTTTGGCTAGAAAGAAGAGTACACAAAGATAAAACTCCAACCACTGTTCTCATCCCTCAAAGTTCACTGTCAACAAGCCACAGGATACCAAAACACAACAAAGAGGTAATTTCTCAAACTGTTTTCAGATTCTTTTCAGAGAAATATACCAAAACTTTTGAAACTTTTTTCTTAGCTTTATTGTACAAAACATACAGTTTAGGGTCAATTAAAAGCCAAATGGAACACATAAATTGTAACAGAAGTGAACACAAAGCCATCATTCATTTGTCTCAAGAGAAAGGGTCAAACATCATTTTTCCCCAGAAAAAACATACAGAATCAAAACCTTCAACAATCATTCATCATCAAATATACAGATATACAACAACCCAAACAGTTTCCCATTTTTCTTTTCATCATCTAGAATATAGCAAGAAAATAGAAACAAAATCACATGTAACAACAATAAAACCACCAAGATCATGAAAAACTAACAGAGTTCAAAGCCAATAAAAACCATTTCACATTTCTCTCTTCATCATCAAAATATACAAAATATACAAAACATCATTACCAGCAAACAAAACCAAAACCATGATTCCAATTTCCCGACACATAAACTCCTTAAAAATATTTTTTAAATGGAGTTCAAGAAATGAAATATATAGAAGCCAACATCACCAGTTTCGCAAACCGAAACCCTTTATCAAAAAAAATTCTTTCACAGAGAAACATGCAAACAGAAATCCAAACCCTAAATTTGTTTTTACCATCATTTTCAAAAGAAATGCAACCCTTTAGAATTATCAAAGAGATAGAGAGGAAAGATCTCACCAAAATCATGTAGAAAAAGCAAATCGGAACCCCTAGGGTTCCGGTCATCCCCTTTTAGATCTAGGCCAAATCACGCGTTTTCTGCAAAATCAAATGCCAAATTAGTGATTAGAAGGAAGAGATGAAGACATTGATGAAAAAAATGGAGTTTTGAACCCAGCCGTCGTCGTCACCACCGTGAGGCGATTTCTGACACGACTTTTGTTTCTTCTCTAGCGAAGGAACCATAGAGAGAGAGAACGAGAGAGTCAAAGAAGTGAAAGAGAGAAACGATTTGGCCAAATGAGACAGGGTCTCATAACCTGGTTGTTTTGTTCAAAACAACCAGGCCCTTCATAACAGGCCCAGCGACCAAGCCCACCCCTCTTCTGCTCGCTACACCCCATCCCTAAATGTTTGTAATAGCGTAGTAACTTTAAATTTCACAATTTATCGCTTTTACATAATATGATAGTAATTAGGGATTGTATGGAAAGATAAAAATCAATCAAATAGAAAACCCTAATTCAAGACAAAATCAAGCATGAAAATGACACACATGCACACAAGCACCCCTAGGGTTACTCCACTTGGTTTCCTTATACAAAATGGACATATTACGCATGTAACATGTCTTAGCAAAAATAAACAAATACAAGATCATAGTCCATCGATGAAGCTATTCAAAGTTGCCTTACAAAATGATCTTAGTCCCTCAAAAAATGCTAAGATACCTTGTTAAATAGCTAATCATGACTACACGATGACCCACGCCCGTCCTGTTTACATCCAAAGATAGGGTTGCTTACCAAATCAATGGTAAGACAACAATGTAAAAGGAAAAGAAAATGAACAAGAAAGACATTTTAGTAGGTAGATTGCTTTTAGTTACTTGCTCCATTTAAAAACAAAACACCCTTGCTATTTTCAAAACCAACACCTACACATTTTAAAACATCTTACAAAATTGAAAACATTTTCAAAAAGATCAACATCTTTGTATACATTCTTACGAACGAGAATTATTACAAAGATTTCCTAAACGATGGCCTCTTTACAAAAACTTTCAAAAACCACACAAAGCATAATTTCAAACAAAAGAAAGTGATCTAGCAAGTAACTAAGAGCCCATGGAAAACCATGGATGAAAAGGGTGCTAATACCTTCCCTTTTCATAATCTATCCCCCGAAGTCAAGAAACAATCTCAAAGGTATTTCCTGTGATTTTTCACATTTCCTTTTGGATAAAAGAAAAGTCGGTGGAGAATCTTGCTAACTGCAACATTTGCGATCAAACGTAAAAACCTTCAAGTCAGTTCTCCCACCGTATCACAGAACTGGCGACTCTGCTGGGGGAAATTCTAAAAGTGGGGTTACCTTAGGGTTAGATCACATTATTTGCTTTCTTTGTTTGAATTGTATGCTTTACATTATGGTTCTTTGTTTGAGTTTGAATCCTCTACTCGGATTTGGGATACATTATAGGTAAGTAGCAATACATTGTGAAAACTGTGTGGGGTACACCGACATGGTCTAAGCAATAGCTACGTTAGTGCGACATATTTGTGGGTACTGGTAGCCTTTGAGTTAATCAAATATAATACGGGGCCGCTGAGTGATGTCATGACGCACTAATGAACTTTTAGAATCTTTACTTGACGAACTTGGCCTTTGGGATGTAGTGAGATGACCGTCTTTGGTGCAGTCCGAAGTTGGTAGATACTCGATACTACACTCATTGAGGTTTGGTTTCTTGGGATATTTTGGTCACCAATAAAGAGGCTTGAGCTGAAACAATGACCTTAAACAATCTGGTAATATTGAGCTCCTTAGAACCTGGTTACTATTACTAGGACAGGTTTAAGCCAACTAAACTTCAAGAGGGTACTTACCTATAAAACTCCATGCAAGCCTAAACTAAGGACTTGTTTTCTTTGCTTGTATATGCATACTTGTACATAACATCATGGACATCATAAACATCATATACATCCACTAACCATTTCAAGGATTTTGGGATTCATCTTTGTTCTTGTTTTGTAGGATATGGAATCACTTCGCAGGAAAACTATTCAAGTCAACCTTGTGAGAATCCCTCCACAACTAAAGGAGCTAGCTTCAAGGATTCCTGAAAACTCTCCATTCACCGAGAGACATGGTCGTCTACTCAATTTGGTCACCTCCAACACATATGAGGACATGATGAAGGTGCTCTTTCAGTTCTTTGATCCTTTGCACCATTGCTTCACATTTTCCGACTATCAACTTGTGCCTACTTTGGAAGAATTCTACCAACTCTTGAGGATTCCCATTCTCAATCAACTAACTTTCAAAGTTACGGAAAGAGATCCAAAGCCAGAAGAGATTTCTCAAGCTCTACACTTGCACTCATCTGATCTCATAACCCATTGGGAAACAAGGAGTGGTGTCAAAGGTTTCTTAGCAAAGTTCCTATTCGAGAAAGCCCAAAGCTGTTGGAATACTTTGGACTTGCAAGCCTTTGAGGAAATTGTGGCTCTCCTCATCTATGGGATGGTTTTGTTTACAAATCCTGACCAGCTCATAGATGCGAACGCCGTCAAAATCTTCATATCCTGCAACCCGGTGCCTACATTGCTAGGGGATATCCTACACTCTTTTCACACTCGCACAATGAGGAAAAGAGGTGTCCTTATGTGTTGCAATCATCTCTTGGCAAGATGGTTTATTTCTCATCTTCCCCAATCAATATTAAAGAATGAGAAAGGTTCAAGGTGGTCACAAAGGTTAATAATGCTCAAACATTCAGACATTCATTGATGCTCCCGATCCAAAGAGAATGTTATCATTGTTGACCATTGTGGAGAGTTCCATAATGTCCATTTACTTGGAATAAGGTGAGGTATCACCTAAAACCCATGTTTAGCCTTAAGACAGTTTGGTTACGCCCGAAGGGATGGCCCGCACGAGATGCTGATTCAAGGTTTGGTATTCGACTACGACAACAATGATCAAGGTCTTCGCCCGAAATTTATCCGAGATTGGAGGATGTTAAATAAGGTGGATAGCAAGACTTTGGGGCACAAGAATTCCATCCCTCTTGAGTCTTACCTCAAATGGGTACGAACTTGTGCTCAGAGTGTTATGATGCCTTACCCCTCCATCCTCCCGATAATCATTGAGCCTGTTAAGGAAGGAGATGTTCCATACACTATCCTACATCCTGACATGCCTACATCTCTTGAAGACCTCCAAAGGGATTGGATACAACTCAAAGGAGAGCTAGATGCTTTCGAAGCCCAATTCTACACAAGCGAGAAGAAGGTTTTGAAACTCACTAGGCTACTTCATGAGGAGCGGACTCTGAATGCCTACATTGCGCCAAAGAGGATGTGTACTACCTTTTCATCTTAGGGTTTTTTTATTATTTTGTCCAAGGGGCATTGATGTACTCAAACTTTATCTTATTAATATAACGTGTGTTTCCTTTTTTGTCTAAAACAAATTTGAATCTTTGAAATCCTTGAAAACATTGCATATGCATATATCATTCATCATAACATAAACAGGTCTTTTGCAACAAGTCTCCTCATCTCTCTACTGTTTATTTCAGTAAGATGGACCTCGAGCAAATAGTGAAATATCTCCAAGCTCAGAATACGCAGTTTCAACAGTTGCTCATGACCCTAGCCAAGGGACCAGAAGAGTTGAAGACTCTGTTGGCTGAAGAGAGGAAAAAGAAAACAAAGAAGGAAATCGGAGTCTTAAACATGGGGAGAAGATTTCATGAGCAGACAAGAAGGACTCTGAACTTTGCAACAGCATCCGGTGAAGGAGAGGGGAAAGGCAAGGAAACATTTGTCCCGTTAGAATCAGAATAGGAAGAGGAAGAAGAAGACTACTCTGAGGAACCGTATCCTCCAGCTGATGACAAGTACAGACATCTCGAAGAGCGGTTGAGCGTGATGGAAATCCAAATGGTGCCAGGCTTGGACTTTGAGGAATTAGGTTTAGTGTCGGGGATTGTGATTCCTCCGAAATTCAAAGTACCTACATTTTCCAAATATGACGGGGTTTTGTGCCCTAAAATGCATCTCCGGTCATATGTGAGAAAAATACAACCCCATACCGCTGAAAAAGACTTGTGGGTGCACTTCTTCCAATACAGTCTGTCTAGAACTCAACTTAACTGGTTCTACCAACTAGAAAGAGCCAACATTTACAATTAGGAAGATCTTGCCGCAGCTTTCTACAAGCAATATCAATACAATGCTGATTTGGCACCTACCCGTACTCAACTCCAGAACATGGCCATGGCCTCCAATGAAGGTTTCAAGGACTATGCACAAAAATGGAGAGATTTAGCGGGAAAAGTTCAACCCCCTCTGTCTGAGAGAGAATTGGTCGACATGTTCTTAGGCACCTTATCTGGTCCCTTCTTCAATCATTTAATTGGAAGTTCACCTGCATGCTTTACTGAACTAATATTGACCAGAGAGAGGGTAGAAGCCAGCATAAAAAGTGGAAAGATTCAGAAAGATACATCTTCTTCTACAGCTATAAGGAATCCTTTCATCGGGAAGAAAGAGGTAGTTGTTGTATATCCGCAAAGGAACCAAGATAGGACCGAACGCCGACCAATGCTGGGGGTTGTTATGATTCCTAAGCATACGTCTGATCAACAAAGAAATAATAAACCATGGGTGGAAAGGCCAGTCAGGAAGTTCACCAGAATTAACATGACTTTGTCTCAAGTATTATCGCATCTTCTAAGATCCAATTTGGTAACCTTGGAAGAAGCTCCGAAAAACTCCAATACAACATCTCCTCATTATCATCCCAATGCCCGTTGCGCATATCACTCTGAAAGTCCTGGTCACAATACTAATAACTGTTGGGCCTTGAAGAACCAAATACAAGACGTCATTGAAGAAAAAGAAATTGATTTTGATGCGCCCGAGAAGCCAAATGTCATTTCTGCTCCTATGCCCAGACATGGCCACAATACTAATGCCATTGAAGAAAATTTTTATGTTACCTCAATTGATGAACTCATGACCCCACTTCTGACTGTTAAAATGAACTTGTTGAAAGCCAGTGTGTTCCCGGGCTGTAATGAAGTTTGCCATCTCTGCTTGTCCTTACTAACTGGTTGTCCTTTGTTGAAAGTAGGCATTTAGTGCCTGATAGATAACAAAGAGTTTTTGTTTGAAAAGACTCTTGTTCCACCTATTCCCGTTGAAGATGTTTCTATCATTACCATTTCCGCCAATTCTTCCAGGGTCTCCACCAAAAGACCCGTTAGAATTACATCAGTTTCGAAAGAAGCTCCTTTAATAATCACAATACCTGGGCCAGTCCCATATGTGTCATAAAAAACCGTGTCGTGGAACTATGGAGGGGGACGTTTACTACCATGGCATCAAGCAAGACTGGTCAGCCGCCGAAGAGATAAATTCCGAGAAATAAGATTCTGACATCAGTAATATTGCTTGAACTAGCAAAATTACCCGAATTGATAGGATCTTTTCTCCAGAAATTGCTCCCCTAAAAGAAATTTCTGGACCCGTGATCATCCTTGTGGCTGCTCCAAAGGTTACTCCCACACCCATAATCATATATGCAAGTACTCCTATTGATGAAGCCATTACAACCCCTATTATCATTCCTTCCAACACTCCCGCCGTCGAGACTCGAGGAAAGAATATTTTGGTTGAGTCTGTCCGGATGAAGGCCCAATCGTTGACTGTCCCCGAGACTTCCAAGAAGAAAATGGAGGAGATCCTAAAAATTATAAAGAGGAGCGACTACGATGTAGTTGAACAATTGGGCCAAACTCCCTCTAAAATCTCCATGCTAGCACTACTACTATGTTCTGAGGCGCATGCAAAATCCTTGGTGAAGTTCTTAAAAAGAGCCCATGTACCTCAAGAGACATCTGCTGATCAGTTTCAAGACTGCGTAGTCAGCCTAACTGCAAACAATGGTTTAGGTTTTTCAGATGGTGATCTAACGCCGAGGGGAAGGAAACATAATGAGGTATTGCATGTCTCAATGGAATGTAGGGGCACAACCTTGGCTCATGTTTTGGTGGACACTGGCTCATCTTTGAATGTATTACTGAAAAAATCTCTTGATAGACTTGACTATGAGGGACTGACATTAAAGCCAAGCAACATAGTAGTAAGGGTTTTTGACGGCTCGAAGAGGATGGTGCATGGGGAAGTGGATATACCCATAAAGGTTGGAACCCAAACTTTTAATTCAACCTTTTATGTAATGGACATCCGTCCTTCATACTCCTGCTTGCTAGGCCGACCATGGATCCACAATACTGGCGCTGTCACTTCTGCACTGCACCAAATGCTGAAATATATGGTTCAAGGGAAGATTATCACCGTCCATGGAGAGGAAGAATACATGATTAGCCGTCTCAATTCCTTCAGATATGTGGAATTATATGGAGAATTTATTGAAACTCCATTTCAACACTTTGAAGAGGTCTCCCAAGATGTGGCAGTAACCAAGGTTGTGTCTCAGATTCCTACAATTAGAAGGCCTCCACTCCGGGTGTCATCTCTAAAGGATTCCAAAGCAATGGTAAAGGAAGGTGGATGCACTATCTGGGGGAAACTCCCAGATATCCCATATAAGTCTGACAAGTTTGGCTTAAGTTTCACTTCAAGTGCTAAAAAGGCTGTACACCGTACCCGTGCTGGAAGACCACCCCTGAAGATCAACAACCGTGAAGTTAACACGGTAGAAGATGGTGAAGATGATTGCAACCTGGAGAATTGGATATTCCCGACTGTCAATGGAGGGCTCAGCAATTGGGAGGCTAAAGACTTTGTCCCGATCACTTTTTCCCCACAGTAATTTATCTTTACATTTTGTTGGATCTGTAATATTGAAACAATTCGCACTCTTAAAACCTTGTGTCTTACCCGAGGCACAATGGTCCATTTGTAAGGGTTATTATCTCATTTTCATATGACATCAATGAATCATGGACGTTTTCGCATACAAAATGTTGTGCTCATTGTTTTTATTTTATATTTTATTTTCTTTCAAAGATAGCTATACACTTACGCACACCCATACTCACAATGCAGGTACACATCCATTCTGGATCCCATGGGTAACGATACTGCTATGGCCTTTTGTGAATCTGAGAATCTAATCTACCAAGCCGAAGACGAAGGTAAGGAAGATTGTGAAGTACCAGGGGAACTTGCCAGACTACTACAACAAAAAGAAAAAACCATTTAGCCTCACAAGGAACCCGTGGATACAATCAACCTGGGTACCTAAGAGGACAAAAAGGAGGTCAAGGTAGGTGCCAATTTGGATCCCAGCGTCAAGGAGCGTCTGATTCGGTTGTTTCACGATTATGGTGAAGTCTTTTCCTGGTCATATGAAGACATGTCGGGACTTGATGCAGACATTATGGTACATCATCTACCTACAAGAGAGGATTGCCCGCCAATAAAGCAAAAGGTTCGCCGCATAAGGCCTGATATGTCAGAAAAGATTAAAGCAGAAGTCATGAAGCAATTCAATGCAGGGTTCTTGGCTGTCACCTCTTACCCTCAATGGGTTGCCAATATTGTTCTCGTACCTAAGAAAGACGGAAAAGTGCGAATGTGTGTGGACTACAGAGATCTGAATAGGGCGAGCCCTAATGATGATTTTCCACTCCCCCACATTGATATCCTAGTTGACAATACGGCACAACACAAAGTGTTTTCCTTCATGGGCAGATTCTCAGGTTACAACCAAATCAAAATGGCGCCTGAGGACATGGAGAAAACAACATTTGTCACACAGTGGGGCACATTCTGCTACAAGGTAATGCCATTCATATTGAAGAATGTTGGGGCAACCTATCAACGCGCCATGGTAGCTTTATTTCATGACATGATACATCACGAAATCGAGGTCTATGTAGACGATATGATATCCAGATCACAAACAGAAGAAGAGCATCTTAATCACTTACAAAAAATGTTTGAGAGATTGTAGAAGTATAAGCTAAGGTTGAATCCTAACAAATGCACATTTGAGGTACGGTCTGGTAAACTCTTAGGCTTTGTCATTAGTAACAACGATATCGAGGTCGGTCCTGCCAAAGTTAAAGTAATACAATAAATGCCTGCTCTCTGTACTGAAAAGGAAGTCAGAGGATTCTTGGGACGTTTGAACTATATCGCCAGATTCATTTCCCACATGACAGATACTTGTGAGCCAATCTTCAAACTATTGAAGAAAGATCAGGTAGTCAAATGGAATGATAAATGCCAAGTTGCTTTTTACAAAATCAAATAATACTTACAAGAGCCTCCTGTATTGATGCCACCAGTCGAGGGAAGACCGTTGATCATGTATCTAACTGTTTTAGAAAACTCAATGGGGTGTGTATTGGGGCAGCATGACGAGTCTGGCCGAAAAGAGCATGCTATTTACTACCTGAGAAAAAACTTTACCGATTGTGAAACCAGATATTCACTGCTCGAGAAAACTAGTTGCGCTCTGGCATGGGCTGCTCTCCGGCTAAGACAGTATATATTGACTCATACTACCTTATTGATATCTAAAATGGATCCGATAAAATGCATTTTCGAGAAGCCTGCTCTTTTTGGGAGAATAACGAGATGGTAGATGATCCTGACAGAATATGACATACAGTATACTACCCAAAAAGCTATAAAGGGCAGTGTACTAGCTGATCACCTCGCTCACCAAGCTGTGGAAGACTACCAGTCCATGAAGTTCGAATTTCCGGGTGAAGACATCATGACATTAGACAACTGTGAAGAAATCAGGTCATATGACGGACCTGAACAAGGATCCAGATGGACCCTGTTCTTTGATGGAGCCTCCAATACACTCGGAAATGGTATTGGTGTTGTACTCATATCTCCATAAGTCTTTGAAGTTATGTCAATCAAGTGGAATTAAAATCCTTATTCATTTATTTTGTTTTAGAAGTTTGATTGGAGTACAAAGTGTTTTATTTTGCTTGATCATCTTTGGTGATTGCTTGAAATACAAGTTACCCAAAATAAGGTATTTTACTCAAAGCATCCAAATAAGAATTCCAAAATTCAAAGTTGAGATTGGTACAATATTTTCATTTCACACAAAGTTTATTCAGAGGCATTGTATTCATTACATTACAAGTTTGAATTTACAAAAAAAAAATGTGTCTTGTCTACAAATACAATAAATTACAAAGATTTGTTTATGAAAAAAAAGAAGAGATAAATTCTATTTCTTCAAAGTCTTCATCCTCAAGCAACCACTCTAATCTTTGCTTGCCATCCATGCCTCATGTTTATGAAAAAAGAAAGGGATAAGTTTGTTAGTAACTTAAGCATCCAGAAATAAACAAAAAATATACAAAGTATTCTAATTCGTCATTAGGGTGGTTTTTGTTGAATAAGAAAGGAAGGGTTTTATGTTCTAAGGCCTCATACAATTCTTGTTTAATCATTGGCCTGAGATATTTTGGTTTGAAAATCACAAGGTACAAGCTTGGTTCACAAACAAGCAAAACAATGCTGCAAACTGCCAAAACAAAACCAACAAACCAAGCTGCATAGCAGGAAAACAGGGCATAGCAGGCAACAAGCAAAACAATGCTGCAAACTGCCAAAACAAAACCAGCAAACAAAGCTGCATAGTAGACAAACAAGGCATAGCAGGCAACAAGCAAAACAATGTTGCAAACTACCAAGACCAAAACCAATGCAAAAAAATCTAAAGAGGAACAAAGTATCAAGAGTTCAGAAAAGGAGGTTTTGTGTTCTAAGGCCTCAAACCATGTCAAATTCTATCATGGGCCCATTCTCATTGCAAAACAAAGCTTGGCCTACAATAAACAAACTCAAAAGAATTCTAACCATATTCCCAGCCCATTAGCAAAAGATTCAAACCAAGAAATTCAAGCCCAATAGATGCCTCAAAACAGTGTCCTATCATTGGCCTAAAGATATGTTTGCATATCACAAAAACATGGTTCACAAATAAGGTAAAATAGAAAATCAAGCCTCATACATGTTTCACAAAGACATAACTACATCATTGGCTAATAGATAATGTTTTGCGAATCTCAAGTATTTGGTTCACAAAAGGTAAAGAGGAAATCAGAAAATCAAGCCTCATACATGTTTCACAAAGACATAACTACATCATTGGCTAAGAGATAATCTTTTGCAAATCTCGAGTATTTGGTTCACAAAAGGTAAAGAGGAAATCAGAAAGCAAAAGCCTCATGTTGTTTCAAATTAGAAAATATCAGACCAACAATCAAAAATTCTCAAATTTGTAAAGTCGTGTCATAGGCCTAGAGTATTTCACTACAAATCTTAAAACAATTGTGTTTGTTTCATAGCAAAAGTCCACAAGCAACTAGTACAAAAATACAGCAAAAGCAGCCATCAAAGTCAGAAATGTATAACAACAAGTACATAAAATTGTAAAAGGAAAAGCAACAGTCAGCCAACCAAAGGACAACAACTTGGGTTGTTAAAATACAGCAGGTACAAAGCCATCACAGTACAACCAGCAAAAGTCAGCATCCACCATAAATGAATAGCACAACCAACAAGCAAAGTCAACTAGCAAAGTTGATTTATCAAAAAAACAGTACAAGCAACAAAGCCAACAGTATCTTATCACCATCACAAATAAACTAATATAAAAGGGAAATAATATTGTGCAAGAAGGGGAGTTTTTTTTGGCTAGCAAGAAGAGTACACAGAAAGATAAAATTCCATCCACTGTTCTCATCCCTCAAAGTTCACTGTCAACAAGCCACAGGATACCAAAACACAGCAAAGAGGTAATTTCTCAAACTATTTTCAGATTCTTTTCATATAAATATACCAAAACTTTTGAAACTTTTTTCTTAGCTTTATTGTACAAAACATACAGTTTAGGGTCAATTAAAAGCCAAATAGAACACATAGGGATAGAAAAATTGTAACAGAAGTAAACACAAAGCCATCATTCATTTGTCTCAAGAGAAAGGGTCAAACATCATTTTTTCCCAGAAAAAACATACAGAATCAAAACCTTCAACAATAATTCATCATCAAATATACAGATATACAGCAAACTGTTTCCCATTTTTCTTTTCATCATCTATAATATAGAAAGAAAACAGAAACAAAATCACATGCAACAGCAATAAAACCTCCAAGATCTTTGAAAACTAACAGAGTTCAAAGCCAACAAAAACCAATTCACATTTCTCTCTTTTATCTTCAAAATATACAAAATATACCAAACATCATTACCAGCAAACAAAACCAAAACCATGATTCCAATTTTCCGACACATAAACTCCTCAAAAAACATTTTTTAAACTGAGTTAAAGAAATGAAATATACAGAAGCCAACATCACCAGTTTCGCAAACCCAAACCCTTTATAAAAAAAAAGTATTTCACAGAGAAACATGCAAACAAAAATCCAAACCCTAAGCTTTGTTTTTACCATCATTTTCAAAAGAAACGCAACCCTTCAGAATTAGCAAAGAGATAGAGAGGAAAGATCTCACCAAAATCATGTAGAAAAAGCAAATCGGAACCCCTAGGGTTCCGGACATCCCCTTTTAGATCTAGGCCAAATCACACGTTTTCTGCAAAATAAAATGCCAAATTAGTGATTAGAAGGAAGAGGAAGAGATTGATGTAAAAAAATGGAGTTTTGAACCCATCCGCCATCGTCACCGTCGTGAGGTGATTTCTGGCACGGCTTTTGTTTCTTCTCCGGCGAAGGAACCATAGAGAGAGAGCGGGAGAGTCAGATAAGTGAGAGAGAGAAACGATTTGGCCAAATGAGATAGGGTCTCATAACCTGGTTGTTTTGTTAAAAACAACCAGGCCCTTCATAACAAGCCCAGCGACCAAACCCACCCCTCTTCTGCTTGCTACACCCCATCCCCAAATGTTTGTAGTAGCGAAGTAACTTTAAATTTCACAATTTATCACTTTTACATAATATGCTAGTAATTAGGTTTTGTATGGGAAGATAAAAATCAATCAAATAGAAAATCCTAATTCAAGACAAAATCAAGCATGAAAATGACACACTCGCACACAAGTACCCCTAGGGTTACTCCACTTGGTTGCCTTATACAAAATGGCCATATTACACATGTAAGATGTCTTAGCAAAAACAAACAAATACAAGATCATAGTCCCTCGATGACGCTATTCAAAGTTACCTTACAAAATGATCTTAGTCCCTCAAAAAATGCTAAGATACCTTGCAACATTGCTAATCACGACTATGCGATGACCCACGCATGTCCTGTTTACATCCAAAGATAGGGTTGCTTACCAAATCAATGGTAAGACAACAATGTCAAAGGAAAAGAAAATGAACAAGAAAGACATTTTAGTAGGTAGATTGATTTTAGTTAGTTGCTCCATTTCAAAATAAAACATCCTTGCTATTTTCAAAACCAAAACCTACACATTTCAAAACATCTTACAAAATTGAAAACATTTTCAAAAAGATCAACATCTTTTTATACATTCTTACGAACGAGAATCATTACAAAGATTTCCTAAACGATGGCCTCTTTACAAAATACTTTCAAAAACCACACAAAGCACAATTTCAAACAAAAGCTTTACTAGTGGGAAATTATGGTTTCTATCCACGTGAAGATGGCTTTCATGCCCGGTGGAACAATTTTTCTCCTAGTACAAGTCCATATTGGTAGGGATCTTGCAAAGAGGGATTTCCCAAGTGTAACAGGTATTGTTGATATTGCTATCAAGAGCTTTCCCGATTCCCATTGGAAGATATAGCTTTCTTCCCAGTCGAAGCTGAGTTTCGAGGATTTTTATCCCTAGTAGAGCAAGTTTTTTTTATTTTCCTCAGTAAAGCCTGCTGACGATGAACATTGCACAAAATCATGTGTCCTCATTGGTGTGTAGATGGGAGTGTTGGTCGAAATTTTACTTATCCTTAGTGATATAAGATGGTTGAGATACTCCTCAATGGAGTTTTGAATCTCATGTTTTCGAGGTCAAGATAACTTTCCTCTTCCCCCTGTGAAGAATTGTATCTCACCAGTAACGTCCCCGGTGTGGTCCATGTAGAATTCTTTTTATGTAAGAATTTCTCTGATTCCCCAGCAAAGTTTTTCTCATCTTGACGGGGTATAAGGAATATGTTCCCCAAGAAGTTGAAAATTTGATCAGAATTCAAGGTTTTCTCTAGACTGTAATTTATTTTTTACAGTATTCCTCTCAAGAGTTTACTTCCCAAATTATTTTGATCCTTGGAAGTTGATGTTTCGGATTTGCAATTTCTCCCAACGAATTTCAGATTGATTATTCTTTACAGAAGATCATATGTGCAAAGATAATCATTTGGAAGTTCCTTGCCTTCTTAGCAGTCGATTGTTGTCGTTTTTTCCTCAATGCGTCGCTAAACATGCATAATTATATTTGCATCTGTATAGAAAATTTTCAAACATGCATAGGTATAAGCCAATTATGTTTACATGAAGTAACCCGAGTTATTATGTGCTAGTTTTTAATTACCTCTGCAACTAGCCTTTAGGGTGATCTTATCTTGTTTCCCTCAGTGGAGTCCGTTTTGGTTTACCACTAGCCGGGTCTTTAGTATACCTTTTCCGTAGTAAGTCTACTTCTAATCAGCATTTTTTCCTCAAGAGGCTACCCTCGGCTAGTCTCCTTGTCTTTGTAGGTTCACCTTTGTTCAGGCGTTCTTTGTTAGAGTCTGCTTTAATCAGTCTTTTTCTTATATATGTCTAACTCCGACCAGGAATATATATCTTATCCCTAGTAAGTTTTTCCTTCACATGGGGTTCTTTTTGTTTGTTAAGTTCGCCTTCGCCCGACGTATTTTTTGTTTGCTAAGTTTCGCCTTCACCCGACATACTTTATGTTTCTTAAGGTTCACCTTCATCCGACGTTCTTTTGGCTTGTTAGGTCCACCTTCACTCGACATATTTTCCTTTTGATAAGTTTAACCTTCACCCGACGTACTTTCTGTTTCTTAAGGTTTGCCTTTACCCGATGTTATTTTGGTTTGCTAAGTTTTCCTTCACCCGACGTACTTTCTGTTTCTTAAGGTTCGCCTTCATCCGACGTTCTTTTAGCTTGATAATTTCTCCTTCACCCGACTTTATTTTGGATTGTTAGATTCTCCTTCACCCGACATTATTTTGGCTTGTTAGGTTCACCTTCACCCGACGCATTTTCTGTTTGCTAAGTCCGCCTTCACCCGATGTACTTTCTGTTTGTTAAGGTTCGCCTCACCCGACTTTCTTTTGGCTTGATAAGTTTGCCTTCAACCGGCGTTCTTTTGGCTTGTTAGGTTCGCCTTCGCCCGATGTTTCCTTCGTTCATTAAGGTTCGCCTTCACCCGTTATTCCTTTTGTTTGTTAAGTACGCCTTTACCAGGCACGCTTTTCATTTGATAAGGATCTCTTTCACCTGGAATTTCCTTGTAGTTATTGAGTTTGCCTTCGCGCGACATTCCTTCTATTTGTTAAGTCCGCCTTCACCTAAAGATATAATATTATGTGGTGAAATAATATTAAAAGTGTAATATTATTTAATGTGGGCTTTTTTTGAGAGAGTCGAAGTAATAAAGGGGTGTGTTGGTTTTAAGCCCAATAAGGAATAATAGAATAATAGGGTTATTTTATTATTTGTTGTTAGAATAGAAGGAAAGAGGCAGTAGAAAGAAATAAGGATTTGGAAGAGAACGTGCAAGCTGCTAGAGAAAGTGGAAAACGGCAAGAACGTGAATCCAACCGGAAATTGTAGAGCGACCTTCAATCAAAAGTAAGGGTGGGGTTCTGACTCTATAATTGGGTTTATCATAATTGATAGGTGGGGTTAGAGGTGATTTTTGTCTTGTTTGTTAATTGAGAATGTATGATTGATGTATGATGAGGATTGATGAATTTTGATGAATATTGATGTCTTGATGCTGTTAAAATGCTGTAAGATTATAGGGTAATTATGGGTGATGAATTGACGTGATTATAATAAGTTTTAGGGCTTTAGTTATGGAACCATAGTGAGATGCGGTGATGGAAAACTTAGAATAATGCAGTGATAAAAATGCAGAATGTTACAATGGTGAAAATGCAGAACCGTGCGTGGAGGTATCAGAAGTTGATGTCTAGAACAATGAATCAATTAGGGATGGCGTTAGGCGTATTGGTCCTAATTAGGTTGAAAACAGGAAAAGAATCAAAATAGTAGGATGAAATAAAAATTAGCAGTTCTGACATTAGAAGTATGTTGACTGGAGTTCCGTTAGATTAGTGCAAGATAGAAGTTTCTGATGTTATACATATGTTAGTTAGAAATTGCGTTGCACTATTAAAGAATAGAGGTTCTGGTAGTAGAAGTTGTACTAGCCAGAAGATGTGGATGGTCAGAAGTTGTATCTGGTCAGAATTTGCATTAGTCAGAAGTTGTACTTAGTCAAAAGTTGTACCTGGTCAGAAGATGGGGGGGGGGGGGGGGGGGTTAGTCAGAAGATGTAATGATCAGAAGTTGCATCTGATCAGAGGTTGCATTAGTCAGAAGTTATAGTAGTCAGAAGATTGTGTTGCCAGAGGTTGCGTCATTAGAAGTTTTGTATTTAGAAATAGCATTGGTTAGAGGTGACGTAGTCAGAAGTTGGATGGCCTTTGCGTTGTTTTATGCAGAGCGATGAACGTTAGATGCTTAGAAGCTACTGTTTGAGCTATAACAGTAGGAAAGTGACGGTCTTGACTTTAGAGTTTCAGAATGACAGTGTTGACTTACTGTGGGAATTAAAATACTGCTGAGTCATAAATGAGAAGTTATTTATAAATAAATGACGTTTGATGAATTATTTTGATAATTTGAGATGTTTTGAGATGATAATTCGAGACATTTTGAGATGATAATTTGAGATGTTTTGAGATGATAATTTGAGAAGTTTTGAGATGATTTGAGATGTTGTTAACTTGGGTGTTATCATTACATTCATGGTTGTGTCGCATACATTGCATTTTTGAGATGGAGCTTATGCTCGTTGAGATGGTCTGGATTGGAAAATTTTAAGATGAAGGCTATGCCTTGTTGATTCCTCTATTAATTGGCAAATTTTTGAGATGGGAGTTCTGCTCCGATGGTACTACATGTATTTGCATAGTATTGAGTCGTATTATATAATTTCATAAAGAAATGTATTTTGATGTTGATGAATGTATATTATTGTTGAGATTGTTGTTGATTATGAGATGAGAAGTGGTGATGTTGTTGATCTAATTTAAAATATTAATTATCATGCGCTTTATTATATTGTTAGATATCTCACCCCTTCTCTTTGAATATTACCCCTTTGTTGGTAACATGCAGGTAATCAAGAGTGAAGGTTGTATACCTTCAATAGTTCGAGTCAGTGTCATTGCTCTGATATGTAACACTCAGGGGGATGAACGTTTGCTGATTTTTGATCGTTGATTTTCAGTTGTTGAATTTTAAATTGATTATTATTAAATATGATATGTTTCAAAGTTGTTGTTTTGTTAGAGATGTTATTAAGAATTCTGATGCGTAGATGTTGATTTATTTGATTAAAGATGTTATGTTGATGGTTCATCCGATGTTTGAAAAAGTGTTATATATCCACGATGAATGCAATGAATTTGTTAGAATAATTTGTGATGTCCCGATTCATTTGTACGATAGAAATTTTATAACTCTGATTTATTTTACATAATTGCTTGGGGTAGAATTAGGGTGTTACAAAGTTGGTATCAGAGCAAAAGGTTGGTCCGACGTTGTCATCGAGTCGTAGTTGTCTAATAGTCGAGTATTGTTATTTTGAGTTCTAATCGTTGTTTATCTTGTAAGACCAAGTGTATCATCGTGGGGTGCTCCAGTGTTGTTAGTAAAGAAGAAAGATGGAAGTATGAGGCTTTGTGTTGATTATAGACAGTTGTACAAGGTGACGATTACGAACAAGTATCCGCTTCCAAGAATAGATGACTTGATGGACCAATTGGTGGATGATCGTGTGTTTAGTAAGATTGATCTGAGGTCAGGTTACCATCAGATTAAAGTGAAGTATAAAGATATTCAGAAGACGGCTTTCAGAATGTATTATGGACATTATGAGTATTCGGTGTTGCCTTTCGGTGTTACTAACACTCCGGGAGTATTCATGGAATATATGAATCGTGTATTTCACACTTATTTGGATCGGTTTGTAGTGGTGTTCATTGATGATATTTTGATTTACTCTAAGTCAGAAGAAGAGCATGCCGAACAATTAAGAGTAGTATTTTAAGTTTTGAGAGAGAAGAAGTTATATGCAAAGTTGTCCAAGTGTGAATTTTGGTTAAAAGAGGTTAGTTTTCTTGGTCATGTGATTTCAGGTAGTGGCATTATTATAGATCCATCGAAGTTGATGCTATGTTGCAGTGGGAAACTCCAAAGTCAGCTACTGAGATTATAAGTTTCTTGGGATTAGCTGGTTATTATAGAAGGTTTATTGAAGGGTTTTATAAGTTGTCACTTCCATTGACTAAGTTGACTTGTAAAGGTAGAGCTTCTGTTTGGGATGTTCAGTGCGAAGAAAGTTTTACAGAATTGAAGAAGAGGTTGACGTCGGCTCTGATTTTGACGTTGCCTAATCCAGAAGAGCCTTTTGTGGTGTATTGTGATGCTTCTAAGATGGGTTTAGGAGGTGTGCTTATGCAGAATGGTAAGGTAGTTGCTTATGCTTCAAGGCAGTTAAGGACTCATGAGAAGAACTACCCTACGTATGATTTAGAGCTTGATGCAGTTGTTTTTGTGTTGAAGATTTGGAGGCATTATCTTTATGGTTCTAGATTTTAAGTGTTTAGTGACCATAAGAACTTAAAGTATTTGTTTGATCAGAAAGAGCTGAATATGAAGCAACGAAGATGGTTGGAATTGTTAAAGGATTATGATTTCAGTTTGAATTATCATCCGGGAAAGGCGAATGTGGTAGCTGATGCGTTGAGTCGGAAGACTTTACATATGTCAACAATGATAATTAAAGAGTTGGAATTGATTGAGGTGTTCAGAGATATGAGGTTAGTTTGCGAGGTTACTCCGCAGAGTGTTATGTTTGGTATGTTGATAATTAATAATGAATTTTTAGACAGTATCAGAGGAGCTCAGAAGTTGGACACGAAACTGGTAGATTTGATGATTGGGATTGATCGATCTGAGAATAATGATTTAAAGCTAGATGCACAAGGTGTGTTGAGATTTCGTAACCGGATTTGTATTCCTGATGATGCTGAGATAAAGAAAGTGATACTTGAAGAGAGTCATAGAAGTAAGTTGAGTATTCATCCAGGAGCTACAAAGATGTATCAAGATTTGAAAGGCTTGTTTTTGTGGCCTGGAATGAAGAGTGATGTGACTCGGTTTGTGTATGCATGTTTGACTTGTCAGAAGTCGAAAGTTGAACATCAGAAGCCTGTAGGGCTGATGCAACCGTTGGAATTTCCAGAATGCAAATGGGATAACATTTCGATGGACTTTGAGACAAGATTTCCTAATACTTTAAGAGGACATGATTTGATTTGGGTGATTGTTGATAGGCTCACGAAGTCAGCTCATTTTATTCCTATTAACATCAGTTTTCCAGTGTCGAAGTTGGCTGAGATTTACATTAGTGTGATTGTGAAACTACGTGGTGTTCCTTTGTGCATTGTGTCAGATAGAGATCCAAGATTTACTTCTGATTATTGGAAGAGTTTGCAAGAAGCGTTGGGTTCTAAGTTGAGTTTGAGTTCAGCGTATCATCCTCAGACAGATGGTCAGACTGAATGGACGATTCAATCGTTGGAAGACTTGTTGAGGTCATATGTTCTTGAGCAGGGAGGTTCGTGGGATACTTATCTTCCATTGATAGAGTTCACGTATAATAACAGTTACCATTCTAGTATTAGGATGGCACCTTTTGAAGCATTGTATGGTCGAAGATGTAGAACTCTGTTATGTTGGCATGAATCTGGTGAGAGTGTAGTACTTGGACCTGAACTCATTCGTGAGACTACTGAGAAGGTGAAGTTGATACGAGAAAAGATGAAAGCTTCACAAAGTAGACAGAAGAGTTATCATGACAAGCGAAGGAAAGATTTAGAATTCCAAGTTGGTGATCATGTGTTTTTGAGAGTTACATTTGTGACTGGTGTTGGGCGAGCGTTGAAGTCTAAGAAGCTCACTTCTCGTTTTATAGGACCGTATCAGATTTCGGAGAGTGTGGGGAATGTTGCTTATAGAGTGGCTTTACCGGCTAATCTTTCGAATTTGCATGATGTGTTTCATGTGTCGCAACTTCGAAAGTATATTTCAGATCCATCTCATGTGATTCATATGGACGATGTGAAAGTACAGGATAATCTTACGGTGGAGATGATGCCTGTACAGATCGTGGATCGTGAAATGAAGACTCTGAGAGGAAAATAGATTGCCTTGGTTAAAGTGGTTTGGCTAGGAGCTGCCGGTGAAAGCATGACTTGGGAGTTGGAGAGCAAGTTGCGAGACTCCTATCCTGAATTGTTTGATTGAGGTAAATTTTCGAGGACGAAAATATTCTAAGTGGGGGAGGGTTGTAACGCCCGTAATTTAA
Source organism: Vicia faba (assembly GCA_948472305.1). Lineage (NCBI taxonomy): Eukaryota > Viridiplantae > Streptophyta > Magnoliopsida > Fabales > Fabaceae > Vicia > Vicia faba. The sequence continues at coordinate 1,035,289,676 of OX451738.1, read as the reverse complement.
TTAATTATTTAATTAAATTGTTTTTGGAATATTTATGAAGACGTGTTATAATTAAATTGGATTTATTTTATTAAGTGGAGAAATAATATTAGAGATATAATATTATATGGTGAAATAATATTAAAAGTGTAATATTATTTAATGTGGACTTATTTTGAGAGAGTAGAAGTAATAAGGGGGTGTGTTGGTTTTAAGCCCAATAAGGAATAATAGAATAATAGGGTTATTTTATTATTTGTTGTTAGAATAGAAGGAAAGAGGCAGTAGAAAGAAATAAGGATTTGGAAGAGAACGTGCAAGCTGCTAGAGAAAGTGGAAAACGGCAAGAACGTGAATCCAACTGGAAATTGTAGAGTGACCTTCAATCCAAGGTAAGGGTGGGGTTTTGACTCTATAATTGGGTTTATGATAATTGATATGTGGGTTAGAGGTGATTGTTGTCTTGTTTGTGAATTGAGAATGTATGATTGATGTATGATGAGGATTGATGAATATTGATGACTTGATGCTGTTAAAATGTTGTAAGATTATAGGGTAATTATGGGTGATGAATTGACGTGATTATAATAAGTTTTAGGGCTTTAGTTATGGAACCATAGTGAGATGCGGTGATGGAAAACTTAGAATACTGCAGTGATGAAAACACAGAATGTTACAATGGTGAAAACGCAGAACCGTACGTGGAGGTATCAGAAGTTGTTGTCTAGAACAATGAATCAATTAGGGATGGCGTTAGGCGTAATTTTCCTAAATAGGTTGATAACAGGCAAAGAATCAAAATAGTAGGATGAAATAAAAATTAGCAGTTCTGACATTAGAAGTATGTTGACTAGAGTTGCGTTAGATTAGTGCAAGATAGAAGTTCTGATGTTATATGTATGTTAGTTAGAAATTGCGTTGCACTATTAAAGAATAGAGGTTCTGGTAGTAGAAGTTGTACTAGCCAGAAGATGTGGCTGGTCAGAAGTTGTATCTGGTCAGAATTTTCATTAGTCAGAAGTTGTACTTAGTCAGAAGTTGTACCTGATCAAAAGATGGGGGGGTTAGTCAGAAGATGTAATGATCAGAAGTTGCATCTGATCAGAGGTTGCATTAGTCAAAAGTTATAGTAGTCAGAAGATTGTGTCGCCATAGGTTGCATCATTAGAAGTTGTATATTTAGAAATAGCGTTGGTTAGAGGTTGCATAGTCAGAAGTTGGATGGCCTTTGCGTTGTTTTGTGCAGAGCGATGAATGTCAGATGCTTAGAAACTGTTGTTTGAGCTATAACAGTAGGAAAGTGATATTCTTGACTTTAGAGTTTCAGAATGAGTGTTGACTTACTGTGGGAATTAAAATACTTCTGAGTCATAAATGAGAAGTTATTTATAAATAAATGACATTTGATGAATTATTTTGATAATTTGAGATGTTTTGAGATGATAATTTGAGACGTTTTGAGATGATAATTTGAGAAGTTTTGAGATGATAATTTGAGATGTTTTGAGATGCTTTGAGATGTGGTTAACTTGGGTGTTATCATTACATTCATGGTTGTGTCGCATACATTGCATTTTTGAGATGGAGCTTATGCTCGTTGAGATGGCCTGGATTGGAAAATTTTGAGATAAAGGCTATGCCTTGTTGAAGCCTCTATTAATTGGCAAATTTTTGAGATGGGAGTTCTGCTCCAATGGTACCACATGCATTTGCATAGTATTGAGTCGCATTATATGATTTCATAAAGAAATGTATTTTGATGTTGATGAATGTATATTATTATTGAGATTATTGTTGATTATGAGATGAAAGGTGGTGATGTTGTTGATCTAATTTGAAATATTAATTATCATACGATTTATTATATTGTTAGATATCTCACCCCTTCTGTTTGAATGTTGCCCCTATGTTGGTAACGTGCAGGTAATCAAGAGTGAAGGCTGTATACCTTCAATAGTTCAAGTCGGTGTCATTGCTCTGATATGTAACACTCAGGGGGATGAACGTTTGCTGATTTTTGATTGTTGGTTTTCAATTGTTGAATTTTAAATTGATTATTATTGAATATGAGATGTTTCGAAGTTGCTGTTTTGTTAGAGATGTTATTAAGAATTTCGCTGCGTAGATGTTGATTTATTTTATTAAATATGTTATGTTAATGGTTCATCCGATGTTTGAAAAAGTGTTATATATCCACGATGAATGCAATGAATTTATTAGAAGAATTTGTGATGTCCTGATTCATTTGTACGATTGAAATTTTATAACTCTGATTTATTTGCATAATTCCTTGGGGTAGAATTGGGGTGTTACAAAGTTGGTATCAGAGCAAAAGGTTGGTCTGACATTATCGTCGAGTCGTAGTTGTCTAACAGTCGAGTATTGTTATTTTGAGTTCTAATCGTTGTTTATGTTGTAAGACCAAGTGTATCTTCGTGGGGTGCTCCTGTGTTGTTAGTAAAGAAGAAAGATGGAAGTATGAGGCTTTGTGTTGATTATAGATAGTTGAACAAGGTGACGATTGAGAACAAGTATTCGCTTCCAAGAATAGATGACTTGATGGACCAATTGGTGGATGCTCGTGTGTTTAGTAAGATTGAACTGAGGTCGGGTTACCACCAGATTAAAGTGAAGGATGGAGATATTCAGAAGACGGCTTTTAGAATGTGTTATGGACATTATAAGTATTCAATGATGGCTTTTTGTGTTACTAACGCGCCGGGAGTATTCATGGAATATATGAATCGTATCTTTCACACTTACTTGGATCGGTTTGTAGTGGTGTTCATTGATGACATTTTGATTTACTCTAAATCAGAAGAAGAGCATGCGGAACATTTAAGTGTGGTATAGCAAGTTTTGAAAAAGAAGAAGTTATATGCAAAGTTTTCCAAGTGTTAATTTTGGTTAAAAGAGGTTAGTTTTCTTGGTCATGTGATTTCAGGTAGTGGCATTACTGTAGATCCATCAAAGGTTGATGTTGTGTTGCAGTGGGAAACTCCAAAGTCAGCTACTGAGATTAGGAGTTTATTGGGATTAGATGGTTATTATAGAAGGTTTATTGAAGGGTTTTCTAAGTTGTCACTTCCATTGACAAAGTTGACTTGTAAAGGTAGAGCTTTTGTTTGGGATGTTCAGTGCGAAGAAAGTTTTACAGAATTGAAGAAGAGGTTGACGTCGGCTCCAATTTTGATGTTGCCTAATCCAGAAGAGCCTTTTGTGGTGTATTGTGATGATTCTAAGATGGGTTTAGGAGGTGTGCTTATGCATAATGGTAAGGTAGTTGCTTATGCTTCAAGGCAGTTAAGGACTCATTAGAAGAACTACCCTAGGCATGATTTAGAGCTTGTTGCAGTTGTTTTTGTGTTGAAGATTTGGAGGCATTATCTTTATGGTTCTAGATTTGAAGTGTTTAGTGACCATAAGAGCTTAAAGTATTTGTTTGATCAGAAAGAGCTAAATATGAGGCAACGAAGATGGTTGGAATTGTTAAAGGATTATGATTTCAGTTTGAATTATCATCCAGGAAAGGCGAATGTGGTAGCTGATGCGTTGAGTCGAAAGACTTTACATATGTCAGCAATGATGATTAAAGAGTTGGAATTGATTGAGCAGTTCATAGATATGAGCTTAGTTTGCGAGGTTACTCCGCAGAGTGTTATGTTGGGTATGCTGAAGATTAATAATGAATTTTTAGACAATATCAGAGGAGCTCAGAAGTTGGACGTGAAACTGGTAGATTTGATGGTTGGGATTGATCGATCTGAGAATAATGATTTTAAGATAGATGCGCAAGGTGTGTTGAGATTTCGTAACCGGATTTGTATTCCTGGTGATGATGAGATGAAGAAAGTGATACTTGAAGAGAGTCATTGAAGCAAGTTGAGGACTTGTATTCCCTTTTCTCTCCAGTGCGGTCTGATCATGTCATATTTTTTGAGGACTTTTGTTTACTAGTGGGAAATTCTGGTTTGTATCCCCATGAAGATGGCTTTAATGCCCGGTGGAATAATTTCTCCTAGTACAAGTTCATATTGGTAGGGATCTGGCAAAGAGGGCTTTCCCAAGTGTAACAGGTACTGTTGATGTTGCTATCAAGAGCTTTCCCGATTCCCATTGGAAGATATAGCTTTCTTCCCAATCAAAGCTGAGTTTCGAGGATTTTTATCCCTAGTAAAGCAAGTTTTTTTTATTTTCCTCAGTAAAGCCTGCTGACGATGAACATTGCACAAAATCATGTGTCCCCGGTGGTGTGTACATGGGAGTGCTGGTCGAAATTCTGCTTATCCTTAGTGATATAAGATGGTTGAGATACTCCTCAATGGAGTTTTGAATCTCAGGTTTCCGAGTTCAAGATAACTTTCCTCTTCCCCCAGTGAAGAATTGTATCTAACAGTAACGTCCCCGGTATGGTCCGTGTAGAATTCTTTTTATGTAAGAATTTCTCTAATTCCCCAGTAAAGTTTCCCTCATCTTGACAGGGTATAAGGAATATGTTCCCCAAGAAGTTGAAAATTTGATCAGAATTCAAGGTTTTCTCTAGACTGCAATTTATTTTTTGCAGTATTCCTCTCAAGAGTTTACTTCCCCAATGATTTTGATCCTTGGAAGTTGATGTTTCGGATTTGCAATTTCTCCCAACGAATTTCAGATTGATTATTCTTTACAGAAGATCATATGTGCAAAGATGATCGTTTGGAAGTTCCTTGCCTTCTTAACAGTAGATTGTTGTCATTTTTTCCTTAATGCATCACTAAACATGCACAATTACATTTGCATCTGTATAGAAAATTTTCAAACATGCATAGGTATAAGTCAATTATGTTTACATGAAGTAACCAGAGTTATTATATGCTAAGTTTTGAATTACCTCCGCAACTAGCCTTTAGGGTGATCTTATCTTGTTTCCCTTGGTGGAGTCCGTTTTGGTTTACCACTAGTCGAGTCTTTAGTATACCTTTTACGTAGTAAGTCTACTTCTAATCAGCATTTTTTCCTCAAGAGGCTACCCTCGGCTAGTCTCCTTGTCTTTGAAGGTTCCCCTTTGTTCAGGCGTTCTTTGTTAGAGTCTGCTTTAATTAGTCTTTTTCTTATACATGTATGTGTTACAGTGGGAAAGAACTGACTGTTTTTTGGAATGCTGGTTTGCGTTTTGCGTTCGTATTCGAAAAATGTCGCGGTAAGCAAGAGTCGCCACTGAATTTTATTTTATCCAACAAGGAAAGGAAAAAAGCACAGAAAAATTCCTTTTTCGAGATTATTTCTCGGGTTCGGGGGGTAGATTATAGAAAGGGAAGGTGTTAGCACCATTTCTATCCATGGTTATCCACGGGCTCTTAGGTACTTGCTCATATTGTTTTCAAAATGGTTTTCTTTGTGCTTGTGGGTTTGAAAAAGTTTTTGTTTGAAAACTACGATTTAACTCTTGCTTCTGTCCTCAAAAGCGTATGAAGTGTTTTTGAAAACTTTGTTCGAAAAGTGTAAGTGTGAAAAAGATTTTGTTTTTGTTTTTTTGAAAGAGCAAGTACTTAAGAACCATCTACCTACCCGAAAAAGGAATAGTTCTATGCTATCTTCCTTTAGACAATGCTATCCCACTATTGATGAGTAGGTAGCATTGTCGTTGGAGTTTTAAGGGTCAATTCGAATTAGGGACATATGGTCACTAAAGAAATGTTAGGACGCCTTAGCGGTAACCCTAATGTCTTAGATCATTTGTTTGAGGCAACAATATCTGAGGCAACCGTTTCGAGGCGACTATGATCTTTAGACAAGAGGGCGACCTCTAAAGTGATCTATACTCAATGACCGTGTACGAAGGCAACCAAGTGGGGTGTACCCTAAGAGTGCGCATGTGCGAGTGTGTTATTTTCAATTATTTTTGTCTTTGTACATGTTAATGGTGATCTAAGTTGATTTTAGGTTAAAACATTCAGTCTTGTCATGCATACCTATTATCAAACATCTAACAGTTATAAATTGCGGAAAATAAATTGCGGAATTTAAATTACAAGGCGTCGGGTATTTACATCGCCAAAGACAAACCCTTTAAAAATAAATAAAGCGATAAAAAATAATAAAAGGTCCTATTTACTATTACAAACTGGAGGCAAGTACATCAATATGATAAAAATAAGCAAACGCGTGCGGGAAATTAAATCGAGCGCAAACTAGGGTTTTGACCCCTTTTGTTAAAGAAAAGATCTTTTTTGTTGTTTTTATTTTAAGAAAGAAATTAATCTAAATTAATTATTAAATTAAATTAATTAATTAATAAAAATAAATTATTTTTGGGTTTTTGGTATTTTAAGAAAGAAATAAAAAAAAATTAATGTTAGTAAAAACCTAATTAAGTCTAATTTAATTTTAATTATTTACAAAAAAAGTTAAAATTATTCTAATTAACCTAAATTAATTTAATTAGTGTTTATTAATGAAATAATAATTAAAATTTAATTTGATAAAGAAAATATTTTGTGGTTTTTATTTTTATAAAGAAAATAATTTTTTAATTGGTTAGTAATTAAATAAAAAAATAATAAAGCATTTAATAAAAATAAAATAGATGAGAGTAAGGGGGTTTGGGCCTGATTTTGGTGGTTTGAGAAGCAATTATGAGGCCTATTACACGCTGGCCTTTGTTGACTCCTGGTGATCTGGTGTGCATGCGCTGACTTGGCTCCATGTGGACTATCAGATCTTGGCCATCAGATTTGGCCTTGGGCCACCTGGCTACTGGATGTATGGAGGCGCATGGTACGTTGTAGCAAGGCCAATGCACCGAATCACCTGAAAAACTACTGGATGTATGGAGGCGCATGGTACGTTGTAGCAAGGCCAATGCACCGAATCACCTGAAAAACAAAATTATGAATGAAAGTGGGGGACCTGGGATTCGAACCCAGGTCCTGATGATCATTGAACGTGCCCCTTGCCACTACGCTGCTTTGCTTTGTATGTTAATAGTATACAAAATAATTATAATATAAACAAAACAAATTATATGCCAGAAAATAAAAAAACGCGCGCATGATATTGAAATGGCCAATGGATAAACGCCAGCTCTTCATCCCTGTCCTTCTTCTACTGTAATTTTACCTGCGGATTTGAATTTGCAGCTAAAAACGTAACTCATTCCAAAAATCGTTTCCTGGCAATAAAAATGACCTTCAAAGGCATGTTAGGTTCGTCTCCTTCTCCTGAGTGCAACCATGCCCATTATAGGGACCAGTTTCACCTGAAAAAAGAATCCCTAAAAACAAAAACGCAACCCTAGCTATGGTGTTTTGGGGTTACAGCGCCTATAAACCAAATTGAATAATGCAAAAAGCTTAGAAATGCTGTGAGGATTTCAAATATGCAAGCAATTTATTCAAATGATGCAAGAATGAAGATTTATGATTTCATGAATAGAGCGGGTTGTCGTGATACTTACAGTGCTTGTGAAGGTGTGAGGAAGCTTGTTTTGGATTGGTTTCGCTTCAGTGAATGTCCAGGAAGCGATTGAGATGCTTGCCAAGTCCTGAAAATGTCCCTAGATATGAATTCGATCCCACACTTTTTAGTGAATTTTTCAACTTTTGTTCATCCTCTTTCTGCAGCCTCCAACCCTTATTTCGTTCCTTGTGGCTTGCTTATGTATGGTACAATGTGCTAGGGTAACAAATATGGCCTGAATCCTTCCACATCAATGCATTGAAATTTGATTTGATTCACCATTACTAAACCTTCCAAATTTGCCAAAACTCAATCTTTTTGCACATGGATTGCTTGATACGAATTTGATGGTGTTAAAGATTGCAATCAAAGCCTGAAACAACAAAAAAATCTCATGTAATCAAAGTTTTGGATTTTATTTGATTTAATTTGATTAAAAATGAATAAATTCAAATAAAAATCAAATTAAATAACAAAATTGATAAATGGACACATGGCTGAAGCTGAGGCACGTGGACAATGATGCAAGCTCAAATCAAGTGGAAAAGAATGGGACCATTTGATAAAATTTGAAGTTATGGGGATAGGTGACTTTTGGCAATTTTGCAAAAATGCCCAACTAGAACAATGCATAACTTCTTCAATTTTGAACTTTTGGAAGTGTTCTTAGACTTTTTAGAAATCTTGAGATGTCCTATAACCAACCCTTTTGGTCTCATCTAATTTTGATGTCCCATGCTCAGGTTATAAGCTTTGGAAAAAAAGGTGTTTTTGTTGACTTTCAAAAATTACCTATAATGTCCAAATTTATAACTTCTTGTGAGTGCATTTTCTGATCTTTAGGTATGAAGATGGATTGTATGAAATTGAATTCTCTTCAAAATGAGATTTGGATGGGTCATTTCTCATAAAGTATGAGAAAGTTATGCTTGGTAAAATTTGAGTTGACTTTTCCTACAAAACCCTAATTTAGCAACTTTTTAGTCTTGATGAATTTTGAGCAATCCTTGATGAATCATGATCAAACCTTGATCAAATGATGAAATACACTTCAAAATGATAATGTTGACAAAAAATCTTGAAGTTTGACTGTTTGTAGGTCACAGTTAACTTTTGCCCTAGCACAGTCGATTTTTGGACCCTTTGAGCATTTGACTGAGCAAACTTCCTCTGCAAAGCTTGAAACTTGACATGGATGACCTTGAGAACATATTAGGACATTGGGGAGCACTTGAGGTCATTTGGACTCAAGGATCTTGATGCAACACAAAACCCTAATTTGGGGTTGACTGCCTTAGGAGGTAGCTTGTTTGTCCAACTCTTGAGCAACCTTGAGCAACTTGGAGATTTTCCTTGCAATGTTTTGAGAAATATGAGAGGGAAAATTTTGGGGTACAACAGCTGCCCCTGTTCAATCTTCTTAAACTTGAGGATGTAGATTAGCTTTCGTGCCTTTCGTGATCCGAAGGTGGAAGATGATTGAACACTAGAGTGCCCAGAAATTTGCACTCGCATGAGGTGGTATCAGCCTTGTGATGTCTGGAATGGGATTACAGATGCCATTTGGAGATTGCTGGAGGGAGGATGGGCTTAAAGATGCCATTTGAAGGAGTGTCGATTGCATAAGAGATTTATTAACGAGAACTTGCATACCTGTTGTTGTGGAAGATTCCGCTGAGGAAGCCTGGTTTTTGTTGAGATTTAGGGACTTGCCTGTACTTCAACTGAGAGAATGCCTCTGCTGAGTTTTAAGAACTTGTTCGTAATTCAACTGGGGGAAATTTGTCGAGATTGAGAACCTTATCTCTAATTCAACCGAGGATAATTCAGTTGAGATTTAAGAACCGGTCAGGTCTTCGACTGAGGGAAACATCTTCATCAAGATCTAGGACTGTCTGATCTTCAACGGAGGATAATTCTGTTGAGATTTTAATACTCGTCCACAATTCGATGGAGGAAAATTGTCGAGATTGAGAACCTTATCTGTAATTCAACCGAGAATAATTTAGTTGAGATTTAAGAACCGGTTAGGTCTTCGACTGAGGGAAACATCTTCATCAAGATCTAGGATTGTCTGGTCTTCAACAGAGGATAATTCTGTTGAGATTTTAGAACTCGTCCACACTTCGACGGAGGAAAATTGTCGAGATTGAGAACCTTATCTGTAATTCAACCGAGAATAATTCAGTTGAGATTTAAGAACCGGTCAGGTCTTCGACTGAGGGAAACATCTTCATCAAGATCTAGGACTGTCTGGTCTTCAATGGAGGATAATTCTGTTGAGATTTTAGAACTCGTCCACACTTCGACGGGGGAAAATTGTCGAGATTGAGAACCTTATCTGTAATTCAACCGAGAATAGTTCAGTTGAGATTTAAGAATCGGTCAGGTCTTCGACATAGCTGAGAACTTAACTGCATCCTTCCTGAAAGGTAAAGGTCAGTCATATGCAATGCATGATATAGATCAAGCAATGATGTTCTCAAAATAAATGAGATTGTGTTGTATGATGCGTATATGCATGTATCATGATGTATGGAAATGTAATGTTTCTAGCTGGGGAAAATAAATCCCGGATAGCTGTTGGAGAATAGAGTTGAATTCTTCGTTTCCGCTGGGGATGGAGAACGAAGGTGATTGCGAGAATAAACCTGCAGGAGAGTATAACTCCGTTGAGGAATAAACTGATGAGGAGATTACTCTGTAGGGAAGATATGCTCTGCTGAGGATTCCTCCGATAAATTCCGCTGGGGATGAATTACCATTGCTGGTGATACTGAATCCTGTTGAGGATTAAATTCCTGTTTGTGAAAGGAATGAACTCCGCTGGGGATGATCTTTCAGTTGCGGCTTCACTGGGGATAACCTTTTAGACTCTTATGGGGATAATCCTTTGAACTTGCTGGGGACAATCTTCCAAAGTCTATTGGGGGATGATTCTCCAAACTCCACTGGGGAAGCTTTTTCAGACTGCGCTGGGAAAAATTTCAAACTCCACTAAGGATATTTTGTATTCTTCCGGGGAATATTCTTATACTCCGCTGGGGAATATTAAGACTGCCAGGGATATTAAGCCTTTTCAGTGTTGATGGTAGATAAACTCTGCTTGGGGAGAATATTACTGATTCATTCACAGTTGCAAGTCTCAGCTGGGGAGAGTTAACATTACTGTCTTATTCTGCGGGGAGTGGATGTTACTGAGACGTGTGCTGAGGATATGATGATGGCTTTGCATCAAGACTTTTCTACCCCTGTATCTGCGGGAGAAGGTGCCTGTGGAGGCCTTGTGGATCGAGTATTTATTCCAACCTATGAGGTGCTTGGTAATTGCCGATTGAAATGACAAATCTTCTTCTGGTAGGCAAGTGACGAGATGACGGGACATAGTCGTACGCTTTTAATCCCTAACTTTTGCCTGGATGGCCCTTTCGGGTTTTCAGTCCACCGGGATATCCTTTTTTTCCCAAGCCGCCTTTTCAGGTTTTCGACTTGTCGTGTGTACATTTTTGTTTTTATCCCTAATTTTGCCCGAACCTTTTTGGTTCGCCGGGAAGCCCTTATTTTTGCCTAGGCCAGTCGACCTAGCGGGTCTTTGATTATGCGTAGAACTTTTTGACTATGTCCATCCTCTCAGAGTGTAGGGAGTTGTCACTGTCAGTAGTGTCATGTTGCCATACTACAAGAAGATGTTTGATCATGCAAGATTCGTTGCTGGAATTCATGTCCAATTCCCCAATTGATTCAGATGGAGATTTACCCCTGGCTATTTGGCATTTTGAGAGATTCCTTGAATCTTGACTTGACTGCCCCAGATGATAGACAATGATCATGCCGTGCCCCTTGGTTGGAAGTGTTTTTCCACTTGAGGTGATCTTTTTTATTGAGAAGGTTTTTTTGTTCACTAGATATTCGTCGTGCGAATTTCTCTGCTGTTTGAACAAATAGTCATATGCAAACAATGTTATTTTAAGAATGCAAAGCTTATGTCTGTCTTGAAGTTTTTTGAAAATACATTTTTTTCAGTAAGATAGGAAAATTTTGTAAAATGTGACGTCAACTCAGGATTTACAGCAAGCCCTACAGGAGTCAGGATACCTTTTGTAATAGTATGCTTTCGAACTAACCCATGCTTCAGCTAGGACTTTTAAGGGTTATAACGTGGCCTGGTTCACGGTTTAAGAAACAAAGGATAAAGGCTCAAATTTTATTTGTACCCACCTGTTCTTCGTGATGTTCTTCGATCCTAAACTCAGCTAATTATGCATTTAGATCCCGTTTGAGTCTTTGCTCTGATATTCCAGCAATGGTTTGGATACCGACATATTATTTTGAACAGGCAGTCATTTTTGTTGAGAGTTTGTAGGATCTCTTTATTTTTTGATTTTATTATCCCTGTCTTTTTCTTGAATTGTTTCTTTTGTGATTACAGTCAGCGGGATGCCCCAGTTTTGTAAGTCTCCTTCATAGGTTTTGACTTAATCGCCCTTTATTTCTGAGAGATAATGACTTCATGTCCTGACGATTATAAGGAACCATCACTGTCTCTTGTTTTAGAAGGAGGTCTATGATGTCATTCATTGTGAACCCGAATTAACTGAGAAAACTACCCTGCCCCTGGGTCATGATTAAGGGTTTTAATTTGTGAAAAGAAAAAACTCCAACTTCTTTGGCTCAAAGGGGTTGACTAGGGATTATCTTCCTTATAACTCTGCTGTTTAGGATTTGAAACAACGCTTGTACCTCATCAGCAGGGTTTGTTCAAAAGCATGTTGTAGAGATTTTGATATCATTTTCGTCATCCTCCCTCTAAAGGCTTAGAGTTTTAATCGAGATTTGAACATCATAAAAAGGAAAGCATTTTAAATATAGTGAATACGAATGGATTGATTCAAAACAGACATATGCAATGCATTGATAAAGTAATAAAGTTTGACATGAATAAACTTTCGAACAATCAAAAGAAAATTACAACTTGAAAATTCTAATGAACAAAAGTCTTCTCGTCTCAGTACTTGTCACTTCAAATGGTGAACCTTGGGGGGTGGCAAAAGAATTCAATCTGACCGTCTTGTGTGAGTTCCAATTCTCCTTCATCAATCAGGTCTTGAATTTTGTTTCTCAACGCCCAACAGTTGTTAGTATCATGCCCCGGGCTGTTGGATTGATATGCACACCTTGCATCAGGATTGTACCTTGGGGAGGCTATGTGGGGATTCTGAGGAGGGTCCCTTAACGTCACTAGATTCAATCTCAACAGGTGTTGTAAAGCTTGAGACAACAGCATGTTAAGCTTGGTAAACTGCCTCTTGGGTGTATCCAGCTTACTCTGATTAACCCCTTGTTTTTGGCGAGGTTGTTGTTGGACTCGTGAGGTAGTATCAACTTGGAGGGGTCTATTCTTCATCAAACCAAACCTTTGACTTATCGGAAGTTGATTAATTACTTGGTCCCGGACCTTGACTGTTTGCTTCATGCTGTTGTATCTGTCTTGATGAAGCTGGTTGATAATGGTTCTCAGCTCTTCTTGTTCCCGAGCTAAGCCTTGGATAAGAGCCATCTGCCCCAGCATCTGAGTTTTCATGGCACTGAACTCAGCTTGCAGTTGTTCCAGCCGTTCGTCCTTATTGTCTTCAGGACTTTTCTTGACCAAGTTCCCAACGAGGAGTGTTTTCAACACTTCCTGCCCCTTGGATAGGTTTAGGAATATGTCCCTGAATTGAGCTTCTCGAGTTTGAAGATCTTGGTTGTCTGGTTGGAAAGCCATTGCTGAAATAAACAGCGAGAACATGAGAGACCTATACTGGGAGACCTGTTATGCAATGATATGTATGATATATGTATGCAATATTTTCAAGGATCTCGCGGGGTAAACAAGAAACTGTTAGAACTTGATTGCAACTTGATTGAAGAACTTCGTGTTGTTAAGAGTCCTTCTTCAAGAGTCAAGCTCACCATATCGAGTGAGTCATAGCCCCTGACTCAAGTCATCATGTTTTGATTTATAGACGACATTGGCTAGAGGAAAATAAATCCTCTTTTCCCCTTGCTTGGCGTCTGATTTACCATGACCTGCATCACAGACCCTTGAGATCCTTGAAATGGTTAAGGAAATGTAAAAGCATGATGTTATGATGTGTATGCTATGCGTTTAAGCAAAAGTGTGAGGTGTTATAAGTAAACCCTGCAATAAATCCAAATTATTGGATAAGGACTGTAAACAAAACCTACAAGGAACTCATGTTGTCAGATAACAAGAATGTGCAAGTAGTTCAAGTTTTGAAGGCACACAAGTCACACAATAGCCCTTAAATTTCAGGTTGGCATGGAGTTTAGGTATTACCCTCTTTCAGTTCAGTTGGTTCAAATCTGTCCTAGAAATAGTAATCGGGTTCTAGAGGATCTCAATATCACTGACTACCCTCGATCGGTCATAATTCCAGTTTAGTAACCTTTTCTTGCGGCCTGAATCATCGCGAGAGTTTAGACTCAATAAGTGTAGCATACTGCTACTATTATATGGCCAAGTTGGTCAATTTAAAGGTTCTAAGGTCAGTTGGTGCTTAATGACCCCTTAAAAGACCCATATTCTCCTCGTTGCGCCATAAGGGATATCGGTACAAACTAAAGTGCCACACCAACGTAGCTACTGCTTCAACCGTATCGGTCTACGTCGTACAGTTCCCTCACAGTTTATTGCTACTTACCTAAAGGGTATTCCCCAGACCCGGGTTAGGATCTATAGCAACTCCAATACAAAGCCCACAAAGATAAATCAAACAATTGAAAACAATATGATGAACTATTCCTAAGGTACACCCCACTTATTAAAGCGTCCCCAGTAGAGTCGCCAGTTATGTGATACGGTGGGAAAGAACTGACTGTTTTTTGAAATGATGGTTTGCGTTTTGCGTTCGTATTCGTAAAATGTCGCGGTAAGCAAGAGTCGCCACCGACTATTATTTTATCCAACAAGGAAAGGAAAAAAATACAGAAAAATTCCTTTTTCGAGATTATTTCTCGGGTTCGGGGGGGAGATTATAGAAAGGGAAGGTGTTAGCACCCTTTCTACTTGTGGTTATCCACTGGCTCTTAGGTACTTGCTCATATTGTTTTCAAAATGGTTTTCTTTGTGCTTGTGGGTTTGAAAAAAATTTTGTTTGAAAACTTCGATTTAACTCTTGCTTCTGTCCTCAAGAGCGTATGAAGTGTTTTTGAAAACTTTGTTCGAAAAGTGTAAGCGTGAAAAAGATTTTGTTTTTGTTTTTTTTAAAGAGCAAGTACTTAAGAACCATCTACCTATTCGAAAAAGGAACCGTTCTATGCTATCTTCCATTAGACAATGCTATCCCACTATTGATGAGTAGGTAGCATCGTCGTTGGAGTTTTAAGGGTCAATTTGAATTAGGGACATACGGTCACTAAAGCAATGTTAGGACGCCTTAGCGGTAACCCTAATGTCTTAGATCATTTGTTTGAGGCAACAATATCCGAGGCAACCGTTTCGAGGCGACTATGATCTTTAGACAAGAGGGCGACCTCTAAAGTGACCTATACTCAATGACCGTGTACGAAGGCAACCAAGTGGGGTGTACCCTAAGAGTGCGCATGTGCGAGTGTGTTGTTTTCAGTTATTTTTGTCTTTGTACATGTTAATGGTGATCTAAGTTGATTTTAGGTTAAAACATTCAGTCTTGTCATGCATACCTATTATCAAACATCTAACAGTTATAAATTGCGGAAAAAAAATTGCGGAAATTAAATTACAAGGCGTTGGGTATTTACATCGCTAAAGACAAAACCTTTAAAAATAAATAAAGCGATAAAAAATAATGAAAGGTCCTATTTACTATTACAAACCGGAGGCAAGTACATCAATATGATAAAAATAACCAAACGCGTGCGGGAAATTAAATCCAGCGCAAACTAGGGTTTTGACCCCTTTTGTTAAAGAAAATATCTTTTTTGTTGTTTTTATTTTAAGAAATAAATTAATCTAAATTAATTACTAAATTAAATTAATTAATTAATAAAAAATAAATCATTTTTGGGTTTTTGGTATTTTAAGAAAGAAAAAAAAAATTAATGTTAGTAAAAACCTAATTAAGTCTAATTTAATTTTAAATATTTACAAAAAAAAGTTAAAATTATTCTAATTAACCTAAATTAATTTAATTAGTGTTTATTAATGAAATAAAAATTAAAATTTAATTTGATAAAGAAAATATTTTGTGGTTTTTATTTTTATAAAGAAAAGAATTTTTTAATTGGTTAGTAATTAAATTAAAAAAATAATAAAGCAATTAATAAAAATAAAATAGATGAGAGTAAGGGGGTTTGGGCCTGATTTTGGTGGTTTGAGAAGCAATTCTGAGGCCCATTACACGCTGGCCTTTGTTGACTCTTGGTGATCTGGTGTGCATGCGCTGACTTGGCTCCATGTGGACTATAAGATCTTGGCCATCAGATTTGGCCTTGGGCCATCTGGCTACTGGATGTATGGAGGCGCATGGTACATTGTAGCAAGGCCAATGCACCGAATCACCTTAAAAACAAAATTATGAATGAAAGTGAGGGACCTGGGATTCAAACCCAGGTCCTGATGATCATTGAATGTGCCCCTTGCCACTATGTTGCTTTTCTTCGTTTATTAATAGTATAAAAAATAATTATAATATAAACAAAATAAATTATATGCTAGAAAATAAAAAAAACACGCGCATGATTTTGAAATGGCCAATGGATGAACGCCAGCTCTTCATCCCTGTCCTTCTTCTACTGTAATTTTACCTGTGGATTTGAATCCGAAGCTAAAAACGCAACTCATTCCAAAAATCGTTTCCTGGCAATAAAAATGACCTTCAAGGACATGGTTAGGTTCGTCTCCTTCTCTTGAGTGCAACTATACCCATTATAGGAACCAATTTCACCTGAAACAAAAATCCCTAAAAACAAAAATGCAACCCTAGCTATGGTGTTTTGGGGTTACAGTGCCTATAAACCAAATTGAATAATGCAAAAAGCTTAGAAATGTTGTGAGGATTTCAAATATGCAAGTAATTTATTCAAATGATGCAAGAATAAATATTTATGATTTCATGAACAGAGCGGGTTGTCGTGATACTTACAACGCTTGTGAAGGTGTGAGGAAGCTTGCTTTGGATTGGTTTCGCTTCAGTGAACGTCCAGGAAGCGATTGAGATGCTTGCCAAGTCCTGAAAATGTACCTAGCTATGAATTTGATCCCACACTTTTTAGTGAATTTTTCAACTTTTTTTCAGCCTCTTTCTGCAGCCTCCAACCCTTATTTCGTTCCTTGTGGCTTGCTTATGTATGGTACAATGTGCTAGGGTAACAAATATGGCCTGAATCCTTCCACATTAATGCATTGAAATTTGATTTGATTCACCATTACTAAACCTTCCAAATTTGCCAAAACTCAATGTTTTTGCACATGGATTGCTTGATACGAATTTGATGGTGTTAAAGATTGCAATCAAAGCCTGAAACAACAACAAAAATCTCATGTAATCAAAGTTTTGGATTTTATTTGATTTAATTTGATTAAAAATGAATAAATTCAAATAAAAATCAAATTAAATAATAAAATTGATAAATGGACACATGGCTGAAGCTGAGGCACGTGGACAATGATGCAAGCTCAAATCAAATGGAAAAGAATGGGCCCATTTGACAAAATTTGAAGTTTTGGGGATAGTTGACTTTTGGCAATTTTGCAAAAATGCCCAACTTCAACAATGCATAACTTCTTCAATTTTGAACTTTTGGAAGTGTTCTTGGACTTTTTAGAAAGCTTGAGATGTCCTCTAACCAACCCTTTTGGTCTCATCGCATTTGTATGTTCCATGATTAAGTTATAAGCTTTGGAATAAAAGGTGTTTTTGTTGACTTTCAAAAATGACCTATAATGTCCAAATTTATAACTTCTTGTGAGTGCATTTTATGATCTTGGGGTATGAAGATGGATTGTAGGAAATTGCATCCTCTTCAAAATGAGCTTTGGATGGTCCATTCTCATAAAGTATGAGAATGTTATGCTTGGTCAAAGCTGAGTTGACTTTTCCTACAAAACCCTAATTTAGCAACTTTTGGGTCTTGATGAATTTTGAGCAATCCTTGATGAATCATGATCAACCCTTGATCAAATGATGAAATAGACTTCAAAATGAGAATGTTGACAAAAAATATTGAAGTTTGACTATTTTTAGGTCACAGTTGACTTTTGCCCTAGTAAAGTCGATTTTTGGACCCTTTGAGCATTTGACTGAGCAAACTTCCTCTGCAAAGCTTGAAACTTGACATGGATGACCTTGAGAAAATATTAGAACATTGGGGAGCACTTGAGTTCATTTTGACTCAAGGATCTTGATGTAACACAAAAGCCTAATTTGGGGTTGACTGCCTTAGGAGGTAGCTTGTCTGTCCAACTATTGAGCAACCTTGAGCAACTTGGAGATTTTCCTTGCAATGTTTTGAGAAATATGAGAGGGGAAATTTTTGGGTACAACAATGTCTAACTCTGACCAGGAATGTATATCTTATCCCTAGTAAGTTTTTCCTTCACATGGGGTTCTTTTTGTTTGTTAAGTTCGCCTTCGCCCGACGTATTTTCTGTTTGCTAAGTTTCGCCTTCACCCGACGTACTTTATGTTTCTTAAGGTTCACCTTCATCCGACATTCTTTTGGCTTGTTAGGTCCACCTTCACTCGACATATTTTCCTTTTGCTAAGTTTAACCTTCACCCGACGTACTTTCTGTTTCTTAAGGTTTGCCTTTACCCGATGTTATTTTGGTTTGCTAAGTTTTCCTTCACCCGACGTACTTTATGTTTCTTAAGGATCGCCTTCATCCTACATTCTTTTGGCTTGATAAGTTCTCCTTCACCCGACTTTGTTTTGGCTTTTTATATTCTCCTTCACCCGACATTCTTTTGGCTTGTTAGGTCCGCCTTCACCCGAAGCATTTTCTGTTTGCTAAGTCCGCCTTCACCCGATGTACTTTCTGTTTGTTAAGGTTCGCCTTACCCAACATTCTTTTGGCTTGATAAGTTCTCCTTCACCCGGAGTTCTTTTGGCTTGTTAGGTTCGCCTTCGCCCGATGTTTCCTTCGTTCATTAAGGTTCACCTTCACCCGGTATTCCTTTTGTTTGTTAAGTACGCCTTCACCTGGCACGCTTTTCATTTGATAAGGATCTCTTTCACCTGGAATTTCCTTGTCGTTATTGAGTTTGCCTTCGCACGATATTCCTTCTATTTGTTAAGTCTGTCTTCACCTGGCGCGCTTTTTGTTTGATAAGTTTTTCCTTCACCTGGCGTTCCTCTGTCGTTGTTGAGTTTTCCTTCACCTAGCATTCTTTCCGCTCATTAAGTTTACCTTCACCTGGTATTTGATTTGTTGCTTGTTGAGTTTGCCTTTACCTGACATTCTCTCATGTTGCTAAGGTTCACTTTCTCCCGGCGTCCATTCATGTTGCTAAGGTTCACCCTCATCCAGCGTGGCTTTTTAAACGATGATGGTTAAAGGGTATTTTAATTAGGTATCTCGTTATATGTGTCCAATTTTGGCCAGACACATATGCTTGATTTATTTCTCAATGTGTGTCTAATCTTGACCCGACATACATTTCCTGATAACTACTTTTTATCAAAACTCGAAACCAAAAATAAATAACACCCAACTGGCTTTAGAGTGCAAATTTTACGATTCTATTAAGTATTCAATCCTCTTTCACCTTGATTGTTCGAAAGGTTACCGTCAATCTCACCCTCAGGTTAAAGAAGAATGAATAGGGGCAACTGTTGTACCCCAAAATTTGTCTTCTTCATTTTAATCCCCATTGGCTTATACTTCATTGTTTTATGCATACATACGTGTCATGGGGTATATTCTAATGGAATAAAGGCTTTTCTTTGTAAAAGGAACTGTGAAAGACATTTGTTCTGTTAAGTAGCATTATGAAGTAGAACTCATGGTTTTCAGGTTTAAATGTGTTTTGCACGCATTCCAAGTTATTCGATCAACAACCAAGCAAGTCATCATCGTATTAAGTTCTCATGTGTTCCAACATGCTCCGAATTATGCAGAAAGTCAAGCGTATCATTTGATTTGAGATGATGTAGATAGAAATTCAGTACGGTGCGTTTCAAGCTCAGAAATTCACAACTCGAGATCAGAGATTGTTTTTGGATTGATTATTCAGTCATTAGAACTGCCTTAAGATTTTATTCATTTCATCTGTTCACGCCAAAGGCTAATTTCGTGAGGAAGATTTTTTAAAGTGCAAAATACTTGATATGCAGTATATAATGGATTTATCTTTTCTCTGGTTTTTGGATACTTAAAAATTCGTAACTTCTGACTGTAATATCATTTTTGAGTTCCACTTGGAGCATATCAATCCTCTTTTTATTTCCTCCGACTTTCATGTTTGGCTCTGTTGTACCCCAAAATTTTCCCTCTCATATTTTTCCAATATTTTTCCAATATTTTTCTCTTACGTAGGTGTTTACAAACACTTGATTAAAGAAAAATAAAAATTTTGAAGATAAATAAGGTCTTTCGATTGGCATGAACAAGGTGTCTTTCGATTGATATTTTGACAGGCTTCGATTGAGCGCCTAACCTCCTCCATGCTTGCCTTAAATTTCCAAGCTTCAATTGAAGGCTTGGTCTTTTACTTGTTTGCTACACACCAACTTCAAATGGGCATGTTTTCCCTTTGAAAATGCCTCCTTTGATCCAAAGGGGAGGGTTTTCTTGTTAGTGCTTCTTCGATTGCACCATTGTCTTTGCATGCTGGCTTGACTCACAAATGCAATGGCTACCTGCATGCAACCTGGATCCCTGCTTTGATTGGGCATTTGTTTTCCTTGGAGCAAGCTTGTTTCATGCTTCTACTAGGCAAATTATCCCTTTGGGCGTGCCTTCAGTGCACAAGGGAAGAACTTCTCCAAACTGGCCTTCGATTCACAAAGCTCCCACAAGGCAAAGGCCTCCTCTTCAGCTTTCCTTCAGCACACAAGGCACTGGCTACCTTTGTGCCAACTTCTCCTAGGCAATGGCCTCCTCTACGCATGCTTTGACTTGCTTCATGCCAGCATCCACAAGACATAGGTTGCCTTTGTGCCAGCTTTGACTGAGCAATGGCCCCATTTTAAACAATTGTACACACTTCAACACGCGTAATAGCCATTTGAAGGACACACCTTGGTGGCCCATTCGAAGAGGGCACAAAGCGTGCACAAAAAGTCCATTCAAAATAGCCATTCTAAGGACACACTTTGATGACCCATTCGAAGAAGGCAGAAAGCGTACATAGAAATCCCATTCAAAAGAGCCAGTCGAAGGAGGCAACTTGGGGCCAATCGAAGGGCGTGGATTGAAGGCGTTCGAAAGAGTGAAGCATGTCCAGGTTCATTCAAAAGGAGACAAGTTCCCATGAATTTTGCAACGTACAAAACACCATTCATGGCTTTGAAAACACTTGTTTATGGTTGTTTAAACCTTTGTTTTCTTATTCCCTCCATCCCCTCTATATAAAGAACCACATACATACGCACGAAAAGGAGTCTAGACACAACAGGAGGGAGAATCACACGAAATCAAAAAAATATTCTTGGAGGTTTTCCTGAAGATTTTCCAATCATCCCCAACCCTTAAGCAAGTGTCTCCACATCCAGAAAGTGCCAAATCGAAGGTTTCAACTATTGGTAAGAGAGGGTAAAAGATTAAACTTTGTATTTGCACGACACATCAATACTTGTAGTCATTTGATTTATAATCAAAATTAAGGACCCGGGTTCGACACCCAGATCTACATTTTTTTTGCTAACACTTGCTGCAGATGTAGCCTGAATAGACACAACGCGTGCAGAATTGAAAGACCTGGGCTTGGCACTCAGGTCATGCTTTTTGTTTTTCAAACATGTTTGCAGATGTAGTGCCCTTATAAGTGATCCATCAGGCAATTCTAGCAGCGCCCTCTGGATCGAAAGCCACATCCTGTCACTGGATCAAAGGGTAATCGAAACATAGCTTTCCCTTCATAGAATCGAAAGACACCATCTCCCTGCAATCAAAGGATGCTTCCTGTTATATTTTTATTTTTGTTTTCATTTCTTTATTGACCCTCTTTTATTTAAATTGACCTTAAATCAAAAATCACAAAAAACATTAGGCTAGTTGTTTTTCTAATTAAATTAATTTTGTAAATAAATTAATTAATTATTCTAACATTTTTCTTGAAATTAAAATTAAATAGACTTAGGTTGTATTTTCTTAAAATAAAACAAAAACAAACAAAAAGATTTCTTCCCCTTAGGATTTAGACGTCCATTTTAATTTGTTTGTGTATTTATTTATGTTCGCATTTTTCTTTCTCATATTATTTTAATTGCTTCCCAGTTTGTAATAGTAACTAGGACTTTATTTCTCGTATTTTCATAATGTACCTCTCACAAAGCCATGTAATAGCGTAGGATTTACATTCCCGCATTTTATATTTTTGTACTTTACATTTCTGTATATATATTAACTGCTAGTAACTAGGCGTGTATGAAAAAGACTGAAATTAAACGTTAGCAAACTTAACAAAAAGACAAAAATAATTGAACATAACACACTTTCCCATATGCACCTCTAAGGTACGCCCACTTTGGTTGCCTTCAGAAATAAAACAGTCATGAGGTAGGAACGCTTTAGCAAAGACCCATAAATCAAAAGATAATATTCCCTCGATGACCCTACAGTTTCATTTCCGTAAATGATCTAGTCCCTAACAAAATTGATAAAGCGTCTCCACAAGTTGCGTTCGTGACTGTAACGTCCCTTCGAATGTCCCTCATACATCCAACGGTAGGGCTATCTACTCACTAATAGTAGGATAGCATTATCTAAAGGATAGGAAGAAAAGAACGACCCTTTTCGAGTATAAAAGTAGATAGTTGTTAGAAGTTTGCTCAAAAACATTTTGCACTTACACAAATACTACTTTTCAAAAACATTTTCTTTGTTAACACTCTTGAGGACTGATACAAGAGTTAAACGCAAAGTAAATCTCCGCACTAAGGTATTTTCCAAACATTTTCAAAACACACAAAGCACAAAGGTATTTCAAAATGAGCAAACCTCTAAGAGCCCGTAGATAACTACAGATGGAAAGGGTGCTAACACCTTCCCTTTCCATAATCTACCCCTCTTACTCATAAAATCTCGAAAAGGTCTTTTTCTGTTCTTTTCACCCTATCCTTAAATTGGATAAAAGAAAAGTCGGTCGCGACTCTTACTTACCGCAACATTTGCGAATATAAAATGCAAAACCAGTATTAAACAGTCGGTTCTGCCACTGTATCACAGGCTCGAAATCCAATTCTTTGAGGAAGATCTCCGAATGCGCGAGTAATTTGAAGTTAAATAGTGGAAAAACAGTGAAAATACTGTGCTGAACCATTATTTTCTAGACATTCAAAAATTCATAACTTTCACCTGGATCGATATTTTTTATCCGTTCTTTGGGCAGAAAATATGCCTTGATTTTATCCTTGATTCGTATGTTCGAGTCGAGAGCTAAGTTCTTGTAGAAGATCTCCGAAAGTGCAAATTACCTGAGTATTTTTACAACAAAGCATAATTTTGGTTCACCGTCTTCTTGATATTATAAAAAATGTATCTCTCTCAATTTTTATCATATTGGGACGATTCTCGAAGTGTGAGTTTGAAAAAAAATTATATTGTGATGTTGCTTCAGATATCAAGTTCAAACGGTATTCCGGAGGCTTCCGTTTATGGTTTGTTTCGCAAGTGGTACAGTGAATTTCGCTGAAACTGAAAGGAAATTTGTCTGAGACAGCATCTGAGCAACTTCGAAAATTTATAACTTCTTGGTTTTTGGTCGTATCGCATCTGTACTTTCGAAATTGCGTCATAAATTTTCTCATCTTCATTTTTTCTTTAGGGCTCGAGTCGAGATTTTGCACCGATGATGACTTGGCATTTTCTAGTCACGTTGTGCAATAAATTTGTTGACACTGTCAAAACAAGGCCCAATTCAAATTCAAATATGAGGTCCAATTGGAGGGAGTATATATTCAAAAATCATATTTTCTCTTGTAACTTCACACACTCCCAAAAACTTCTCACAAATCTCTCTATATTCTCTCAAGGATCAAACTCACCTTTTGTCGTACCCCAAATTTGCCTTATCTCTTTTATTCTTATCTGGATTTGAACTTTGCATTCCATTTGCATCATTTTATTATTCGGTCATTTGCATATCCCGCATCTCAGGGAATCAGGTGCTTTGGTTTAAAGTTTTAGGGTTGCGCCCTCTTTATGTCTAATCTTGTTTTGAGGTTTTTTTCTTATCAGGTAAAAAGGAAGCACATTGGTTCTCGATTAGCAGATCATGGAATGAATTGTGTCGTTAGGTTACAAGGATTGGTTCTCTCTCAAATTTATCAGAGCTTGGATTAGGGTTTATTTCCCTATGTGTGTCGGTCAAGATGTTAGGGTTTTCGGATTTTTGGTTTCTGTGAAGATGTTTCTTTTGCCTGCCTCGAGGATGGCTCAGAGCTCAGTGCGTTAGGTCAAGAATTCCACCTCCTCGCATTTCAAGTTTCTTCTTTAAGTCTCTAAGCCATTGAGTCTAGAATTTGGAGTTTGAATTGGAAAATGTGGAGGTCGAGCACTTCGGAATGTCAAAGTCAGAGTTCTGTTCGAGAAGCGCAAGTGTGGTTCAGGCATGATTTGAAGATTAAGGTTCAAGCGACTGGTGTTGTGGGTTCGAATTAATCAGAGGAAGTAAATTCTTAAGCATTCATTTTGTTTTGTTTAAGAGTTTGATCAGAAGGCGCGTGTTGTGTTTGGAATACGAGTTATAACAATTATTCAGGATTTCTTGAGATTCAAGTTATTAAGTTGAGATGTGCGTTCGAATCATTCAAAAGATAATTTCAGAATTTAAACAAGATCGAGAGTTGTTTGATTTCCATACAAGAGAATTCATACAAATAATATATCATTCAAGCTTTCGTATTCGTTACATTTTTTGGACTGATTACAAAGCGTAATGAAAAATGAATTATAGTATGGAATACAAATTACTTTTTGTTTTGATTACAAAGAAAAGAGAAAAATAATTTGTATTTCTTCAAGTCTTCATCTTCAAGTCATTCGTCCTCGCCTTGGTATTTTCATCATTCGATCTCGCTTCGAATCGTCCAATAATTATGCTCATGAAACAAGAAAAAGAAAAGGGGTTAGCAATCAAAACATGAAAAAATTCAAACAAAGAGTTAATTGATTGTTATGTCATCATAAGGGTTTGCCTTTTGGAATCAGTTAAAGAGGGAGATGTTTTTTATCATGTCTTAAGTTTTCTTCCAAATTGCAAATCACAAAGAGTTTTCTCTTTGGTTCACAAAAAGAAAAAAAAGAAGAAGAAAAGAAAATTGCCAAAGCAAGCCCAGCCAACAAACTGCCAAGGCCAAACAAGCACAGTGCACGAAAACAAACAAAGGCAAGCACAGCAGGCCCACAATGTTACAAAAAACCAAGTAAACTGTCCAGCATAATAGCGCACAAGCCAAGGCAGAACAGGCAGCAAACAAAGGCAAGGCTGCAAGTCAATTAACAAAGCAAACAATGCAACATAAAGGGTATCAAACAAAAGCAACAAGTCAAACATAAGACTAGCAGCCAAAGCACCCTATTTCATCATTTTCCAAATAAGCCAACCCTTCAGAATTTTAAGTAAAAAGCACAAAAGCTTTATATCATTGAAAGAGAAAGAGGAAAGAAAAAACCTGCATGCTGCATAACCCAAAACAGTCCAAGAACTACTCTTGTAACATTGCACAAAATAGGCAAGTTAGAAACCTGCATTCTAAAGCCAAAGACAGCATACCAATTTGTTCAAATCTCATTTTTTTCCCACATTTTCAATGGGGTACCATTATAAGAAGAAGTCTCAATATCAAACAAAAGGAGAGATTTTTCTGAAGCGAAAAAACAACTGTAAGAACCAAACCAAAAACTCCCAACCACAAAACTGTTAACCCCAGAAAACCAGCAAAACCACAAACTTTCAACCCAAAAACCAAAAAAATAATACCAAAACTGCAAACCAAAAAAACATACCAGCTTACCTTGTCAATAAAACAACAAACCTGCAATTAAAGTATTCATCACCAATTTTTCAACAACATCAGAACCTGCACAAATGTATAGCGCATTAATAGCTTTCCCCAATCGTGTCGACTTCAACACCGATACTAGTTTGTTTTGAGATATTGTCAGAAGAATAAGGGATTTCTTTTACTTACCTCGTTCGAAGCTCTGTCGAAAAGACTCCGACAGGTATTTTCCTCCACCAACCTTTTTTATACTTCCATGCTTGATTCTCAGAGCTGATAATCACGCAATTGTTGTGAATTTGTTGATTGTTGCTGTGAACTCTGTTTTGTTGTTATTATTAAGTATGCAAAAAATCGTAGAACTGAGTAGCTGTTAAACTTGTTAATAAAACACAAAGTCATAAAACCTTAGAACCTTAAAACCTGCAAAAACCATAAAAATCTATTAATCAGCAAAACCTGTCAAAAAACATCAAAACCTGTTAACATTAGAATTTGCTTTCCAGAACATAGAACCTTGTTAACAAACTCTAAATCTCAACCTGTTCAAACCTTAGAACATAAAAATCAGTTAAAAACATAAAACCTGTTAAATCTCAGAAACTGCTACAACCATACAGCCCACTAACCCGCTTAACTTGTCAAAACCTCACCCTATTAATCTACTCCTCCACCTTCTGCCTCACGCGTACCATCACCTTACCGCCTCCATCTACGGCCAATATTCCTCTATCGCATCTTGCTCGTTTTTGTTCAACATCATTGGGTTTCATCCCCACAACACCATCAACACCACTCTAAACCCTTTCTTCCCATGCCTCAGTCAACCACCAAACTGAGATTGACTCACGCCTAGAGATACGAAAATGAAGGCATAAGGGCAAAGAGATGAAGTTTAAGGACCTTACCAACTGGAGAGTGTCTAGTTACTCTTCAATTTTGTTTCGAAGAAGATGATTTCAGAGATATTCGATACATCCTTTCCGATCTTGTGCGTCTGCGACTCTGATCTTCACTTCTCTTTCTTTTGTTTTTGTTGCATGTTTATGTGCGCATGGAGATGTCGAGGAAACCGTTACAGTGATAGTTGATGAAGAAGTAAATTGAGACTAAGGGAGTACGATACCGTGAAGGTGAAAAAGATGAACGATTTGTTGTTACATTTTCGTCTAGGTTGGAGAAAGATTAAGAGACCAAATTATGTTTTAAGAAGAGGGTTTGAGAGGTTCGATTAGTGTAGGAACCGAGGAGAAAGGGATTTCTTATGTTTTTTTGTTTTAATTGATTGAGTTTTTTTTTGGGGGAATTAAACAAAGTATTTAATTGGAATCATTGAAATTTTCTTTTCCTCTTCCCTATGTCCACGGCGCCCATCTCATTCCCTTAGGGTTTCTCAAATTTTTTTCTTCCCCAAGTTTAATTCGGGTTTGGGCCTAAACATTAGAGCCCAACCCGATTGTCATATTCTCTTTATTTTATTTTGCTTATAGAATAAAAATAGTTAAACAGCATAGTTCAACTGGCAAAGCATCTAATGTTGAACCTTGGGGACCCGGGTTCAACCCCTGCTGGGGCATTTTCCAGATTTTTCCATTTTTTTTAGTTTCTTTAGGCTTTATCTTTATGCTTTTTATCATGTACTTCTAAATATATTTATATATATATATATATATATATATATATATATATATATATATATATATATATATATATATATATATATATATATATATATATATATATATATATATATATATATATATATATATATATATATATATATATATATATATATATATATATATATATATATATATATATATATATATATATATATATATATATATATATATATATATATATGTGTGTGTGTGTATTTAATAGTTATTGCATGAAAAAAATATACAAAACATGTTTGTTTTAATTAATTTTTCATTTTTGTTATTTACTTAATTATTTTGTTTAATTTTCTTTAATTCAATTTGTTTTATTTAACTTAATAAAATATCCAAAATAAGTTAAAATTAGGTTTTGATTTTCATTTCGCCATAAGTTGTAAAAAAAATATTATAGTACTATTTTTCTTAAAACAATAAATATTTAGGGTCTTAGTTTCTTTATTTGTTCATTCAAACCCCGATGCCATACTCCCTTAGTTAGCTCCGTGAGGCGATTAAGACCCGTTCGATCGCCATATGTCGAAATAGATTTTTAGCTCACTTGTACATAACAAACAAGTAGGTTTCTAGTCTCCCCCTTTCCTTTTGTATTTAAAACTTAACATTCACGAATCAAAAAAATCCAAAACACTTAACTATTACTCGAATTTATTTCAAAACTCGCGAAAACGCTCAACAAATCAAAACTCCCCCCAAGGGCATATTATCTCTGTTATACCGCGATATTGGTCGTGCCTATTGCTAGAATGCGTGCGTTAACGTCGCCCACTAAAAAACACAAAAAACCAATCATTTTCTAGAGGAACTACGATGTTCTGATTCCTTCATTGGATATGTAGGCAAAGGGTCGCGAAACCCTCACGAACGCAATAATCGAAAACCATCCATTTCCCTTCTAGCAAGCCTAGTTGTAGATAAATACACCCTTTAAGACAAACAAACAAAATGGATCCCATTGAGTACAACGGATGCGAGGGGTGCTAATACCTTCCCCCCGCATAACCGACTTCCTTACCCTTTCTTTTGGTTGCAAGACCATCTTATCCATTCCCTTGTGGTTTTATCGATATTTTCCCTTCCTTTAGGATAAATAAAGTTCGGTGGCGGCTCTGTGTTTTCTGCCGGTGGCTTCACCTTTATTTGAATTTTTCTCAAGAACATCAACAATCTTCATCAAAGCCTCAAGAACAAAAGTCTAAAAAGCTGCAAACCTATTCTCCCTCAGAACCGCCGGTGACCAAAGCCACCACCTCCTCCCGCCGCCACCAGTGACGCGACTTATTTCCCCTTGATCGCGTGATTTTCCGGTCATCCCTCCGTCAAATCACCTCGAGTTCGCGACATCTCCTCCCTCCTTTGATTGTTTTTGGCGATTCTATCCTCTTCTCCGATTCGCTTTTGTTTGGTAATTTCACATAATCTCTTGCACTTAATTGCTTATTAAATAATTGATTATGTGATTTGAGATAATTTGAATTGAATTCTTGAATTATACTTGTTTGTTGAGATTAATTTGAGTTGACATAATGTGAATTGAATTATGGAAGTTACTTGAGATATTTGATTCATGAGCTTGTGATAATGTTAAAATTCGGAATTGGTTGAGAAATTACATAATTGATATGGATCTTGATTTTTATTTGGTAAATTGATGTTTATTTTTTTGAACGCCGAATTTTGGATTTAAGTATCGATTATAGAATTTTAATGAGATATAACTTATAATTCATGAGTTAATGCAACTTTTCAAATCAATTTGTTGAAGAATTTGATTTTACAACATTAAAACGTCAAATTCGATAAGTTGCATTAACACTTGAATTGTGTTATTTGAACTTGAATTATACAGATTTTAATTGTTGAAAAGTGTTTATAATATCCATGTGATAATACTTGAACTGATAGATACTTTTGTGCATTCATTTATGATGTTTGAATCTGATTTCGGTTAATTCAGTTTCAAGCGTGTGTTGCTTCCCAAAAAATTTAAATGCCTTGTAAATGGTTTCTTAATTGTTGTTTAATGCATATTCATGCTTCTTTGGGCGATTGTGGATTATTATGGTTGAATTTTACCATTTTCGACGTGACTTTTCGTGTGATTCATGAGTAAACAGTGTTGCTTCCTAGGAGTGGTAAATTTCTCTTACAATGTGATTTGATTCACGGTGTATACTTTTGTGAGATTCTTGGAAAGTTTGGTAGCTAACGGTATCGTTTTTCCGATACATTGGTGCATACACTGAATGCTTAACCACTAATTATCTTGCTTGTGATGCTAGCTTGCACGAAGTTTTCCAAAGTAACTTTGCTTTAGCTTTCTACGAACTCTTGTTCATTTAGTATTACACTGATACTGCTTTATGTTTTCCGCATCATTTACAACTTCCCTTGCCATGAGAAGTAGGATAAATATGCATGTTCTAGGAGTCCCTTTGAGGCAATTATGGTTTATTTGAAGACCTGTTTAAGGCAATTATGTTTGTGTTTGCAAAATACCTCCAATAGGGGTAATGTTTGTGTATGTTTAAAGACCTACCTTGGAGTAGGCATTCCGTATTTACATTTGTGCCAAAGACCTTAATGAAGGCGTCTCGTTCTTGATTTCCTATTAATAAGTCCTCAAAGAAGGAAGGTGGAGATGGTTCCCAATTGACCCCCATAATTTCTAGTTCGTGTCATTTTTAGCTCGCATTGTATGTTGATGCTTTAGAGTGTGCTTCTTCTTGTATCGAGTTGGTCGAGTGGAAAAGGTTTCTGAACTCAAACCCCTACACTTTGAATTAAGCTCGTGTCGGGCGACGTTGGTGCTCCATGCATGTTCATATTGCCTTCTATCTCCTACCTTGATTCTTGATATCCTTGTTATGTGCTTAGTCGCTTTGGACGTTCACTTCCCCCTCTATGTACTTCTTGCCTCGATGATACGATACTTTGGTTAAGAGCAGCTTTCATGACCCATCTTACCTAGATAACGAGATATCTATGGTCAGAAACATCCCCCATTTTATCTACCTCGATTATTGATATCTTGGTTAGCCCTTTTGACTTGAGTTAGTGTGCACTACTCATGCATTATGTGTGCTCTCTTTGTTAGAGTTTGTTGATTATGCTTAAGCCTATGCTTCTCTTTAAACCCTCACCCAGTTTTTGTTTGTTGGTGAAGTCAACCTTCACCCTATTTTCTTTCGCTTGCAAGGTTCTCCTTCACTCGGCATTCTTCCACTTGTGAGACGTGCCTTCACCTGACGCTCTTTCATTTGGATTACGCCTTCACCCAGAATTATCCCTTAGGCTTGCTTGTTTCGATTTTGATTCAAGTTAGACATTAGGTTATGAACCATGCATGCTAACTTAGTTAGAGGTTATCTTCTTATCCTTGACCTTAGGGTCGTCATTGTATGATAACATTAGGGATAGATTTTGATAGTCCCCCTTAGTTGTTTTCTTTCCTTTTTTGTATTTTTGCATTAAAACTAAAACTTCTTTTTCTTGGAAAATATGAAAACACTTAATAATTAAAGGTGTGATCTGTATGCAGTTAAGTCTTGTGGGGTAGAGTGGATCGGTTTAGACTAAATCTTGATCTATTTTAACTTCGAACTTTATTACGGTTCAAATCACAAACTTTTTTCCCAAATAACAAAAAAACACCAACCAATGCAAATCTTTTTGTCTTCGAACTTTCTTTTTTTTTCTTTTAAAACCTTTTCAATAAGGATATGTTGTTTCAAATTCGAACAACTTAGAAATTCTAAGTGTGTGAGGGGTCGAGCATGAGTCTCTTTATGAGCTGCAATGCCAAGCACGGATTGTAATCCTAACCGTAAGGATGCAAATGCAACATTATCCATATAAAACACAAAACAAATAGAAACTATTGAGCCGAACTACGATGCTCTGATTCCTTAAAAAAGATACGTAGGCATCTGGTCGTGGGGCTCAGCCTAGCGAAACTTTGTAAATGTTTACTTTTTTCCCCGTGTTTCATTTTGCATGCATCCCCTCTTTGATTTTTCTTTTAAACCTTTAGAATTTGTTTTGAATACACCCTTTGGGTTAGAACAACAAGAGTGGATCCTATAGAGTACTATGGACGTGTGGGGTGCTAATACCTTCCCCTCACGTAACAGACTCCCTTACCCGTATCTCTTGGTCATTTGACCTTGATTTATCCCTTTTCATGGTTACTCAATATTTACCTTTACCTTCCAGTGGGATAAAAAACTTTGATAGTGACTTCATGGATTTCATCTCGATGATTTGTTCTACCAGTTGTTTCACTAGGGCATGTTGTTCTATAATGACTTTATTTACTGCACTCGTAACTTATAATATCATCACCCTTTTCTTGTATTCTTTCTTAGGAGGGTGAGTGTTTCTAAAGTTAATTAAACCCTTGTCAATATGTTTAAGCTTGTTCTTTCTCAAATATATATTGTAGCTCTTAACAAATTAACCCATCTCCTCTTTATTAGGATCTTCTTTGACATAATTTCCACCTTATTCCTTTGATTTACAAGCTTTAGATGATGAATCTTTTAAATAAATATCATGTTTATCTTCCTTTCCTTTCTCTTTAGTTTTCGACCTTACTTCCCTAACGGCGAGTCGTTTCAGCTCATTTTCATGCTCGACTAATGTTATACCCCAATTTTTTCCCCTAAGATACTCTATCTTCTCATTATCATATGTGATATCTTTGCTCAAGGAATTCTCCATCATACTAAGGAATCAGGTTTTTGAGATTAGATCATCACCTCCTAACACAAATGATCAAAATTAGGGTTTGTGATAAAATCAGGTTTTCTATGAGTTTTTAAGCTACACTTGATTCCATGCTTATCTTCATATCCCCAAGCATCTATGATTTAAGAATTAAGCATCAACTTTGGTTGGAAGAGATTTAATTGATCAATGGGGGATAAAACAGTCATTTAAGCAAAAGTCAACAAAAGTCAACTATTGACCAAGTGGACTTATGGTCAAAGTTGAGGTCAATGATCATGTTTTAACATCATATGGCCTATGTTTAAAGATATTCAAGAGAAGGATTAATTTTGAATTTAACTTGTTCATGAAGGTATCTTGGTGAAATTTAAAAAAATTCTAAGTATGTAAAGTCATAAGGCTGAATTTCAAAAATTCATAACTTCTTCATTTCTTATTGAAAATATGAAAACTTTACATTGTTAGAAAGAGAAAAATAAGATATACAACTTTGTGAATGTGATCCCATATCCAAAAAGTGATTATTTTGAGAGTTATGGAGCAAAGAATTATAAGTCACTTTGTTGAATTATAGGTCATTTTCCAAAATTCCAGATTTTCGTAGCCAGTTTCTGCAACTTTAATGGATCCATATACAAACACTCCCAAAATGAAAGTTATAGGGAATCTTAATGTCTTTCCAAAAAGTCAAAGTTTGTGACCTAACTCAAATAATTGATCAAGTTATACCCTTTAGTCTGGGAATGTATTTTATTGAATTTTACCAAGTCAAATCTTGGAATTTCTCAATTTCTCCAATTGTGGTCATTCTTTTTGACTCCAATCAAACCCATAAGCTATTTGGGTTGTGTATAAGAGAATCAAACCTTCTATTTACACTCATGCATGCATTTGTACCAAGTTTATACAAAAAAAAACCTCAAAATTTCCTAAAATAGCCATTTTTCTATTTCTCTCTCTATACTCCACTAACTTGTACTATATTTTAGACACATGCTTTTGCATATATGAGCTGTATAAAACATAAATAAATTCAACCTACCTCTTCACAAAGTGCATGCTTGTGCAACAAGGTGAATTTTGACTGAAACTTCCAATTTCACCCTCCAACGAATTTGTGCACCAAATGACAACCCTACCCCCCTTCTAATTACTCTATATAAGACCCTCATTCCATTCATTCACGGAGAAGCCCTAAAGCCACCAAAAATTAGATCTGGTCATTTTTCTCTATTCTTGGAGTTTTCTCAAGATCTCTCATTTTGCTTATGCATTTCTCAACATTTGTCGTGCCTTCTCTTCATTAAAGCTTATAGATCAAGAGTCTCTGGGTTTCTAAGCTCAAATGTGCAAGAATTTGTGGAATTTTTTTCCACTCAAGTAAGCTTCCTCTTACTTCATCTCTCTCATTTTAGGGTTTTAGGATTTATAAACTTGTTCATGCATATTTAGCTGAGCCATACACTATGTATGAGATATTTGTTAGGTTGCATTTGAGTTGATTTCATGTTTTGTAATTTCTGAGTTTGTGTGCAAACTAAATTTTACCATGACCTTGTTCTTCGATTATCTCCATGATACGTGAACCATTTATGAAAATTATTGGTAGCATTATGTTCCTCATAATTTTTAGATCAAATTTGTTGTTTATACTTTTTAATTTCATCAAGTATAGAGTGAAAAATCTGGGATTGAAGTCAGCATACATTCTTGAAGATATGAATGATTTTTGATTTTTTAGTCAATTTCTCGCCCTGATTTCTCCCTCATATCTCAACCATTTCAAAAACTTCTTGATTCAGAGTTGTAGATCTTTCTGAGATCTACAACTTTAATTTTTACACTTTTCAATTTCGTTGAGAAATGAGAGAAATATTTGGATTTAAAGGGAGTTGGGTGATTCATCATTTTTCATGACTTTTGTGATATTTGTGATGCACGAATTCCAATGTTGGTTTGTCCTCTTCCCTATTTTGTCTTATTATCCCAATTTTTTGGAAAGCGTGTGATTGGTCCATGCATGCATGTGGGACCCCTGCACTGAAAACTATGTTGGCTACAATTATATTTAATTCTTTTTCTTTGTTTTATTTTTTACAACATTTTATTTTTTTTCTTAATTTTACTTAAAATATTTTTTTAATAAAAAAATTTTAAAAAAAATCATGAGTGGATTTTAAAATGTATATTTTATAATTCTGATTTTATTTTTATTTTCCGACATTTTTTCCATATTAATTAAATAAAAGGGTTAAAAGTGTTTTTAATGATTTTTATTTTGTATAGTTTTATTATAAAATTACGTCTGTCGAATTTAGGAGCTCTAAAAGTTCACAAAAAATATTTTTGTGTTCCTCTGAGTTTTTTTATTTTTTATGGTCTTAGACCTCATTTACCTTAGGTTATATTTAGTTTTCAAAATTTGAGAAGTAATTTAATGATTTTTGAGGTTTTATTGCTTCTTTTTGAAGTTTCAATATAATTCACTCATTTCCATTGATCTCAAAATTCCAAAAAAATATGTTCAACCTTATTTAAGATTTTGAGATCCTGTTTCTCATTTTTGTAGATTTTTAATTCTGATTTTTGTATTTTATACAAATTTATCTTATTTAATGGTCATTTAAGCCTAGTTTTGAGCTAGTATTAATCTTTCAATTTAATTTTGATATTTCCATGAACTTTTAAGTTTAACAAGGATTAGTTTCTAACTTATAAAGATTTGAGATATTTTTTTAAATACTTTTTATAATTTTATATCCTATTTTTCTATTTTTCATGGAATATTGAAATGAATATGTCCCTTTAGTCTAGTGTAATTGAGTCAAGCTTCATTTTGAAAATTATGGATAGAATTTAAGGCAAATCTTTGGGTATATCATGACCATTTGAGTGACTTAATGTTATGTCAACTTCTTTTAATTTATTGGAAATTTTAGGTTGAACATTTGGTTTTTACCTTGAGCATAGAATTTGTGTGGTTTTGAAACCCTAATTAGGACTAGTTTTGATCTTTTGATCATTTGTTTAAGTTTCTTTTGGTTTCAATGTTTGTTTGAGGCATGATAAGCTCAAGGATAGTCTTGTAAATACTTGAGAGGCATTTTACTTCCATTTTGTTCATTTCTCACTTCATTTTAGTCTTGATCATTCTTATGCCTTTTGGTTGATCGTGCGAGGTACATGGGATGCATTTATGCAACCTTTGGGAATTAGATTATCATTTATTTACCTCAACTTCATGACATGTTTAGGGTATTAATTTAAATATGATTGAACCATTTAAGCACTCAAACTTGTATTGATTTGCTTGTTTGCTTAACTTCTTTGACCTACCTTTGGTCTATGCTTGACAATTCTTCTTCCATCTTCTTGGTTCACCTCTTTGAGTGTTTGTATGATGTGTTGCTGCCCATGAGGCTTTCTTCTTCTAAACTTTATCTCTTTCTTATATTCCAAGTTACTTGTACTTGATTTATGCTTAAAACTTGTGCTTACTTGACCATTTCCTTACTTGTCTTAACTTGCTTTGCACCATGAACCCTAAGCCTCTATTGCACGGCCCTTAGAAGAATGTTTTGATTCTTATGCATATCACTTGACACTTTACTCCTCACTATTCATGATAACTCTTCACTACACACTTGCCTTATGTGTCTCCCTTTGCTTCATGTTTGCTTTATTTCTTCTTTTTCCCCTTTGCTCGACAACATGTACCCTTAGGATGTTGGTTTCATCTTACTTAAGATAAACCAATTATACCTTCAGTTCTAAACCATGTATGTCAACATTAGGGTCTTATCTTAGTCCCCTTTTCATCCTCAACCATAGGACTATCAATGCATGCTAACTTAGGTAGATGTTCCCCTTTATTATCTAAACTTTAGGACCATCATTGTATGATAACACTAGGGATAGAACTAGGTTAGTCCCCTTCAGACTTTTTCATTCCCCTTTTGCATCATTAAAACAAAAACTTATTTTTCTATCAAACTTCAAAACACTCAATAAATAAATGATGAGTGTCACAACAGGTTTTTAAATCAAGAGTCACCACTATTAGTTTTTATCCTAGGGAAGGGAATCTAACAGAAAACCCTAATTCACGGACAGAGATTCTAGGTTTCGGATTCAATTAGACGAAAGAAAGGTGTTAGGCACCTTTCATCCACCTTGTTCACAAGGATATTAGACTCTAGGTTTAGGTTTGGGGTAAACTAGATTTTAAGTTTTAATTAGAAAGATTTGCCACGATTTTTTATCGTATGCCTATGTATCCTCTTATGAGGAATCAGAGTCCCAATTTGTAGATCGTACGGGTTGGTGTTTTTAGGGGTTTGCTAACATATTTTGAATCAGTTCGCACTCAGTCAGGAGTAGTGATTGCAAAGATTTTGACTGAGTGCGTAGTAAACCAAAACTAGTTTGAAACCCTTTTGCAAAAAACAGTTGATTAGTTTAGTTTATTGCGGAAATAGTTTTAAGGTTTTTTGAATAAGTTTTAATTGTATTAATTGCAAAAATATCTTAGTTAATGCATGCTTAAAAAATTTTAATGCAAATAATATATAAAAATACGTTCATGAGTTTTGAGTAAAATAATTTATTTGCTAATACGATAATATCTACATAATAATAATAATAGATAAAATATGATAATAAAAATTAGTTATTATTATTATTATTATAAATGAAAAAGAAATAGATAATTAATAAAATATAAGAATAAAATATAGTATAAAAAAATATAAAAGAAATATTAAAAAATAATAATAATTTTAAGTAAATCTGAAGGGGATGTTTCTTTGTTGATAAGTAAAAGAAGGGGTGCCTAAAGGAAATTTGGCTAGGCCCATTAAGGTTGGCTAGACAGGGGAGTGTTATGCTGGCTTGGTTTTAGTAATTTCAGGCAAAGGGGCTGCCAAAAGAATGGGCTAGGCCCAAACAAGTTTTTTGAAATGGTCTGACTAATCGCGTATGTGAGGGTGCAGGGACTTAGCGTGGGACTTGGCCTTACGGCCGTCCGATCGTGATCTGGCGGATAATTTTAAGGGAACATGATTGTTATGGTAGGCGCGGCGTATTGGATTAGACAGAACATCATTTTAGTTTTATTCATTTTTCACATTTCGTTTGCAGTAACTATTATCCTCTCTCTCGCCTCAGCCCCCTTTCTCTCTTTGTTCAAAAGCCTAGTGCCGCTAACCTCACGGTGGCGCTCACCCCCTCCCCCAACGCGTATCAACCTCAAGCCCCAATACAAAAAACAACACCCCAAAATCAAACAACAAAAAACAGTGAGCTAAGTTTTTTTACCCTTCTCGCGATTTATGTGCTTTGAGTTTCAATTTTCGTCTGATTTGGATGCTAATCCCCTCCTCCTTTTTTGATTGCACAGGTTTTGAAGTAGCGGCGGAGCATGAAGTGGACGACGATGGTTCAAGCACGCGATTAGGGTTTCTGATTCAGGAACTCTAATCGTTTCCTCCTTTCAACAACAACATTGGTTTGCCCTTTGTTCTTTTTTACTCCCAAATCTTGTTCTTCTTTCAAAATCTTCGTCTCCGAATCTCTTTCAATTTTTTCACCCCCTTTCTTCTTTCTTGGCTTCTGATATTTATAGGTTTTAGTAAGTTTTAGGGTTTCGATTTGTTACAGTCAGTACAAATTTAAGGCGATTAGGGATTGAGTATCAATTAAGGATTGTAGATTTTTATTGTAATTGATTGAGTTTCTAATATAAGATTTGTTCTTGTAACGATTTGATTTTTATGTTTTGTTTAGTTTTTAGATTCGATTCTGTAATGAGATTTATTTGTTGTAATACACGATTCTGTAATTTGGGATAAGATTTTGTTTAATTTGATTCTGTAAGATTTGAACTAATATAATATTTCTGGGGATTTGATTGTATTGCAAATTCTGTAGATTTAGCATTAGTTTTTTAATAACGATTTTGTAAAATTTTAGTTTGTATAATTTTTTCTCGATTTGTAAAGATTTGGTGAAGATTAGTTTTGGTAAGATTTGATTTAGTTTTAAATCTACACAGTACTTGTTAATGAAGAAAACGTGTGTAAATTTTGTTTTAATTAGTACAGTGACTGTTAATAGAACATGGGCCTTGCGCTGCTATATTACTTGGGCCTAAATCCTTTTTTTAAAAATTGATCCAACAACACTTTTTTTAACAAGAATCCTTAATAAAATAAATAATATTAAAACTAATGTCTTTTAATAAGTGAAAACATTATTACAAGAAAATAAAAAGAATAAACCATGTCCTGTTATTATTTACTATTAAAATAACAACAAACAGTTTTAATAGTAATATTTCTTTTCTTTTCTAAACAAACAGCAGCACAACATCTAATGGGCTTAAACACATAATAGGCTTGCAGTTCATATTCGTGCCTCCCTCCTTACTTTTTAATGACCAAAAAATGGAAATGGTCTAAACGAATTGAATTCTAACGGGCTTTTAATTGATATTTCACACCCCCGTCTTTACTAAAAAGTATTAAGACTTAAATGGGATTTAGTTTGAGAACTTAATAATTATTTGAAATACTCTTCCATATTCCAATTTCATGGGACATTAGCCAACATGCTTCACAAATGGGCCTATGAGAAAATGGGTCTTTCTGATATAGAAAGCCTCACTCCTCTGAATTAAAATACACCCCCTGGTTGACTTACATTTTAAGAATGGACCATCAGATATTGATGTACCATCCTTAATTAAACTTTTATTTATTATTTTAATCTAGAAAATATGATTTTCGAGGTAGGACACATTTAGGATACGACAGCTGCCCATATTCAATCATCTTGCAATCGAATAGCGTGAGAAAACTCGAGTCTTGTGCATTCTGATTGGAAGTTTATTGAATACTTGAAGTATCCTAACATTTGTATGACAAACATAAGTTTATGATGATGTAGCATACCCTTACAAGTCTCAAGGAAGTAGGCAAAGCTGATGACATATCGCTTACCGAGGCAGATGGTTTTGAGCTTAAGGGCGCAATTTTGTATATCTTGGTTTTACTTTTGATCATTCACCCATTTGGAGGATGAATACAACAATAATTAATATTTCATGGTTGCTTGAAGACTGAGGCCATGGGTTATGTTCGCGAATCGTTGTATGACATCTGAGGCGATAAGCTAGATTTTGTATTATTCGAGCATCGTTGCATGAAGTCTGAGGCAATGATCTATGTCGCAGAATAAGAAACACACTGATGCATGAAGTCTGAGGCAATGGGTTAGGTTCGCAAATCACTGCGTGAAGCCTGAGGCGATAAGCTAGATTTTGTATTATTCGAGCATCGCTGCATGAAGTCTGAGGCAATGATATGTGTCGCGGAATAAGAAACACATTGTTGCATGAAGTCTGAAGCAATGGGTTAGGTTCGCAAATCGCTGCGTGAAGCCTGAGGCGATAAGTTAGGTTTTGTTTTTGAGCACCGCTGCATGAAGTCTGAGGCGATGATCTAGGTTTTGCGAAAAGATTGTGGCTTAGAGGCAATGTGTTAACTTTTGAGGATGCATTGCATCTTAGAGGCAATGTGTTGACTTTTGAGGATGCATTGCGGCTTAGAGGAAATGTCCTGAGTTTAAGAATACATTGCGGCTTAGAGGTAATGTGTTGATTTTTACAAATACATTGCGGCTTAGAGGCAATGTGTTGAGTTTGGGTAATACACTGCGGCTTAGAGGTAATATGTTGATCTAGATAATACATTACGGCTTAGAGGCAATGTGTTGAGTTTGTGAGTACATTGCGGCTTAGAGGCAATGTTCTGAGTTGTGCAAATACATTGCGGATTAGAGGCAATGTGTTTGAGTTGGATAATATATTTCGGCTTAGAGGCAATATACTGAGTTTTCGTTTGTTGTTGCATGAAGACTTAGGCGATGGGCTGAACACGTCACGGCATAGAGACTTGGGTGGTGGGTTGGATCGCGGGAGAAGTATTTGGTTAATGGACCCTTGGATGAATGAATCTAGAGTAACATTGTTTGTTTTCTGCATAATATGTGTGTATGATGTCTGATATCGAGATGTTTGGATGTATGCGAAACGTATGATGTTTGACATCGATGTGGAACCCTAAATATATGCATAGTGTATGCAAGAATGCGATGTGTATGTATGTTTGGATATGCCATATGTGTGTATGTATGAAATATGCGTAAGATGCATGTGTGCCTTGAAATGTTATAAAAACTATTTTTTTCATTTTCTCCTTTAAGCCATTGGCTCAGAGTTACCAATCCCTGGCGTGGTGCGTTGTCGTAGCATTGTTGATTTAGAACACCGGGGACAATGTTAGCAAAGTTTGACCGTTGATTTTGTATTGTGAGAGTGTGGACATAGACGTAGGCGTAGGGACATGTTGATATATGTATAGACTTTGTATTCTTGAGTGCAAGCATAGACGCAGACATGTGTGTGGGCGTAGACTTCGTGTACGGACGCGTAGATATGCATAGGTACAGGCGTAGACATGTGTATAGATTTTTGTGTTACAAGATGTAGGAGTAGCTGTGT
This sequence comes from Vicia faba, assembly GCA_948472305.1. NCBI lineage: Eukaryota > Viridiplantae > Streptophyta > Magnoliopsida > Fabales > Fabaceae > Vicia > Vicia faba. The sequence goes on along the minus strand of OX451738.1, from coordinate 1,035,249,141 downwards.
GCATGGACGTAGACGTGGATTTTCCTTCGATATCTTTCTAACCAAAATGTTTTTTCGATATTTTGTCAAATGCTTTTATTCAGTTAATTCCCCAAAATGATTTCAAGACAATATTCACAAGTAATAATCGTAGTATTTTGTAAACAAATCTGAGAAAAGAAAAACAAAATTTGAAAGATATAAAGAAAACAAATGTTTTATTGATATGCCTTAGAGTAGACGAGAATACAAGATGTAATTCCCAGAAAAGGGTAATTACAGAAAGTTTTAAAACAGTAAATGGCAATGAAAAAATGATAATTGCTACTGTTGTTCCCCCATAGCATTTGATGATCTTATCTCCTTCGCTTCTGAGTTGTATGATTCTAACCTATCCTCCCCTTCGTGGTTCGTAGTCATAGCTCTTTAGATTGCAGTCTTTTTTTTCTTTTTTTCTTTGTAGGAAATCCCTAACTTTTGTCTGGATTTCCCTTTCGGGTTTTCAATCCACTGGGATAATTTTCTTGTTATATGCCTCTAATTTTTGCCTGGATCTCCCTTTAGGGTTTTTGATCCACCAGGATTCTCCTTTTTTCCTAAGTCGCCCTTTTGGGGTTTGAGCTTAGCGAGCTTTTTATACATAGTATTTTTTTACTGTGTCTGAATTGGACGAATGTGGTAGTTCTTCACCATCCATTGTTTTGAGGATGAGACCACCTCCAGAGAATGCTTTTTTGACTACATATGGACCTTCATAGTTGGGTGTCCATTTACTGCGTGAATCGAGGCGAGGTAGTAGAATCTTCTTGAGCACTAGATCACCTTCCTTGAATATTCGAGGGCGTACTTTCTTGTCGAAGGCCCTCTTCATTCTCTTTTGATGTAACTGACTATGACACAAAGCCGTCAATCATTTTTCTTCAATGAGGTTGAGCTAGTCAAGTCGAGTCTCCACCCACTATGCTTCTTCCATCTTTGTTTCCCTTAGGACTCGAAGTGATGGTATCTCAACTTCCACCGGGAGTACTGCCTCCATGCCATATACTAGTGAGAAAGGAGTCGCGCCTGTCGATGTGCGTACAGAGGTGTGATAGCCATGCAAGGCGAAGGGAAGCATTTTGTGCCAATCTTTGTATGTCTTTACCATTTTCTGGATGATCTTCTTGATATTTTGATTAGCTTCTTCGATGGCCCCGTTCACCTTTGGTCTGTACGGTGAAGAATTATGATGCTCGATTTTGAAGTCATCGCATAGTTCCTTCATCACCTTGTTGTTTAAGTTAAACCCATTATCTGTAATTATCCGGCTTAGAACACCGTACCTGCATATGATGTTATGTTTGATGAAGTGTGTAACTACTTGACTTGTTACATTTGCGTAGGACGCTGCTTCTACCCACTTGGTAAATTAGTCGATGGCTACCAATATAAAGTGGTTTCCGTTGGATGCTTTCAGCTCGATCATGCCAATCATATCAATTCCCCACATTGAGAATGGTCAAGGGGAGCTCATGACGTTCAGAGGAGTCGGTGGTACATTTATCTTGTCGGCATAGATATGACATTTATGACACGTCTTCGTGTAATGATAACAATCAGCTTCCATTGTTAGCCAGTAATACCCTGCTCGCAGAATCTTTCTAGCCATGGCGTGCCCGTTTGTATGGGTTCCAAAAGTGCCTTTGTGGATTTCTCTCATGAGCATATCTGCTTCTTGCTTTTCGACACATCTGAGTAGTACCATGTCGTAGTTTATTTTGTATACCACTCCATTACTCAAAGAATTTTGAAGCTAACCTTCGCAAGTTCGCTTGTGAATGATAGAGGTATTTTCTAGATATTCCTGCCTTTCCAGGTACTTCTTGATGTCATAAAACCTATCAGGTCCTTTCTCAATAGCAAGGCAGTGTGCGGGCTCTTCAAAATGTCTGATCGTAATACGTGGTTCGTGATTCGGCCAAGTCACTCTGAACATAGCTGATAGGGTTGCCAGGGCGTCTGCCATTTGATTTTCTTCTCGTAGGATATGACTGAAAGTGATTTCTATAAATTTTGTGGCTAACTTTAAAACATGATCCCGATATGGAATCAGTTTAGGGTGTTTAGTATCCCATTCGCCATTAACCTGGTATATGACTAATGCAGAATCCCAAAATACTTTGAGGTGCTTTATTCTCAAATCGATGGCAGCTTCCAGTCCTAGTATACAGGCTTCGTATTCAGCGATGTTGTTGGTGCAGTCAAAACATAACCTTACAGTATAGGGTTTGCGATAATTCTTTAGAGATGTCAATACTGCCCCTACACTGTAACCTAGTTCATTTGAAGCCCCGTCGAATATGAGTGTCCAACGTGCCCATGGCTCGGGCCCTTCGTCAGGTCCTGGTATTTTGTAGTCAGCTATAACTATGACATCCTCGTCTGGAAAGTAGAACTTCATATGCTGATTTCTGATAGCGGTTGGTGAGCCGGATCATCAGCTAGTATACTACCTTTGATGGCCTTTTGTGTGACATATTGGATGTCGTATTCTGATAGTAGCATCTGCCATCGTGCGATTCTTCCGGTAAGAGCTGGCTTTTCAAACACGTACTTTAGAGGATCCATTCTTGCTATTAACCACGTTGTATAGGTTAACATATATTGCCTCAAACTCTTGGTAGCCCAAGCCAATGTGCAACAAGTTTTCTCGAGGAGTGAGTACCTAGTTTCCCAGTCAGTCAATTTCTTGTTGAGGTAATAGATCGCATGCTCCTTCCTACCAGTTTCATCCTGCTGTCCCAAAACACAACCCATTGACCCTTCAAGCACTGTCAAGTACATGATGAGTGGCCTTCCGGGGACTAGTGGCATTAATACTGGTGGCTCTTGTAGATACCGTTTTATTGTCTTGAAGGCAGTGTGACAATCATCATTCCATACTACCGTCTAATCTTTTCGTAATAACTTGAATATTGGCTCGCACATAGCTGTTATAAGCGATATGAACCTTGAGATGTAATTCAATCGCCCTAAGAAACCACGTACTTCTTTTTATGTCCTTGGAGCGGGCATCTCTTGTATAGCTTTTACTTTTTCGGGGTCCACCTCGATGCCCCATTGGCTTACAATGAAACCTAACAATTTTCCTGATCTGACGACAAATGTGCATTTATTCGAGTTTAACCTCATTCTGAACTTACGCAACCGCTTGAATAACTTGTACAGGTGTATGATGTGTTCCTCCTCCGTATGGGATTTGGCAATCATATCATCTACGTATACTTCCACCTCCTTATGGATCATGTCATGGAATAGTGTGATCATTGCCCTCCGATAGGTTGCCCCTGCATTCTTGAGACTAAATGGCATTACTTTGTAGTAGAACATTCCCCAAGGTGTCATGAAGGTAGTCTTTTCTATGTCCTTGGGTGCCATTTTGATTTTATTAAAGCCCAAGAAACCATCCATAAATGAGAGTACTGAGACTTGAGCTGTATTATCCACTAGGACATCTATGTGGGGTAACGAGAAATCGTCTTTGGGACTTGCCTTGTTTAGGTCTCGATAATCTACACACATGCGTACTTTGCCATCCTTCTTGGGTAATGGTACAATGTTAGCTATCTGGGGTGGATAATCTACCACTTCTAGGAACCCTGTGTCAAATTGTTTGAGAACCTCTTCTCTGATTTTGCTGGACATATTTGGATGAGTTCTTCTGAGTTTTTGTCTGACGGAAGAACACCCTTCTTTGAGAGGTAGTTTGTGCACCACGATGTCTGTATCCAACCCTGGCATGTCCCGGTAGGACCAAGTGAATATATCCACATACTCGTGAAATAACTTGATTAGCATGTCTTTGACGCTCTGCTCCAACATTGCCCCTAGCTTGATTTCTTTTGGATCTTCCTATATGCCCAGGTTAATGGTCTCAATAGGCTCTTGATATGGTTGTATGTTATTAACATTTCGCTTTATTTTCCTTGCCATTTCCTCTGAGAGTTCAAGATCTTCGTCATCTTCCTCTTCGGCTTGGTTGATAGGAACATCAAAATCGTATCGGGTTGCAGCAGTAATGTTATCGGTAATTTTGGACATGGATCTGCACATTTATCATGTTTCGGTTCATATTTTAGTGCTTGGGATTTGAAAATGCATATGCATAGAAAGTATTGCCATTTTCAAATTTAATAGATAAATGCAAAAGAAAGACAAGGATCTTAATTGAAAACAGAATATAACTTTTATTAATTGTAAATATTGTCTGAAACCATAAACAGGGAAAACGCTTACAAGCAACCCCTATGCCTCGGGTTTGACATACTGTTGTACCCCAAAATTTTCCCTCTCATTTTTCATAAAGAACACAACCCTAGGGTTTCTCAGATGTTCAAGTTGGCTCAAGAATCGATCAGACAGATTTTCTCTTGTGGCAGTAAACCAGCAATTAGGGTTTTTCTTGCAATTCTCAAAAGAATTGAATTCTCAAAGATCCAATTGGCTTTCACATGTTTTCATGCTTTCTCAATATTACTGGGAAAAAAATAGTGTTTGTTTTCAAGGTTAACCAGATAATTTGCATCTTTTAAAACATTTGCTTGTTTATGGAATAGACAGTATGTGTTTTTGATTGGAATGCAGTTGCAAGATTACTTGATCATTGGAATTTAAGTTATCTTGATTGGAATTATTGGAATGCAGTTTCAATTATCTTGATCGGGAATCTTTAAGAATCAGAGAAGATGCAAAGAGAAAATTGCGAGTTATTGACAGTAATGGATTTTAATGGACTTCAGAATATCTCATAAGACTTTCTCCATTTATTTCAAAAGTTGTTACAAAACAATTTATTATTTAAATGCTTTAGGTTTTACAACTTATCGTATTTGAAAAATAAATTAGTACAATTAATTGAATGTTTCTCTCTAAATTACAAAGAAATTGAATCTATGCCTAAGGTTGACTGAGTCTCTTGCTTCCCCTGCTTGGCCACCATCTAGTTGTGCTCACATGAAAATGAAAGACAGAAAAATAGTTAGTACAGTTAATTGGACATGAGCGAAGAATTTTCAAAAGAAAAGAAAGTGTTCATCATTAAAGTTTGCAATTTGGAATCAGAAGGCTTATTTTTAATTCATCACATTTTTATTTTCTCTATTTGCAAAACACAAGAGAATTATTTTTCTTGATTCACAAAAAGAAGAAATAAAAATACAAGTAAGTTGTCCAAACAAAGGAAAGGCAAACAAGCTGGACAAAAAAATGCAAGCAAATTGTCCAAATGCAACAAATATTCCAAACTGAATGCAGCGCATCACCAAACAAACAACAACATGGCAAAAACAAAACGCAAGCAGTACAAGCAACAAGTAGCATAGCAGTAGGAAGCAGGCAGCAAAAAAGGCAGAAGTATAGCAATATGGTAAACCAAGTCAACAAGCAAGAGGCTTGTTTCAATAAGACATTTTCATCATTTCCCATTTTATTTGCAAACTTTTCAGAAAAAAGAAATTTGCTTTTTATCATTGAGAGAGGAGAGAGGAAAGAAATCACCTAAGTTATTGGAATTGCACAAAAGGTACAGCCTTGCTGCCCTACCCACAGCCTGTCACAAGTTGCATAGAGTATGCTGAAAAAACAAAAATTGTCAAACCAAAGCAGCCTGAATATAACAGTAGGCAGGGCTCAAGCAAAGATGGAAAGAGAATGTTTTATCAAACTCAGAAATTTCAACAACAAAAATCTAAGGTATCAAAAACTGTCAAAACATAACCAAGATCAAAAACTCCCAGCATCTTCCATCAAACATAACCAAAACCTGTTAACCAATATCCCAAACTATCTTCAATACCAAACCTGTAGCTCTGTTCAAACATCAAAACTGTCCAACCATCCCAACCACCATCAAAAACCTCACAAACCTGAAACTGATAAAAAGTAATAGTATCCAAACCAACAACCTTCACAAACTCATCAAACCTGTCAAACATCTTAAACTCGAAAAACACGAAAAAAGGTCTCAAACATCATCAAATCATTATCATCAGCAAATACCATCAAACCAACAACCATCACCAAAAAACCAGTAAACCGTTCAAACTGAAGACAACCAACAATCTTCATCACAACAAAAGCAAATACAATAAACAATCACAAAGTCCCAACAATCATCATCAAGTCAAGATCATCATTAAAACAACGAAAGTTGTAACCTATCTAAAGGGATCCAAGCCAGAAAAGCAAGGTTTTCAATCCTCATTTCTCCTCCCTCGTAAATCCCGCTACCAAGAAGCATTTTCCTCTGTCTCACTATTTCATAAGAAAGTTCCAAAGGTATGGTTCTTTTCAAACCATTTCCTACATCTCAATAGGCAATAAATTTGATTAATAGGGAAAAAAACATAACAAGACAAAATAAACGATGAATCCGAAGAGCTTCACTAATGACAGAACTATACCTTTTCAAAGAAAACCATTAAAAATTGGTTAAAGAGGTGAGAATGAGGTGCGCTCCGGCAACGAAAATTCAAGAGGGGAAAATCAGATGGAACCCTTCAAGCATAAATCCGACCTTAGGGTTTTCATAGAAACGTGAATCGTGGTGAGATAATGAGAGATTAAGTTGTTAAGAGAGTGACTTGTTCATGAAACTAGGAAGAGGTGAGTAACAGAGATAGAGAGATGAACGAATTTGGAAGAGAGGGACAAAGGGGACGAGAGCGCCGCTGTAAGCAAAGGGTTCAAAAACCCTAATTTGTTTGTTTCCCCTAATCAAAAGTTAATTCACTGTTTAAGAATTGGGCCCTTTTGTTTACAAACTTCTCAGGCCCACACGCGTTTTGCTAGTAACCCACCCCCATCTAACTTGTTTTTGTTAACAGCAAACATCTCTTTTATTTGGGCCTAACATTCCTAGAAACTCCTAAGCCCATATTTGCTTCTTCTTTAATTTGTTTTTTTGTTTTGAAAATGCTAAATAAGATTTAAAACACTTTTATTAATTTAAGTTAGGATTTTAGTGTTTAATTTCTATCATTTTTTTATAAACTTTTTATTTTTATTAATTTTCTACATTTAATAAAAACACCAAAAAGCATTAATTTAGTTAGTTTTCTTTCTTTAAACTTTTTTTTAATTAATAAAATACAAAAAAAAAGAATAATAATAATAAAAATTTTAATCTTTCTTTTTAGAATAGATTTTATTTCTTTCTTTTCAAGTAAATACATACATTTCATACCTTGTTGATTTTATTTCATAAATTGTCATAGCTTTGTATTAAATCGCACAACAATTCTATTTGGTTGTATTATTTGATATTTGGACATTGCTATTTTTATTTGATTCATCCCCATTTGTAACAATTGTACCTCCATTCCCGAACATTATGTAATAGTTTAGAATTTTAATTCACGCAATTTATTGCTTTCTATATATTGTATAGTAACTAGGCATGTATGGCAAGATTCAAAAATCAATCGCTAGATGACCTAATCCAAGAAAAAATAACTTGAAACCAACACACTTTCTCACATGTGCACCTCTAGGGTAACCTCGCTCGTTGCCTCGGAAATACAATCATGTCCCTCGAATATGAGACACTCTAGCAATGACCCTTCGATAAACAAATATCGTAGACCCTCGATGTTGCCTCAGATTAAAATGATCTCGTCCCTTACAAAAAATTGTTAGAGCGTCTCACAAGTTGCCTTCAATGATTGTAAAATTGACCCGCATTTGTCCCTTCACATCCAATGATGGGGCTTCTTACCAAATAAATGGTAAGATAGCACCATTAAAAGGAAGAAAAGAACAATGTAAAACCTTTCGAGTAGATAGAATCGCTCTTAGTTACTCGCTTGCTCACGACAAAAACTTTTACACCTACACTTCCATTTCAAAACACTTTCAAAAGACAAAATGTTTTGTATATGTTCTTATAGAGACGAGAACCATTGCAAAACCTCTTTTCAAAACATTTTTCAAAACACGATTCACAAACACATCTTTGAAACATTTTTTCGAAACAAAACTTTGTATACGTTCTTATAGAGATGAGAACCATTACAAAGAAACTTTCCAAAATACTTTCAAAACCCACACCACAAACACACAATCAAACAAAAGTAAGTGATCTGAAAACGATTAACTAAGAGCCCATGGAAAACCATGGATGAAAAGGGTGCTGATACCTTTCCTTTTCATAATCTACCCCCCGAACCCGAGAAAATTCTCGAAAGGTCTTTCCTGTGCTTTTTTACCTTTCCTTTTGGATAAAAGAAAAGTCGGTGGCGACTCTTGCTAACCGCACAAGTGCGAACGAAACGCAAAACCTCTAGTCAGTTCTCCTACCGCATCATAGAACTGGCGACTCTGCTGGGGATTTTTTTGAAAAGTGGGGTTACCTTAGGGTTTTAGATCACCTTTACATGCTTATCTTGTTTGATTTATATGCTTTACATTTTGGTTCCTCGCTTGGGTTTGTTTTAAATCCTACACCCGGATATGGGGACACCTTTTAGATAAGTAGCAATAGACTGTGAGGGAACTGTGTGGGGTATACCGACATGGTTGAAGCAGTAGCTACGTTGATGTGGCACTTTGGTTGGTACCGGTAACCCTTGAGTTGAATCAAGGAGAGTACGGGGCCGTCGTGTGGTGTCGTGAAACATCAACTGACCTTAGAACCTTACTTGACCAACTTGGCCTTTTAGGATGTAGTGAGATGACCGGCTTTGGTGCAGTCCGAAGTTGGTAGATACTCGATACTACACTCATTGAGGGTTGTTTTCTTGGAATATTTTGGTCGCCAGTAAAGTGGCTAAACTGAAACAATGAACACAGAAAACAATCCAGTGATATTGAGCTCCTTAGAACTCGGTTACTATTTCTAGGACAGGTTGAGCCAACTAAACTTCAAGAGGGTACTTACCTACAAACTCCATGCAAGCCTAAACCTAAGGACTTGTCTGCTTTGTGTGAATATGATTATTTGTATATAAACTTTCTTACCTCGCATATCTGTACATAACATCATAACATCATACCATAGCATTTTCAATAACCATTTCAAGGATCTCGAGGGTCTTTGATGCAGGGTCACGTTGAACCAGACGTCTACCAAAGGGCAAGAGGATTCATTTTCCTCTAAACAAACACCATCAAAGATCAAGTACAACAACTTGAGTCAAAGGTTATGACCCACTTGACATGGTGGGCTTGATTCTCGTGGAAATACATCCACCAATACAAAGCTCTCCAATCAAAGATGTTGATCGAAATTCAACTTCTAACATTTTCTTGTGTTTACCCCGCGAGATCCTTGAAAACATGCATCCACATATCATGCATCATATCATGACAGGTTTCTCCCCTTCAGGTCTCTTTATCTTCCTACTGTTTATTACAGTAGAGATGGCTCTAGAGAAGACTATCAAGGACATCAGGCTCAAAACGCTCAACTTCAAGAGATGTTCTTGAACCTATCCAAGGGGTAGGAAGAAGTGAAATCTCTCCTCACTAGGGGAATGATCATGGGGAATCCTGAGGGAAACAAAGATGATCAGTTGGAGTTGCTGCGAACTGAGATAGCCATAATGAAAATCTAGATGATGGGACAACTGGTGGGCCAGATGGCTCTCATCCAAAACTTGGCACAAGGACAAGAGGAGCTGAGAGTCCTCATCAACAAGCTCCATCAAGATGAATGTAACCAAATGGGGCAAACAACTAGGGTTAAGGATCAAGTCATCATTCAGCCTCCCTTGAGACAAGAAGCCGAGAGAAAACTCCCCAGTTGGCTTCAGGATCACGAGCCTAATAACAACCTCGCCAACGTCAACAGGGTAATCGACGTAGGCGAAATACATCTGAAAAGCGCTTCACTGAGATTAGCATGTCATTATCTCAAGTGCTGCAACGCTTGTTGGAAGTCAAGCTAATTGTATTAAGGGACCCCTCTCAGAATCCCAACAGAGCCTCTCCAGGGTACAATCCAAATGCAAGACGTGTGTATCACTCCAACAGTCCTGGACATGACACCGATAGCTGTTGGGCATTGAGAAAAAAAATTCAAGATCTGATTGAAGAAACAACGCTGGAAATCTTCCGCTGAGGGTTCTCCACCTAAAATGACAAGTTCGAACAAAGAGGCTTCTGTTCATTTTGAATTTCCAATTGTAATTTATTTTGTTATTCAAACAATTATCTATTAATGTCAAACTCTATTTCATTAATGCATTTCATATGTTTGTCTTGAATTCATATTTTCGTTTTCACTAAATTTAAAACTATGCTTTTTATTCTTCTTATGACACAAACCTTTAGAGGTAGGATGATGAAAACAATGCCATAATCTCATACAGTATGCTTTTGGACAGACCTTGCTGATGATGTACAGGCGTTTCTTTCAAATCCTAAACATTGGAGTTATAAGGAAGATAATCCCTAGTCAACCCCTTCGAGCCAAAGAAGTAGAAGTTTTCTGTTTTAACACAAGTTAGAACCTTTAGTCAAAACCTGGGGCAGGGTAGTCTCTCAGTTAATTCAAACGCACGTTAAAGTCACAAACTCTCATCTTGTAATACAATGAATGACATCAAAAACATTCCTTTGGAATCAAAAGACAGTGATGATTCCCTATCACATAGGCAGTCATTATCTCTCAAAAAGAAAAGGCCACTAAGTCAAAACCTACAAAGGAGGCTTAAGAAAATTGGGGCATCCCGCTGACTGTAATCTCAAAAATAGGAACAGTCAGGCAAAAATTAGGGATAATAAATCAAAAGAAAGAGGTCACTAAAAATCCTCAACAAAAATAATGTTGCAAAAATAACTGCCTTCCAACAAATTTAACTTGTTTGAACCATCACCAAAATGTCGTTCCAGACTCATTTGGAGTTCAAACGCACAATTAATTGAGTTTAGGACTGAAGAACATCACGAAGAGCGGGTGGGTACAAATATACTTTGAGCCTTTATCCTTTGTTTCTTAAACCGTGAATCAAGCCATGTTACAACCCTTCAAAAGTCCTAATTGAAGCATGGGTTAGTTCGAAAGCATACTGTTACAAAAGGTATCCTGACTCCTGTAAGGCTTTGCTGTAAATCTTGAGTTGAATTTTTCTTACAAAAGTTTTCTGCTAAAAAAAATGCATTTTCAAAATTTCAAGACAAGCATAAACTTTGCATTATTTGAATACCGTTGTTTGCATATGGCTATTTGTTTGGCAGCGGAGAAATTCACACAATGAATATCCAATGAACGAAAATCTCTCTCAGTGAATAAAGTCACTTCAAGCGGGATGACACTTCCGTTGCAAAAAAATCTCCTACCAACAAAGGGACATGACATGTCATTGTCCAACACACCTGGGGCAGTCCAGTCAAGATTTCAAGAAATCTCTCAAAGTGAAGAGTAACCCGGGGCAAGTCTCCGTCCCCGTCACTTGGGGCATTGAACGTCAATCCCAACAAAGGGTTGCATGCAGTCAATCATTTCCTGGCAAAGCCATAATCACTCGCTACTTGGGGAAGTGACAAATCTCTCCAAAATCCTTCTCATAAGAGGACTCCCAGCCAGAGTTTCAATCTTTGATGACCTCTTCCCAGCTAAGTCGACCTCAAGAATCCCTGAGGGTTTTTCCCCATTGAAGTCGCCAGAATTTTCACTATCCCCAGCGGAAACGAAGAATTCAACTCTTTTCTCCAACACCAATTCAGGATTTATTTTCCCCAGCGAGAGATCATCTTGAAAACATTACATATTCGTACATCAGGACATCATACAATGCAATCTCATTTATTTTGAGAACATCATTGCTTGACATATGTCATGCAACTAACTTTTACCTTTCAAGAAAGATGCAATCAAATTCTCACGAAATTCAAGCTATGAAGCCTGGACCACGACCAGATAGTAGTTCATCCAACTTTCCTCTTCAACAGAGAGGATTCCTCAAAAAATAATGGACGACCGAAGTTCCCAAAATTTAACAGAGATGATTCCTTAGAAGAATAACGAACGATCAAAGTTCCCAAAATTCAACATAGATGATTCCTCAGAAGAATAACGGATGATCAAAGTTCCCAAAATTCAACAGAGATGATTCCTCAGAAGAATAACGGAGGACCGAAGTTCCCAAAATTCAACAGAGATGATTCCTCAGAAGAATAAAGGACGAGCAAAGTTCCCAAAATTCAACAAAGATGATTCCTCAATAGAATAACGGACGACCGAATTTCCAAAAATTCAACAGAGATGATTCCTCAATAGAATAACGGACGACCGAAGCTCCCAAAATTCAATAGAGACGGTACCCCAGTAGAATAACGGACGACTGAAGCTCCTAAAATTCTATTTCTCTCAAGACAAAAATCAACATTTCCCAACGGAATCCTCCTCAAACAACGAAACAGGAATCCCCATTGGAAACATTCTAAGCAAAGTTTAAAGACACGCATACTCTTCAACAGCAGTCCAGGATTTAACGGTTCCCCAACATCTGTTGAAGATTTTCCAAGACTTTCTCCTGGTTAAGTTAAATCGATTCTAATATTTTTCTGATTCTTATCCAGTCAAAGTTAATTCAAGACCTTCTCTGGTTCAATCAGATCGACAATAAGATCACCCTGATTCTTTTTCCAGTTGAAGATTTTCCAAGACTTTCGCCTAGTTCAGTTAAATCGATTCTAAGATTTTTCTGATTCTTATCCAATCAAAGTTAATTCAAGACCTTCTCTGGTTCAGTCATATCGACACTAAGATCTCCCTGATTCTTTTTCCAGTTGAAGATTTTCCAAGACTTTCGTCTGGTTCAGTTAAATCGATTCTAAGATTTTTCTGATTCTTATCTAGTCAAAGTTAATTCAAGACCTTCTCTGGTTCAGTCAGATCGACACTAAGATCTCCATGATTCTTTTTCCAGTTGAACATTTTCCAAGACTTTCGTCTAGTCCAGTTAAATCGATTCTAAGATTTTTCTGATTCTTATCCAGTCAAAGTTAATTCAAGACCTTATCTGGTTCAGTCAAATCGACACTAAGATCTCCCTGATTATTTTTCCAGTTGAAGATTTTCCAAGACTTTCCTCTGGTTCAGTTAAATCGATTCTAAGATTTTTCTGATTCTTATCCAGTCAAAGTTAATTCAAGACATTCTCTGGTTCAGTCAGATCGACACTAAGATCTCCCCGATTCTTATTCCAGTTGAAGATGTTCTAGATTTTTTACTGTTTCAGATAAATCTCTCAATGATTTATTCTGATTCATTTCCAGATTTTTACTGGTTCAGATAAATCTCTCAACAGTTTATTCTGATTCACTTCCAAATTTTTACTGTTTCAGATAAATCTCTTAATGATTTATTCTGATTCATTTCCAGATTTTTACTGGTTCAGATGAATCTCTCAAACGGTTTATTCTGATTCACTTCCATATTTTGCTATTTAAGATAAATCTCCTAACGGTTTATTCTGATTCGTCTCCAGATTTTTACCAATTCAGATAAAATCTCTCAACAGATAAATCTCTCAACCGTTTATTCTGATTCATTCTCTATTCAGATCCAGTTCAACTTTCTGTCAACAATCACCTTTGGATGGCATCTATAAGCCCATCTTCGACGATTCTCCTTTGTTTCTCCAAATGGCATCTTTAAGCCCATTTCCATACGCAATCAAATCAGCATGTCATTAAGATCCCCAGCGGAGCCAAAACTTTGAACTACAGATCCCCATCGGAGATGAGGCTACCAACTACCAATCCCCAGCGGAGCTGAAACTTTCAACCCACAGCGGAAATCATCCAGTTTCTCCAGATATCCTCAGCAAGTGGTCTTGAAGCCTGAAAATCAACCAGTTAACAGTTAACTTCTATTTCTCCCCAACCTAGGGTAACTTCCCAGTAAAGTGGCCGACAACCCAAACTCCTGAACTCCCCAGCAGGATTAAGCTTTTCCCCACAGAGTTTTCGCTATAGGATAAACTTTTTCCCCACAGAGTTTTTATTGCTTCTCAACAGAACAAAGACTCCCGTCAGTAATACCCAGTAAAAGTCATTAAAATTCTCTGGATTCCCCAAGCAGATTCCTCAAGAAGTATATGGCATTACTCTCACAGTCCTCAGCAGTCAAGGATTTATTTTCCTCAGCCATATAGTAAATCAGCTTACATGCGCATACATTACATCCATAGATCATAAACATGGATAAAACACATTTATTGCATCATACATTTAATGCAACATAACTTTGTGTTTCAGCTAACATTTTACCCTTTTCAGGATAAGAATAACAGCTATCTTTAACAAATATTCAAAGATTTCGGATACATTACGGATACGCTCCAGACACGGACGCCATTCTGATACTCGTTCAGTTTTATCCTACAGATACAGTACAGATACACTCCAGACACGGAAGTCATTCTGTCACTTATTCAAATTCAAGGACAAATACAATTCAGATACGTCCCAAATATGGACACCATTCTGATGCTTATTCTGTCGATTTACAACCAAACATTCTTGGATGCATCTGCAAGCCCATCTCCAACAAGATTCTAACATCTCTCCAAATGGCATCTTTAAGCCCATTCCCTCAATTACACTTTTGTCGAGCGCAAATTTATGGGCACTCTAGTGTCCAATCATCTTTTACCTTCGAGTCACGAACGGAAAAACTCGCCAATCTAACTCTTCAGGTTCAAGAAGATTGAACAGGAACAGTTGTTGTACCCCAAAATTTTCCCTCTCATTTTTCATAAAGAACACAACCCTAGGGTTTCTCAGATGTTCAAGTTGGCTCAGGAATCGATCAGACAGATTTTCTCCTATGGCAGTAAACCAGCAATTAGGGTTTTTCTTGCAATTCTCAAAAGAATTGAATTCTCAAAGATCCAATTGGCTTTCACATTTTTTCATGCTTTCTCAATATTACTGGGGAAAAAACAGTGTTTGCTTTCAAGTTTAACCAGATAATTTGCGTCTTTTAAAACATTTGCTTGTTTATGGAATAGACAGTATGTGTTTTTTATTGGAATGCAGTTGCAAGATTACTTGATCATTGCCTCGAAATGGTTGCCTCGGAATAAAAAAAGGATCAATGGCATAAGGGTAGCTTCTAAGGTGTCCTACTGTTGCTCTAGCGACTACACTGTCCCTAAAAACGAATTGACCCGAACACCTCCAACGGTGGTGCTACCTACCTCTCAATGGTGGGATGGCACTACCTTAAGGACATTTACACAGCCTAATTCCTTAGGGTAGGTAGATGACTCATAGATACTTTCTCTAATTCAAAACAATGGATAGAAAGGGTGCTAACACCTTCCCTTTCTATAAATCTACCTCCCGAACCGAGAAACATTCTCAATAAGGAATTTTGCTGTGCTTTTGTCCTTTCCATGTTGGAGAACATAAAAGACGGTGGTGACTCTTGCTTACCGCGACATTTCGCGGTCCAGCGTTAAACAGTCAGTTCCAGATCCACCGATCACAGAGTGTCTCTGTTGAGAGCCTCTGAGTAGTTGTATTCAGTACCTGTGAGTTCAACTTCCATACATGCAAGGAATTCATTCTGCTTTGACTTTTGAGAGTCAAGCTTATCATCAAACCGAACACTGATTGACTCTTCAACAATCTGTGTTTCTGTATTTTATACTCTGTACCCTCTTGAGCATTCAGAGTATCCTAACATAATACACTTTTATGCTTTAGAGTCAAACTTGTTCAAATAATTTTTTGTATTCAAAATAAAACATGTACATCCAAATGGATGGAAATAAGAAATGTTGGGCTTTTTGTTCTTCCACAATTCATATGGAGTCTTTTTCAGAATAGGTCTTATGGAGATTCTACTTTGAATGTAACACGCTGTGTTTATTTCCTCTGCCTAGAAGATCTTAGCAACATTAGTCTCGTTGATCATGGTTCTGGCCATTTCTTGTAATGTTTTGTTCTTTCATTCTACAACTCCATTTTGCTAGGGAGTTCTAGGATAAGAGAAATCATGCAGAATGCCTTTTTCATTAAAGAATAATTCAAAATCTTTATTTTCAAATTCTCCACCATGATCACTTCTGACTTTGACGATTCTAAGATCCTTTTCATTCTGAACTTGGTTGCAGAAGGTAACAAACACAGAGTGTGACTCGTCCTTGTGCCTTAAGAACTTTACCCGTGTCCATCTGCTATAGTCATCTACGGTTACTAACCCATACTTCTTGCCACTGACTGAAGCAGTTTTTACTGGTCCAAATAAGTCAATGTACGGAAGTTCTAATGGCTTAGAGGTGGAAACAACATTTTTGGATTTGAAAGTAGGTTTTGCAAACTTGCCTTTCTGACATGCTTCACACAGAGCGTCTGAATTGAACTTCAAGTTAGGAAGTCCTCTGAACATATTGAATTTGTTAATCAGAGATATTCTTCTCATACTAACATGTCCCAATCTTCTGTGCCAGATCCATTGCTCGTTGATAACAGACATAAGACATTTTACATTCTGACTTTTCAGTTCAGAAAGTTTGATTTTATAAATGTTGTTTTTCCTCTTTCCATTAAATAGGATAGTCCCATCTTTCTAACTAACAGCTTTGCATGAATTTTGATTGAAGATTATATCATAACCGTTATCACTTAATTGACTTATGGATAACAGGTTATGCATTAATCCATCAACTAATAAAACATTACTTATAGAGGGAAGATTTCCATTACCTACTATTCTAGAGCCAATGATCTTTCCTCTCTGATTGCCTCTAAAGCCTACGTGGCCTCCAGACTTAAGTTCCAGGCTTTGGAACATATGCCTTCTTCCCGTCATGTGTCGTGAGCAGCCAGAGTCCAGGTACCATGATTGGTGTCTTTGTGTTGCTGCTAAAGATATCTGCCACATGTATTATTTTATCCTTAGGTACCCACATTTTCTTGGGTCCTGATTCATTAGTTTTACCAAAACTCTGGTTGAATTTTGGTTTGACAGAGTAATCACTACTTGTATATTTTATATCATGTGTGTGCCCATATATAAAGTGTGAATCAAGTGGAGTGCGTTTTATAACTAAGTCCATGGCATTTTTTGGTGTAGGAACCTTACCTTGATATCCTATCCCTTTTCTGCCATTTTTGCTAACTCCATAGATCATTGAAGCCATCTTGCTTTTGTCTATGTTTTTAGCAAGAAACTTCTGAAAGCTGTGATCATACTCTTTGATGATCTCATCAGCATTGCTGGGAGTTTCAGGGATTGTTTCCTTCTGAGAGTTTTGCAACTGGTTTTCTAATTTTGAAATTTTTTCTTTTAACTCAGAATTCTCCAATCTGAGACTCTTAGTCTTATCAGAGTCAGAAGCAAGATTCTTTTTCAGGTTTCTGAATTTGACTCTGATCTGCTGATACCTTTCCAGAATTTCATTAAGGCTTCCAGCTAGTTCAGCCTTAGTAAAGTTTATAGTAAAGTCAGGGAATACCTCTTCTGTATCTGAATCAGAAGCTTCACTATCTGATTCAGATACGTTTTCCATGAGGGCTATGTTTGCTCTTTCATCATCTGATTCTGAGTCAGCTTCAGATGTGTCAGAATCACCCCATGTAGCCATGAGACTTTTCTTCTTTTCCTTGCCAAACTTCTTTTTGGGCTTCTCCTTTTGAAGCTTTGGGCAATCACTTTTGTAGTGCCCTTGCTCGTTACATTCATAGCATATGATGTCTTTGTTGTTTGGCTTTCTGTATCCTGAAGAACCTTCAGATCTTTTGTGTCCAGAGGAGGATTTTGACCTTCTATATCTGGAGGAAGATTCATTCTGATTTTCTGATCTTATGGGATTCCTGAACTTCCTTTGTCTCTGCTTCCACAGTTGGTTCACCCTTCTGGAGAGGAGAGATAATTCATCTTCTTATGATGAGGATCCATCAGAGGTTTCTTCCACAGCCTACAAAACTTTGGAGTCAGATTTTCTGTTAGATTTTAAAGCTAATGGCTTACCTTGCTTTTGAGGTTCATCTTCTTCTAGCTCTATCTCGTGACTTCTGAGGGAGCTGACAAGTTCCTCCAGAGAGATTTTGTTGAGATCCTTGGCTAGCTTAAGCGCTGTGACCATTGGCCTCCACTATTTTGGCAAGCTTCTGATGATCTTCTTAACATGATCAGCAGTGGAATACCCTTTGTCAAGAACTTTTAGACCAGCAACAAGAATTTGGAATCTTGAAAACATAGTTTATATTGATTCACTATCTTCCATCTTGAATGCTTCATATTTTTGAATGAGCGCAAGGGATTTGGTTTCTTTGACTTGAATGTTGCCTTCATGCGTCATTCTTAGAGAATCAAACATATTCTTGTCAGTTTCTCTGTTTGATATTTTCTCATATTCTGAGTATGAGATGGCACTGAGAAGAATTGTTCTTGCCTTGTGATGATTTCTAAACTCACGCTTTTGCTGATCAGACATCATTTTCCTGTCAATCTTCTGACCACGTCCATCCACTGGGTGCATGTATCCATCAGTCACCATGTCCCACAGATCAGCATCATGGGCCAGAAAGAAACTCTCAATTATGTCTTTCCAGTAGTCAAAGTTCTCTCCATCAAAGACTAGAGGTTTGCCACTAAATCTGTCCCTTTCTTCATTGTTGTCATTGTTGATGTTTTGACTTGGTCTTGCCATTGTGTTTTTCTGACGCTGGATCTTGTACTGACACGGTTAAGTGTTTAAGTTCAGAACCAGGCGCTCTGATGCCAATTGAAGATATGGAAAACACAAGAAGGGGGGTTGAATTGAAAAACTTATATCAAAAAACAGCTTAATGACACAGTATTTTTATCCTGGTTCATTTGATCTCAAACTACTCCAGTCCACCCATCAAGGTGATTTCGCCTCTCTCCAACGAGGTCTTAATCCACTAATCTTTAAACGATTAAAACAGCTACTTTAACAACTGTTAAAGTCTTCTTGAGTACAACCACAAACCGGTTAATCTCAAGGAAATCTTTTACAAATAATTGGACAAGAATGTGTTATTGTTTTCTAACAAAATAGTTTATCACAACTGTGATAATTACACAGGTTAAGCTTAGAATAGAATAAATTTGCTAGAGCTTGAATATGCGTGGTTTGGAATTCTCTGCAAATTGATGTGTGCGTGCGTACGTGCTTCTTTCACAAGCATACTTGTTTATATAGGCAAGGCAAAGACGTTGTCCATAAAGCAAGTTTAATGTTAATAACACACTTTCCTTTTGAAGAAGATCTTGTCTGAAGAAAGCCGTTAGCATTTAATTTTGTCTTGAATAATTAATAACGCTTCAGAGTCTTCTTTGCTTTAACTGCTGATAACGCTTCAGAGTGTTGATGACTTGGTTGAGATGTCTTTGTTCAGAGTTAGAGTGTACTTGTTTAGGCCCAGATTCTGGTCATCAAACTTCAGCGTAAAGCCTATTTTGCTTTCAGCGTGTAATACTTTATTGCTTATCTTCTGATGTTGATCCCATCAGAACTTCTGCATATACAAGACATGATTTTGAGGAGCATATTTGTTCTTTGTATATATCTTTTGGATTTATTTATTCTTTGTATTTTGTTATCATCAAAACTCTAATCAAGGGTTGTAGAATCAAACTATGTTCTAACACTTACGTCACCCTTCACTTAGTCAAGATCCTCTTTGAACAAAGCTTGAGTCTCCTCAATCTGTTCCATTGCTTTTTGTTGATGGGCCCTTATTTGATATGGAGGCCAAGGAGGTGGAGGTCTTCTCTTACCAATCGCTTAATTGGAGAGATTCTTAAAGCAAATCAGTTTTGATATGACATGCAGGTGTTTTATAAATGCATGCGTGCAAACGGATGTGCATGATCATGAAATGATTTCTTGTTTTAACTGTCTTATTCACTTGGGTACATGCTTGTATTTTACTTATTATTTTATTTGGTGACTAGCTTTAAAGTAGACACGCCATCAAGATAGGGAAACAAAATGCCTTTATTAAGAATAACATAATCCAGATGTTAAAAAATATTACAAATTGAAATCAAAACTTGTTTGCGTAAACATAAATAAAAGGAACTAAATTTCCTAGATGAGCCTGTGGATGTGTGCTCTAAAAACATCAACCATTTCTCGGCAAAGCTATAGAAAGTCTTATACGTCCTTCTGAAGAGGAACCATTACACTCTCTGCATCTTTCAAACTTCTAGGGATGTCCTCGATGATATTGTTGGCTAGGAAGATGAGATTTTCATGTTTGTCTTTGTAGTACCTGTATTCTTGATAGAGATGTGGGATTATCTTATGATTATCCCTCCCATATTGGGCGATCTTGGTATACTACTCTTCCCAATACATCTTTTCACCCCTTATTTCTGTGTAAAGCCTTTGTTGGACGATGAAATCCTTTTGAAGACCCTGCAGCTCTAAACATACATGCTTATATTTTCGAGTTCTCTGAGTCAGGAGTTTCTCTACTTATACCCTTTCAAGGCATGCTTTGACCTATGATTCTTGGCTGTCTTGAAGTTTGGTGGTGAGGTACTTTACTTGCTCTTCTTGATCTAAGGAAGCTCGTGCCAAACTTTGGATTTGAGCTGTCAAATTTTCCTCTAGCATCTTCTTGTCATGTGTTGCCTTTTCATACCATCTAGTTAACCTTCTGATTTCAGCGGTGGTCTTCTAACCTTTGGTTGTGAGAATATAGGTTGAAAGTTGCACTCAACAGCCCTTCTGTTGTACACTTTCGTTTGAGACTTTCTTTCTCCATTTCCATTTGACTTTTATCAAGTTGCTCGTCCTTTGACTCAAGTATAAGCTGCATTTGTTTATTTTCTTTGGTCAGATTGAGGAGATTCAGTTCCAATGCTTCTTTCTCCTTTTGAGCTTGCTTTAAGGCATTTTTCAGATTGTCGACTTCTTCCAAAGATATGGGTGTTATATCTGGGACCTCTGACTTGTACTCTGGATCTTTCTCGAATGGCGGCTTGATAATTCGCACCCTATGTTGGACCCATTTGGTGTAGAGTTCTCTTGCTATGGAATTCTTTCTTTCGGACTTCCTCTTGTTAACCTTATTCCAGGCTCGAATAACCTTGTTGAGCAACCCTTGGACTTCTATACCCATATTATGGACGATAAATGGTCGGAGTTGTTCGTCTGAAGGTTTGTCTTCCAAAGGACACCTTAACCGTGGTAGGGCCAAAGTAGGGTTGTAATTAATACAGCCTCGTGATCCAATCAAAGGGACATTAGGAAAGTCCCCATAGCTAATAGTGATGTCACCAATATCCAACTTCCTTGCATACCATAATACAGAGTTTGTGGTGAGAGATCTTAGTTTTTGTGGCCACTTACATCTAGTCAATTCTGGGATCATATAGTCTTCCTTGTAAAGATGAGTCATGAACCAAGTGTATAGAAGCGGGATGCAATAATTTAGCGTGCCTCTTCTCTTTTCATACATCATATGCAAAGTGTAATAAATGTCAGCAAACAAAGTGGGAGTAGGATCCGTATTAAAGACTTTCGCACCCTAAAATATACTAATGGCCGCGGGGTCAATATAGTCCACAGTCCGAGGAAATAAGATTACACCGAATACCAACATCCCTAAACAATCAACACAAGATTCCCACTCCTTATAATTAGAAAATTCTAGTGCCTTAGCTTCCAAGTATATCCTTTTGATTCCTTGTATTGGACCTTCTCTTCGATAATTCTGCACCAATTCAGGGTAGGGGGTCCCTAGGCCTTTTGCCAAAGCTTTGACTTCAACAGTTTGTCCAATACCTACATAGACTTTTTCTTTTGAAAAATTCAGGATTCTGTCAAATCCTTCCAAAGCCGGTGCTAGCTGGAAGTCTTGGAAGGTGAAACATCTCAATGGAGGTTCATAAAACTGAATTAGGGTAGAGATTGCATCCATCTGAACCTCTACTTTAGTCAAGTTAAGGGTAACCCCATAGCAACGAGCGTACATCTTTAGAGCCCTCTCAGATAATTAACCCTTTATAGTTTTGATTTCAGAAAGGTCAGGCTTGAACGCATTGACGCAGACAAGTTGTTTTCCTCTAGTATCCATTTTTAAGACAGTCACCAAAAATCTTGATTTTGTTATCTTTTATTTTGTACCCTGTGAATAAGACATATAAAAGAAACAAATGATGAACATGAGATATATATGAATGCATGCATGTACAGGTGTTGGGTTGAGTAACGGGATTTTGTGATGAGTACCTGTGATACAGTGGGAAGAGAACTGACTGTTTTTGGAATGCTGGTTCGGGTTTTGCATTTGTTTTCGCAAAATGTCGCGGTAAGCAAGAGTCGCCACCGTCTTTTATTTTATCCAACAAGGAAAGGAAAAAAGCATAGAAAAATTCCTTTTTCGAGATGTTTCTCGGGTTCGGGAGGTAGATTATAGAAAGGGAAGGTGTTAGAACCATTTCTATTCGTGGTTATCCACGGGCTCTTAGGTACTTGCTCAAAGTGTTTTCAAAATTTTGCTTTTCTTTGTGTTTGTAGGTTTCAAAGAAGTTTTTGTTTGAAAGGAGTGTAAGTGAGAAAAGTTTTGTTTTGTTTTAAAAGGAGAAAGTACTTAAGAACCATCTACCTACTCGAAAAGGGAATTAAATTGTGCTAATGTCCTTTAGACAATGCTATCCCACTATTGAGGAGTAGGTAGCATCGTCGTTGGAGTTTTCGGGTCAATTCGATTAAGGGACGTGTGCTCACTAAAGCAATGTTAGGACGCCTTAGAGGTAACCGTAATGTCTTAGATCATTTCATCTGAGGCAACCGTTTCGAGGCAACTGTGATCTTTGGACAAGAGGGCGACCTCTAAAACTTCTTATACTCAATGACCACGTTCGAGGCAACCAAGTGAGGTGTACCCTAAGAGTGCGCATGTGCGAGTGTGTTATTTAGATTAATTTTATCTGCACATGTCATAGGTGAGCTATGTTGATTTTAAGTTCATACATTGGATCTTGTCATGCATTCCCTATTATCAAACATCTAACGGTTAATGTTGTGAGGAATTTAAATTGCGGAAATTAAATCTAAACTATTACAAGGCGTCGGGTATTTACATCGCCAAAAACAAACCCTTTAATTTAAATTGCGGAAAGTAAAAATAAAACGATAAATAATTAAATTCCTAATTAAAAGCTATTACATACCGGAAGCAATTACAATATTGGAATAAAATTGGATCGCGTGCAAGAAATTAAGACGGCGCATTTTTTAGGGTTTTGACCCTTTTTATTAAGGGTGGAGAATGGTTGGAAGAACCCCTTCTTCATTAGCAACTTCAAGAGTGACAGTCCGGACAACTTCATATGGCATACCCAGCTTTTGGGCGCGGATACGGACCCATCTGAGATATGGCTCCATTGGCAGAGAAGTCTTTGGGCCCATCTCATGTGGATCAGATTGGTGAACTCTATCCCAAGCCCTTATGAATCTGCGACGCTGCTCGTCGCTATCCCCTTGAAAATCAAATATGATATGAGGCATTAGCATCTCATGAGGTCCTTCTCTTCTGGCTCTTCCAAACTGACGGAGAGCTAAGCATGGGTTCTAAGAAATTACTCCATGGGTTCCTATCAATGGAACATTAGGATACTCTCCACAGCGATCAATGATAGTCACCTCATCCATACCCTTGAGAGTCCAGATAATGTCATTATGAGAGAGAGACATCACCCTATAAGCCCAACCCATTCCTTCTTTGTTCTTCAGTACTAACTTAGGGAGGTGCGAAATAAACCACCTCGACAATAAAGGAGCACAGCACATCAAGGTTCCCCACTTTTGGGCAGTACGAGCATAGAGCTGATGAAGAATGTCACCCAAGAGAGTGGGCACAGGGTTCTAAGAGATGAAGATCTTTATGGCATTCACATCAACAAAAGTGTCAGGATTCTGAAACAATACCAAGCCATAAATCAGAAGAGCCAGAATATCCTCGAAGGCTTTGAAGTCTAGATCATCCCAGAAATAGTTAGCCTTACCAACCAAAAACTTAGTCAGAAAGCCCTTTGCTCCGCTTCTAGTCTCCCAATTATCCATTACCTCCTCTTTGGTCAAATGAAGGGCTGCAGCAATCTCTTCGGGCTTAAGAGTCTTTTCCCAACCAGTAAACGGGGTCTGCTACAGAACAGAGATACCGAGCAGCTCAGAGAACTCTTCTAGGGTAGGAACCAGCTGGTAGTCTTGAAAATTAAAACAATGGTACAGCAGATCATATAATTGGACCAGGACACTCATCATCTGCTCGTCCAATTTGGAGGTGACCAAACTGAGAAGAGAACCATGCCTCCTGATGAAGGAAGTAGTGTCAGGCATCTTGGCAACCAACTCTTTAAGCAAGGTAGGGACTTGGACAAAGTTGATCTGAATGGTATTCTTACGCATGGGCATCATGATGACCTATAAAACAGAGCAAAGATGAAACCCTCCTATCTTTGAAATAGGTTAGTCTTATGCAATATGTATGCAATGTTATGATGTCATGATGTCATGATAGTAAGCACACCACAAGTATCCATAAAAAGCAAACATGGTAAAGGCACACAAGTCACACAGAGAGCCCTTAGATTTCAGGCTGGCAAGGAGCTTAGGTACTACCCTCTTTCAGTTCAGTTAGTTTAAACATGTCCTAAAAATAGTAACGGGTTCCAGAGGATCTCAATACCACTGACTACCCTCAATCGGTCATAATTCCAGTTTAGCAACCTTTTCTTGCGGCCAGAATCATCGCGAGAGTTTAGTCTCAATGAGTGTAGCATACTGCTACTGTTCTATGGCCAAATTGGTCAATTTAAGGTTATAAGGTCATTTGGTGCTTAATGACGCCTTAGAAGACCCATATTCTCCTCGTTCCAACACAAGGGATATCGGTACAGACTAAAGTTCCACACCAACATAGCTACTGCTTCAACCGTGTCGGTCTACGCCGGACAGTTTCCTCACAGTTTATTGCTACTTACCTAAAGGGTATCCCCAGATCCGTGTTAGGATCTTTAGAACTCCGATACAAGCCCACAAAATCAAAGCATACAAAGCAAACAATTGAAAAGACAGTGATCTAATCCTAAGGTACACGTCACTTATAATATTTCCCAGCAGAGTCGCCAGTTCTGTGATACGGTGGGAAGAGAACTGACTATTTTTGGAATGCTGGTTCGCGTTTTACGTTTGTTTTCGCAAAATGTCGCAGTAAGCAAGAGTCGCCACCGTCTTTTATTTTATCCAACAAGGAAAGGAAAAAAGCATAGAAAAATTCCTTTTTCGAGATGTTTCTCGGGTTCGGGAGGTAGATTATAGAAAGGGAAGGTGTTAGCACCCTTTCTATCCGTGGTTATCCACGGGCTCTTAGGTACTTGCTCAAAGTGTTTTCAAAATTTTGCTTTTCTTTGTGTTTGTGGGTTTGAAAGAAGTTTTTGTTTGAAAGGAGTGTAAGTGCGAAAAGTTTTGTTTTGTTTTAAAAGGAGAAAGTACTTAAGAACCATCTACCTATTCGAAAAGGGAATTAAATTGTGCTAATGTCCTTTAGACAATGCTATCCCACTATTGAGGAGTAGGTAGCATCGTCGTTGGAGTTTTCGGGTCAATTCGATTAAGGGACGTGTGCTCACTAAAGCAATGTTAGGACGCCTTAGAGGTAACCGTAATGTCTTAGATCATTTCATCTGAGGCAACCGTTTCGAGGAAACTGTGATCTTTGGACAAGAGGGCGACCTCTAAAACTTCTTATACTCAATGACCACGTTCGAGGCAACCAAGTGAGGTGTACCCTAAGAGTGCACATGTGCGAGTGTGTTATTTAGATTAATTTTATCTGCACATGTCATGGGTGAGCTATGTTGATTTTAAGTTCATACATTGGATCTTGTCATGCATTCCCTATTATCAAACATCTAACGGTTAATGTTGTGAGGAATTTAAATTGCGGAAATTAAATCTAAACTATTACAAGGCGTCGGGTATTTACATCGCCAAAAACAAACCCTTTAATTTAAATTGCGGAAAGTAAAAATAAAACGATAAATAATTAAATTCCTAATTAAAAGCTATTACATACCGGAAGCAATTACAATATTGGAATAAAATTGGATCGCGTGCAAGAAATTAAGACGGCGCATTTTTTAGGGTTTTGACCCTTTTTATTAAGGGTGGAGAATGGTTGGAAGAACCCCTTCTTCATTAGCAACTTCAAGAGTGACAGTCCGGACAACTTCATATGGCATACCCAGCTTTTGGGCGCGGATACGGACCCATCTGAGATATGGCTCCATTGGCAGAGAAGTCTTTGGGCCCATCTCATGTGGATCAGATTGGTGAACTCTATCCCAAGCCCTTATGAATCTGCGACGCTGCTCGTCGCTATCCCCTTGAAAATCAAATATGATATGAGGCATTAGCATCTCATGAGGTCCTTCTCTTCTGGCTCTTCCAAACTGACGGAGAGCTAAGCATGGGTTCTAAGAAATTACTCCATGGGTTCCTATCAATGGAACATTAGGATACTCTCCACAGCGATCAATGATAGTCACCTCATCCATACCCTTGAGAGTCCAGATAATGTCATTATGAGAGAGAGACATCACCCTATAAGCCCAACCCATTCCTTCTTTGTTCTTCAGTACTAACTTAGGGAGGTGCGAAATAAACCACCTCGACAATAAAGGAGCACAGCACATCAAGGTTCCCCACTTTTGGGCAGTACGAGCATAGAGCTGATGAAGAATGTCACCCAAGAGAGTGGGCACAGGGTTCTAAGAGATGAAGATCTTTATGGCATTCACATCAACAAAAGTGTCAGGATTCTGAAACAATACCAAGCCATAAATCAGAAGAGCCAGAATATCCTCGAAGGCTTTGAAGTCTAGATCATCCCAGAAATAGTTAGCCTTACCAACCAAAAACTTAGTCAGAAAGCCCTTTGCTCCGCTTCTAGTCTCCCAATTATCCATTACCTCCTCTTTGGTCAAATGAAGGGCTGCAGCAATCTCTTCGGGCTTAAGAGTCTTTTCCCAACCAGTAAACGGGGTCTGCTACAGAACAGAGATACCGAGCAGCTCAGAGAACTCTTCTAGGGTAGGAACCAGCTGGTAGTCTTGAAAATTAAAACAATGGTACAGCAGATCATATAATTGGACCAGGACACTCATCATCTGCTCGTCCAATTTGGAGGTGACCAAACTGAGAAGAGAACCATGCCTCCTGATGAAGGAAGTAGTGTCAGGCATCTTGGCAACCAACTCTTTAAGCAAGGTAGGGACTTGGACAAAGTTGATCTGAATGGTATTCTTACGCATGGGCATCATGATGACCTACAAAACAGAGCAAAGATGAAACCCTCCTATCTTTGAAATAGGTTAGTCTTATGCAATATGTATGCAATGTTATGATGTCATGATGTCATGATAGTAAGCACACCACAAGTATCCATAAAAAGCAAACATGGTAAAGGCACACAAGTCACACAGAGAGCCCTTAGATTTCAGGCTGGCAAGGAGCTTAGGTACTACCCTCTTTCAGTTCAGTTAGTTTAAACATGTCCTAAAAATAGTAACGGGTTCCAGAGGATCTCAATACCACTGACTACCCTCAATCGGTCATAATTCCAGTTTAGCAACCTTTTCTTGCGGCCAGAATCATCGCGAGAGTTTAGTCTCAATGAGTGTAGCATACTGCTACTGTTCTATGGCCAAATTGGTCAATTTAAGGTTATAAGGTCATTTGGTGCTTAATGACGCCTTAGAAGACCCATATTCTCCTCGTTCCAACACAAGGGATATCGGTACAGACTAAAGTTCCACACCAACATAGCTACTGCTTCAACCGTGTCGGTCTACGCCGGACAGTTTCCTCACAGTTTATTGCTACTTACCTAAAGGGTATCCCCAGATCCGTGTTAGGATCTTTAGAACTCCGATACAAGCCCACAAAATCAAAGCATACAAAGCAAACAATTGAAAAGACAGTGATCTAATCCTAAGGTACACGTCACTTATAATATTTCCCAGCAGAGTCGCCAGTTCTGTGATACGGTGGGAAGAGAACTGACTATTTTTGGAATGCTGGTTCGCGTTTTACGTTTGTTTTCGCAAAATGTCGCAGTAAGCAAGAGTCGCCACCGTCTTTTATTTTATCCAACAAGGAAAGGAAAAAAGCATAGAAAAATTCCTTTTTCGAGATGTTTCTCGGGTTCGGGAGGTAGATTATAGAAATGGAAGGTGTTAGCACCCTTTCTATCCGTGGTTATCCACGGGCTCTTAGGTACTTGCTCAAAGTGTTTTCAAAATTTTGCTTTTCTTTGTGTTTGTGGGTTTGAAAGAAGTTTTTGTTTGAAAGGAGTGTAAGTGCGAAAAGTTTTGTTTTGTTTTAAAAGGAGAAAGTACTTAAGAACCATCTACCTATTCGAAAAGGGAATTAAATTGTGCTAATGTCCTTTAGACAATGCTATCCCACTATTGAGGAGTAGGTAGCATCGTCGTTGGAGTTTTCGGGTCAATTCGATTAAGGGACGTGTGCTCACTAAAGCAATGTTAGGACGCCTTAGAGGTAACCGTAATGTCTTAGATCATTTCATCTGAGGCAACCGTTTCGAGGAAACTGTGATCTTTGGACAAGAGGGCGACCTCTAAAACTTCTTATACTCAATGACCACGTTCGAGGCAACCAAGTGAGGTGTACCCTAAGAGTGCGCATGTGCGAGTGTGTTATTTAGATTAATTTTATCTGCACATGTCATGGGTGAGCTATGTTGATTTTAAGTTCATACATTGGATCTTGTCATGCATTCCCTATTATCAAACATCTAACGGTTAATGTTGTGAGGAATTTAAATTGCGGAAATTAAATCTAAACTATTACAAGGCGTCGGGTATTTACATCGCCAAAAACAAACCCTTTAATTTAAATTGCGGAAAGTAAAAATAAAACGATAAATAATTAAAGTCCTAATTAAAAGCTATTACATACCGGAAGCAATTACAATATTGGAATAAAATTGGATCGCGTGCAAGAAATTAAGACGGCGCATTTTTTAGGGTTTTGACCCTTTTTATTAAGGGTGGAGAATGGTTGGAAGAACCCCTTCTTCATTAGCAACTTCAAGAGTGACAGTCCGGACAACTTCATATGGCATACCCAGCTTTTAGGCGCGGATACGGACCCATCTGAGATATGGCTCCATTGGCAGAGAAGTCTTTGGGCCCATCTCATGTGGATCAGATTGGTGAACTCTATCCCAAGCCCTTATGAATCTGCGACGCTGCTCGTCGCTATCCCCTTGAAAATCAAATATGATATGAGGCATTAGCATCTCATGAGGTCCTTCTCTTCTGGCTCTTCCAAACTGACGGAGAGCTAAGCATGGGTTCTAAGAAATTACTCCATGGGTTCCTATCAATGGAACATTAGGATACTCTCCACAGCGATCAATGATAGTCACCTCATCCATACCCTTGAGAGTCCAGATAATGTCATTATGAGAGAGAGACATCACCCTATAAGCCCAACCCATTCCTTCTTTGTTCTTCAGTACTAACTTAGGGAGGTGCGAAATAAACCACCTCGACAATAAAGGAGCACAGCACATCAAGGTTCCCCACTTTCGGGCAGTACGAGCATAGAGCTGATGAAGAATGTCACCTAAGAGAGTGGGCACAGGGTTCTAAGAGATGAAGATCTTTATGGCATTCACATCAACAAAAGTGTCAGGATTCGGAAACAATACCAAGCCATAAATCAGAAGAGCCAGAATATCCTCGAAGGCTTTGAAGTCTAGATCATCCCAGAAATAGTTAGCCTTACCAACCAAAAACTTAGTCAGAAAGCCCTTTGCTCCGCTTCTAGTCTCCCAATTATCCATTACCTCCTCTTTGGTCAAATGAAGGGCTGCAGCAATCTCTTCGGGCTTAAGAGTCTTTTCCCAACCAGTAAACGGGGTCTGCTACAGAACAGAGATACCAAGCAGCTCAGAGAACTCTTCTAGGGTAGGAACCAGCTGGTAGTCTTGAAAATTAAAACAATGGTACAGCAGATCATAGAATTGGACCAGGACACTCATCATCTGCTCGTCCAATTTGGAGGTGACCAAACTGAGAAGAGAACCATGCCTCCTGATGAAGGAAGTAGTGTCAGGCATCTTGGCAACCAACTCTTTAAGCAAGGTAGGGACTTGGACAAAGTTGATCTAAATGGTATTCTTACGCATGGGCATCATGATGACCTACAAAACAGAGCAAAGATGAAACCCTCCTATCTTTGAAATAGGTTAGTCTTATGAAATATGTATGCAATGTTATGATGTCATGATGTCATGATAGTAAGCACACCACAAGTATCCATAAAAAGCAAACATGGTAAAGGCACACAAGTCACACAGAGAGCCCTTAGATTTCAGGCTGGCAAGGAGCTTAGGTACTACCCTCTTTCAGTTCAGTTAGTTTAAACCTGACCTAAAAATAGTAACGGGTTCCAGAGGATCTCAATACCACTGACTACCCTCAATCGGTCATAATTCCAGTTTAGCAACCTTTTCTTGCGGCCGGAATCATCGCGAGAGTTTAGTCTCAATGAGTGTAGCATACTGCTACTGTTCTATGGCCAAATTGGTCAATTTAAGGTTATAAGGTCATTTGGTGCTTAATGACGCCTTAGAAGACCCATATTATCCTCGTTCCAACACAAGGGATATCGGTACAGACTAAAGTTCCACACCAACATAGCTACTGCTTCAACCGTGTCGGTCTACGCCGGACAGTTTCCTCACAGTTTATTGCTACTTACCTAAAGGGTATCCCCAGATCCGTGTTAGGATCTTTAGAACTCCGATACAAGCCCACAAAATCAAAGCATACAAAGCAAACAATTGAAAACACAGTGATCTAATCCTAAGGTACACGTCACTTATAATATTTCCCAGCAGAGTCGCCAGTTCTGTGATACGGTGGGAAGAGAACTGACTATTTTTGGAATGCTGGTTCGCGTTTTACGTTTGTTTTTGCAAAATGTCGCAGTAAGCAAGAGTCGCCACCGTCTTTTATTTTATCCAACAAGGAAAGGAAAAAAGCATAGAAAATTCCTTTTTCGAGATGTTTCTCGGGTTCCGGAGGTAGATTATAGAAAGGGAAGGTGTTAGCACCCTTTCTATCCGTGGTTATCCACGGGCTCTTAGGTACTTGCTCAAAGTGTTTTCAAAATTTTGCTTTTCTTTGTGTTTGTGGGTTTGAAAGAAGTTTTTGTTTGAAAGGAGTGTAAGTGCGAAAAGTTTTGTTTTGTTTTAAAAGGAGCAAGTACTTAAGAACCATCTACCTACTCGAAGAGGGAATTAAACTGTGCTAATGTCCTTTAGACAATGCTATCCCACTATTGAGGAGTAGGTAGCATCGTCGTTGGAGTTTTCGGGTCAATTTGATTAAGGGACGTGTGGTCACTAAAGCAATGTTAGGACGCCTTAGCGGTAACCCTAATGTCTTAGATCATTTCATCCGAGGCAACCATTTCGAGGCAACTATGATCTTTGGACAAGAGGGCGACCTCTAAAACTTCCTATACTCAATGACCATGTTCGAGGCAACCAAGTGAGGTGTACCCTAAGAGTGTGCATGTGCGAGTGTGTTATTTCGATTAATTTTATCTGTACATGTCATGGGTGAGCTATGTTGATTTTAAGTTCATACATTGGATCTTGTCATGCATTCCCTATTATCAAACATCTAACGGTTAATGTTGTGCGGAATTTAAATTGCGGAAATTAAATCTAAACTATTACAACGCGTCGGGTATTTACATCACCAAAAACAAACCCTTTAATTTAAATTGTGGAAGCAATTACAATACCGGAAGCAATTACAATATTGGAATAAAATTGGATCGCGTGCAAGAAATTAAGACGGCGCATTTTTTAGGGTTTTGACCCTTTTTATTAAAGAAAAGAGTTTTGCTTATTTTTGAATTAAATGGGATTAAATTAAATGAACAATTAAATTAAATTAAATAATCAAAATATTTTTGGGGTTTTTTTTTAGTTTTTAAGGAAATAAAATAAAATTGATTAAAAATATCAAAAACCTAATTCTACATTAGTTTTAATTTATTGCAAAAAATATTAAATGTTTAAACCTATTTAAAACTAAGTTAATTAATTAATATTTATTTACAAAAATAAAATGATGAAATTAATAATAAAAATAATATTTTTGTTTTCTGATTTTTTATTAAGAAAAATGTTAATTATTTGGTTAGTAATTAATTAAAAATAATAAAAATAAAACAAGTAAATAAATAAAATATTAAAAGAAAAGAAATAACCAAGGGGGGGTTTAGGCCCAAATCTGGATGTAAAAATAGCAATTCCAAGCCCATTTACTGCAAGCCTGCTTTGACTTTCCAGATCACCCATGCGTGTGTTGACTTGGATGTATGGTGGACTTCCAATCTGGACTATTAGATTTGGCCAGAAGGCCATCTGGCGCCTGGATCTTTGAGGCATATGGTGGACTACATTTTGAGCATTGCATGAGAGTACCTGAAGAAAAATTAAACAAATGTTTTGGGGGAACTAGGATTCGAACCCAGGTCCTATGGGGTTTTCCACTAGCGCGCTTGCCAATCCAACTGACTTGTCCATTTGTTATTAGGATAAGTAACAATTATTATATATGAAACAATGCATTATGCCTGGAAAAAAAATAAAAAGCACGCTGATTTGAAATTGGCAAATGGGAAGAGGACGTGTAGTCGTCTTCTTCATAAATCCATGGTTTTCTTACCTGCGGATTTTTATCCGCAGGAAGATCCGTGGCTTGCATCCAAAATTCATCCTAAGCCATAAAAATTAACTCTAAGAACATGGATGTGATCGTCTCTTCCTCCTGAGTTCAACTATGGCCATGGTTCATCCTAATTGTTCCTGCAAAACAAAACCCCAAATGCAAACCTCCAAAACCCTAGGTTCGGGTAGGGAGATATAGGCTACAAAAATCCAATTGAATAATGCAGAATGATTGGAAATTGAATGGTAAACATGAATGTACAAACGATTTGTTCAGAAGATGCCAAAATATGGAATCACGATCTCATGTTCAGAGCTATGTTCAAGAACACTTACAGCGCTTTTCAGGTGGTTTCAGGACTTGATTTTGATTGCAATCGCTCCAGTGGACCTCAGGCAAGGAGATAGTGTTGAGTTTTTGGACTGAATTCGCCTCCAACCAAGATTTTGATCTCACACTTTTTCAAGCTTTTTTTCAGTTTTGGTTTGGCCATTTCTGCAGCTTTCAGCTCGTGTCCCTGATGCCTTTGGCTTGTGTGTGTATATTAGAAGCAATTAGGTTAAACTTTGGGCCTCCAATCCTTGTGCATTGAAGATTCAATATATGATTTGATCACCATTAACAAAGCTTCCATATTTGTCTCAAATCAAATATTTTGTACATAACATGGCATGATTCGGATTAGATTTGGTCCATGATGATACTTGAAGCCTATATCAATCAAAAAGATTTTATTCCATCAATTTTTTGGATTTTATTTGAATTAATATTGATTTAAAATGAATTAATTCAATAAAAATCAAATAAAATAGAAAAATTTATGAATGGACATGAAATTGAAGATATGACACTTGTGTGGTGTGACAAGATCAAATCAAGTGGAAAAAAGTGGGCCCTTTTGTCAATAATTGGAGTTTTGGGGATAGTTGACTTTTGGTAATTTTGGAAAAATGCCCAACTTCAACAATGCATAACTTCTTCAATTTTGAACTTTTGGAAGTGTTTTTTGACTTTTTAGAAACCTTGAGATGTCCTCTAACCAACCCTTTTGGTCGCATCTCATTTTGATAATCCATTCTTAAGTTATAAGCTTTGGAAAAAAAGGTATTTTTGTTGACTTTCAAAAATGACCTATAATATCCAAATTTGTAACTTCTTGTGAGTGCATTTATTGATCTTGGGGTGTGAAGATGGATTGTAGGTAATTGCATCCTCTTCAAAATGAGCTTTGTATGGGTCATTTATCATAAAGTATGAGAAAGTTATGCTTTGTCAAAGTTGAGTTGACTTTTCCTACAAAACCCTAATTTAGCAACTTTTGAATCTTGATGAATCTTGAGAAATCCTTGATGAATCATTATCAAACCTTGATAAAATGATGACTTATCCTTAAAAATGAGAATTTTGACAAAAAATCTTGAGGTTTGACTATTTGTAGGCCACAGTTTACTTTTGCCCTAGCATAGTCGATTTTTAGACTTCTTGAGCAACTGACTGACCAAACTTTCTCTGCAAGGCTTGAAATTTGACATGGATGAACTTGAGAACATATTAGGACATTGGGAAGCACTTGAGGTCATTTGGATGTAAGGACCTTGATGCAACACAAAACCCTAATTTTTAAATTGACTGCCTTAGGAGGTGATTTGACTGTCCAACTCTTGAGCAACTTGAGCCACTTGGAGATTATTCTTGACATGTCTTGAGAAATATGGGAGGGCAAATTTTGAGGTAAAACAGTTTCCCCTGTTCAATTTTCTTAAACCTGAGGATATAGATTAGCTTTCGAGCCTTTCGTGATCCGAAGGTGGAAAATAATTGAACACTAGAGTGCCCAGAAATTTGGACTCGCATGGTGTAGTATCAGCATTGTGATGTCGGGAATGGGCTTACAGATGCCATTTGGAGATTGTTGGTAGGAGGATGGGCTTACAGATGCCATCTGCAGGAGTGTAGATCGCATAAGGGATTCCTTAGCGAGAACTTGCATACCTGTTGTTGTAGAAGATTCCGCTGGGGAAGCCTAACTTTTGTTGAGATTTAGGAACTTGCATGTACTTCAACTGAGAGAATGCCTCGGCTGAGTCTTAAAAACCTGTTCATAATGCAATTGGGGGGAAACATCTTCATAAAGATCTAGGAACTGGCTAGTGCTCAACGTAGTATACCATTGAGGTTATAGCACTCGTCCACACTATGACGAAGGAAAACATCAAGATCTAGGAACTGACTAGTGCTCAACGTAGTATACCGTTGAGGTTATAGCGCTCGTCCACACTATGACGTAGGGAAACATCTTCATCAAGATCTAGGAACTGTCTGGCCTTCAACGGAGTATACCATTGAAATTAGAGAACTCGTCCACACTATGACGGAGGAAAACATCAAGATCTAGGAATTGACTAGTGCTCAACGTAGTATACCATTGAAATTAGAGAACTCGTCCACACCATGACGGAGGAAAACATCAAGATCTAAGAACTGACTAGTGCTCAACGTAGTATACCGTTGAGGTTATAGCGCTCGTCCACACTATGACGTAGGGAAACATCTTTTTCAAGATCTAGGAAATGTTTGGTCTTCAACGGAGTATACCATTGAAATTAGAGAACTCGTCCACACTATGACGGAGGAAAACATCAAGATCTAGGAACTGACTAGTGCTCAATGTAGTATACCGTTGAGGTTATAGCACTCGTCCACACTATGACGTAGGGAAACATCTTCATCAAGATCTAGGAACTGTCTGGTGCTCAACGTAGTATACCATTGAGGTTAGAGAACTTGTTCACACTATGACGGAGGAAAACATCAAGATCTAGGAACTGACTAGTGCTCAACATAGTATACCGTTGAGGTTATAGCACTCATTCACACTATGACATAAGGAAACATCTTCATCAAGATCTAGGAACTGGCTAGTGCTCAACGTAGTATACCATTGAGGTTATAGCACTCGTCCACACTATGACGAAGGAAAACATCAAGATCTAGGAACTGACTAGTGCTCAACGTAGTATACCGTTGAGGTTATAGCACTCGTCCACACTATGATGTAGGGAAACATATTCATCAAGATCTAGGAACTTTCTGGTCTTCAACGTAGTATACCGTTAAAATTAGAGAACTCGTCCACACTATGACGGAGGAAAACATCAAGATCTAAGAACTGACTAGTGCTCAACGTAGTATATTGTTGAGGTTATAGTACTCGTCCGCACTTTGACATGGGGAAACTGTCGAGATTGAGAACCTTATCTGAAATTCAACATAGGATAATTCAATTGAGATTTAAGAGTCGGTTGGGTCTTCGACTAAGCTGGGAACTTAACTGTATCTTTCCTGAAAGGTAAAGGCCAGTCATATGCAATGCATGATATGGATCAGGCAATGATGTTCTCAACATAAATAAGATTGTACGGTATGATGCGTATATGCATGTATCATGATGTATGAAAATGTGATAATCCCGGAGCTGTTGGAGAATAGAGTTGAGTTCTTCATTTCCACTGGGGATGAAGAACGAAGATGATTATGAGAATAAACCTGCAGGAGAAAAGAACTCCGTTGGGGAATAAACAGATGAAGAGATTACTCCGTGGGGAATTATTCTGTGGGGGAGAGATGTTCTCCTGAGGATTTTAATGATAAACTCCGTTGGGGATTCTGTTGATAAGCTCTGTTGGGGATTTCAATGATGAACTCCGCTGGGAATGGATTACTGTTGCTGGTGATATTGAATCTATTGAGGATTGAATTCCTGCTTGTGAAAGGAAAGAACTTCACTGGGGGATGATCTTTCAGCGGCAACTTGGTGGGGATAACCCGGTTAGACTCTTATGGGGATAACCCTCTGAATTTGGCTGTGGAGATTTATTTTGTACTCCGCTGGGGGTAAGCTTCCAAAGTCTACTGGGGAAGATGATTCAACTCTGTTGGGGAAGTTCTTCTCAGACCGTGCTGGGGAAATGGCTCCACTGGGGTATCTTATATTCTGCCGAGGAACATTTTTATATTCTGTTAAGGAATATTAAGACTGTCGGGGATACTCTGATACTTTCTGGGGAATATCTTTAAACTCCGCTGGGGAATATTAAGACCTTCTGGGGATACCAAACCTTTTTAGCGCAGATGGTGGATGAACTCTGCTTGGGGAGAGTATTGCTGATTTGTTCATAGTTGCAAGTCCCAGCTGGGAGAGCTACTATTACTGCCTTATTCTGCGGGGAGTGAAGGTATCTTGGTCATATCCTTCAGCTGAATCTACCTTGGTACCTGGTGGATGGAGCAACTGTACAGTTCGGACAAATCTTATTGCCCCTGCTTCTGATATTACCAGTAATTCATTTTTCGTTTCGCATGTAGATTATTTATGAGCAGCAATTAATGTCAAATGCATATATCAAAAATGAACTTTGGACATTCTTTGCAAAATAAAATAGATAAAAACATATTTTTTTTGGAAATGAATTTTTATTGATTTTGAAGTTTGGCCTATAAATAGGCGTTTTTGTACAAGAGGTTGACGTCTTAGTAAGAGAACGCCGCCAAACAAATAGCATTTATACAATTTGTAAAAAGAAAACAAAACAGCCATGTGAACAATCCCACTGGGTTCCAACTCTGCTATTGTCCTTATGTCCTCGAGCATCTCATCACTTTGCTACTAGTTGAATTTAGATCAGATTGATTAGTGTTGTCCGAGCTTGATAGTCGATACCGAAGTCTGGATGCAAGGTGATCCAATGAGACATAGTGTTACGCTTTGATCCCTAATTTTTGCCTGGACCGCCCTTTCGGGTTTTCAGTCCACCAGGATACCCATTTTTTCCCAAGCTGCCTTTTAAGGTTTTCGACTTGCCGGGTGTACAGATTTTTCCATTTTCATCCCTTATTTTTGCCCGAACCCTTTTGGTTCGCCGGGAAGCCCTTATTTTTCCCTAGTCCAATCGACCTAGCGGGTCTTTGATTATGCGTAGTATCTTTTCACTATGTCTGTATTGACGGGGTGAGGAAGGTCGTCACCATCCATGGTGGTTAGAATCATTGCTCCTCTTGAGAAAATGTTCTTAACCACGAACGGCCATTCATAAGTAGGGGTCCATTTGCCCCTGGGATCACCTTGAGGTAGGATAATGCGCTTCATTACCAGGTCTCCAACTTGATACTCTTATCGTCTAACTTTCTTGTTAAATGCCTTGATCATCCGTTTTTGATACGTCTGACCATGACAAATAGCAATAAGTCTTTTTTCGTCGATTAGGTTCAGTTGATCAAGCCGGGTCTGAATCCAGTCATCTTCACTCAAACCTGCATCCTTCATGATCTGAAGAGAGGGTATCTGAACTTCAACGGGCAAGACTGCCTCCATGCCATAAATGAAGGAATAGGGTGTTGCCCCTGTTGACGTCTGCGCTGAGGTATGGTACCCATGAAGAGCAAATGGTAACATCTCGTGCCAGTCTTTGTATGTTACTGTCATCTTCTGTACAATCTTCTTGATGTTCTTATTAGCCGCTTCGACAGCTCCATTCATCTTTGGCCGGTAGGGAGAAGAGCTGTGATGTTGTATTTTGAATTGCTCGCAGAGCTCAGTGATCATCTTTTTATTAAGATTGGTACCATTGTCCGTAATGATCCTCTCTGGTACACCGTATCGACAGATCATATTATGCCGAATAAACTGTGCCACGACGTTCTTGGTTACAGTAGCAAAGGAAGTTGCTTCAACCCACTTCGTAAAGTAATCAATAGCTACCAGGATGAAACGATGCCTGTTGGATGTCGTAGGTCTGATCTCGCCGATCATATCAATGCCCCACATTGCAAAAGGCCAAGGTGCCATCAAGACATTCAGAGGAACTGGATGTATGTGCACCTTATCAGCATAGACTTGGCATTTGTGACATGTCCGAGAATACTGATAATAGTCAACTTCCATT
The DNA here is from genome assembly GCA_948472305.1 of Vicia faba. Taxonomy (NCBI): domain Eukaryota; kingdom Viridiplantae; phylum Streptophyta; class Magnoliopsida; order Fabales; family Fabaceae; genus Vicia; species Vicia faba. Next base: position 1,035,210,459 of record OX451738.1, on the reverse strand, counting down.
ATGGACCAATAATATCCTGCCCAAAGGATTTTCTTTGCCATGGTGTGTCCACTGGAGTGAGTTCCGAAAGTACCTTCATGTAACTCCGTCATGATCCTTTCTGCTTCATTCTTGTCCACACAACGCGGTAAAGTTGAATCATGGATACGCTTGTAAAGAATGTCATTGCTAATGAAGAATTTCGCTGCAAACCTCCTCAGAAACTTCTTGTCATTAACAGATGCCCCCTCGGGGTATTCTTGAGCTTCAAGATACCTCTTTACTTCATGAAACCAGGGTTTTTCTGTTACTTCTTCAGTCTCAATATCACAACAATGTGCAGGTTCATCCAGCCTTTCAATGATGATCCGGGGAGCTTCGTTGTCCCAATTGACTTTGAACATGGAAGACATTGTAGCTAGCGCATCCGCTAACTGATTCTCCTCTCTTGGGAAGTTTTCAAAGGTTATCTCCTCAAAATGGGGAAGCAACGTCAATACATACTCCTTGTAAGGAATAAGGTTTGGGTGTTTCGTATCCCATTCGCCTTTGATCTGACTGATCACGAGAGCGGGATCTCCAAAGACACTCAAGAACTTAATCCTTAGGTCAATTGCAGCTCGCAGACCCATGATGCACGCTTCATACTCCGCCATGTTGTTGGTACAGTTGAAACATAGTCGGGCGGTGAATGGAGTATGAGAGCCTTTAGGAGATATGATCACAGCGCCAATGCCATTACCCAAAGCATTCAAAGCTCCATCAAAGTACATAGACCATCGGGATCCTTCCTCAGGTCCTTCATCTGGTCCAGGTGTCTCACAATCAGTTACCAACATGATATTCTCGTCCGGAAATTCAAAGTTCATAGACTAGTAATCATCCACTGCCTGATGTGCCAAATAGTCTGCCAATACACTTCCCTTGATTTCCTTTTGAGTCGTGTACTGGATGTCATACTCAGTCAAGATCATCTGCCATCTCGCTATTCTTCCGGACAAGGCAGGCTTTTCAAAGATATACTTGATTGGATCCATCTTAGATATCAATAGAGTAGTGTGAGTCAACATATACTGTCTTAGCTGGCGATCAGCCCATGCCAAAGCGCAGCAAGTTTTCTCGAGCAGTGAGTATCGGGTCTCATAGTCGATAAACTTTTTGCTAAGGTAATAAATAGCATGCTCTTTTCGGCCAGACTCGTCATGCTGCCCCAGCACACACCCCATGGAGTTACCGAGTACTATCAAGTATAAGATCAGAGGTCTCCCTTCAAGTGGTGGCATCAGAATAGGAGGCTCTTGGAGATACTCTTATATTCTTTCGAAAGCAGCCTGGCATTCATCGTTCCAACGTACCACTTGATCTTTCTTCAGTAACTTAAAGAATTGTTCACAAGTAGCAGTTAGGTGTGAGATGAATCGGGCAATGTAATTCAGTCGTCCCAGAAAGCCTCTGACTTCTTTCTCTATTCTGGGAGCTGGAATCTCTTGTATGGCTTTCACTTTTGCAGGGTCAACTTGAATACCTTTGTCGCTCACGACGAAGCCCGGCAGTTTACCAGATCTCACCCCGAAGGTGCACTTGTTCGGGTTCAACCTCAACTTGTACAACTTCAACCTGTCAAACAACTTTTGTAGATGGTCAAGGTGTTCTTCATCAGTCTGGGACCTTGAAATCATATCATCGACATATACTTCAATCTCATGATGGATCATGTCATGAAACAAAGCAACCATGGCACGCTGATATGTTGCCCCAGCATTTTTCAATCCAAAAGGCATGACCTTGTAGCAAAAGGTGCCCCACTGAGTAACAAAGGTGGTCTTCTCCATGTCTTCGGGAGCCATTTTTATCTGATTATAACCGGAGAAACCATCCATAAAGGAGAAGACCTTGTGCTAAGCGGTGTTGTCAACCAGAACGTCGATATAAGGTAGAGGGAAGTCATCCTTAGGGCTCGCCCTGTTCAAATCCCTGTAGTCAACACACATTCGGACCTTACCATCTTTCTTCGGCACTGGAACCACATTGGCCACCCAATGAGGGTAAGAAGTAACTGCTAGAAAACCGGCGTCAAACTGTTTCATAACTTCAGCCTTGATTTTCTGGGACATCTCTGGGCGCATACGGCGAACCTTCTGTTTCACTGGAGGACAGTCTTCCTTGGTAGGCAGGCGATGAACCACAATATCAGTATCTAACCCAAGCATATCTTTATAAGACCGGGCAAAGATCTCAACGTAGTCACGCAGCATCTGAATTAACCGTTGTTTCACACTAGCTTCTATATTTGCACCAATCTTGACCTCTTTCTTATCTGTCTCGGTGCATAGATTCACTGTTTCCACTGGCTCTTCATGTGGCTGAATGGTCCTCTCTTCTTGGAGTAACAGTCTTACAAGTTCACCAGGCACTTCGCAATCATCTTCACCTTCGTCTTTGGCTAAGTTGATCGGACTTTCGAAGTCATAACTGGCAGTAGCAGAGTCGTTACCAGTGAGATCCAGAGTGGATGTGGACCTGTATATGTGAGTGTGTGTAAATAGTTGTTTTGCAATATATAATAAAGAAAAACATGGAGTGCAAAATTTGAAATGTAAGAACGTCCAATGCTTTTATTAATGATATATGAAAATGACACACAAAATCCTTCACAAATGAAGCCACAGTGCCCCGGGTAAGACACTGGGCCATAAAGTTTAAAACATTGTCTATTACAAATTCAAAACAAAAGTTTCATTACTGGGTAACAAAAGTAATAGGGATGAAGTCCTTTGCTGTCCAGTTGCTCGGTCCACCGTCGGTCGTAGGATAGATCCAGCTGTCGAATTCAGACTCTTCCACATCATCTTCAATGGCATTCACTCCCGAGTTGCTGATGAACACGGGAGGTCTTCCGACTCATGCATTCCGAACAGCCCTTTGAGCTTCTACAGTGAAACCCAAACCAAACTTGTTAGTCTTCTGTGTAAAATCAGGGAGTCGTCCCCAATTTCCACACTCACCCTTCTCAATAACAGCCCGGGCATCTTTTAAGGAAGCCATTTTCATAGGAGACTCTTCAACCACAGTCTCAGTTGATGCCAGTGTCTGGGGAACCTCTTCAAAATGCTGGAACGGGGTCTCAATGAACTCCCCATCCATTTCTACATATCGGAACGAGTTGAGGTGGCTGACCATGTACTCTTCCTCCCCTTGTATTGTCACAATCTTCCCTTTGACCGGGTACTTCAACTTCTGGTGGAGCGTTGAGGTTACGGCTCCGGCTTTATGGATCCATGGACGACCCAGCAAACAAGAATAAGATGGCCAAATGCCCATTACATAGAATGTAGAATTGAAGACCTGAGAACCAACCTTGATCGGGATATCAACCTCTCTATGCACCATCCTCTTAGACCCGTCAAAGGCCCTGACAACAATGTTACTTGGTTTCAGCTCCAACCCTTCACAATCCAACCGGTCTAGAGCTTTCTTCGGCAAAACATTCAACGAGGAACCAGTATCTACCAATACATATGCAAGAGTAGTGCCCCTGCATTCAATGGAGACATGCAAGGCATCATTGTGATTCTTCCCCTTAGCAGTCAAATCAGCGTCAGGGAAACCCAAACCATTATCAGCAGTTAAATTGGCCATGCAATCTGTAAACTGATCAGCGGATGTCTCTTGTGGCACGTGGGCAGTCTTCAAGAAGGTAATCAGGGCCTTGGCATGGGCCTCTGAGCACAGCAATAGCGACAACATAGAAATCTTGGATGAGGTTTGCCTCAGTTGTTCAACTACGTTATAATCACTCTTCTTAATAATCTTCAGAATCTCTTCCATCTCCTGTTTGGAAGCTTCAACAGTAATTGTCTTCGGTGCCTCCGTCTGGGCAGGCACATCAGTGGTGATCCCTTTGCCCCGAGCGTCGGATGACTCGGCGACAGGGGTAAGAATAGGAACTTGATCAGGAATAGTGGCAAGTACATTGGCAGGTGTAATAACAACAGGTCTTCGGACAGTTGGTGGAGCAATATCAGGTGAGAAAAGTCTTCCGTTGCGGGTGACTTTAGCAGGTCCAGTAATGTTGCTGATGTCACTATCAGCATCCAACTCTTGCTTAACTCCATGAAAATAAACATCAGCCCCATAGTTCCAAGGGACAGCTTTATTAGAGGTGTAGGGGATGGTCCCCGGAACAGTGATGATCACAGGTGCGATCTTCGGAACAGATATAATTCTAACAGGCTTCCTCGAGGGAGCCTTGGAAGAATTGTCGAAAATGGTAATAATGGCAACTTCTTCAGAATAAACTAAGGGAACAACAGTCTTCTCAAATAGGATCTCTTTACTATCCATCAAGTTTTGGATACCTGACTTCAAGAATGGGAAACCGGTAGGTAAAACAGAACACATATGGCAACCTTCGTCACAGCCCGGAAATAAACCGGCTAGCAAAAGGTTCTTCTTTACAGTCATCAAAGGGGTAACAATTTCATCCACAGAAACTACAAACAAGTCTTCTTCTAGAGCATTCACTCCATGCTTGGGCATGGGAGCAGTCACAACATTAGGCCACTCGGGCGCCTCAAACTCAATCTCCTTTGCATCAATTAGGTCTTGTACCTTGTTCTTCAAAACCCAACAATCATCTGTATTATGCCCCGGGCTATCAGAGTGAAAAGCACAATGGGAATTAGGGTTATACCTCGGTGATGTGGTATTTGGACTCTTCGGGGCTTCCTTTAGAACCACCAGATTAGTCTTCAGCAACTGTGGCAGGATCTGAGATAAGGTCATGCTGAGACGGGTGAATTGCCTTCGAGGTATCTCATCCTTCTGTTGATTTTTGTGCTGAGGAGCACCAGCAGGTTTTGAAATAACAACTGCATTGACAGCTTGGCGGTGTTCAGGTCTATTCTGTCTTCTTGCACTGTAGACAGCGCTGGACTCTTTCTTAAACGACTTCTTCTCGGTGCTTGATGAAGCACCCTTTTGTATCTTCCCAGCCTTAATACCAGCCTCAATCCTATCACCAGTCAAAATAAGATCTGTAAACCCAGATGAAGAACTTCCAATCAAGTGGTTGAAAAATGGACCAGACAGGGTCCCCAAAAACATGTCAACAAGTTCCCAATCCGCTAAGGGTGGTTGCACCCTTCTGGCAAGGTCTCTCCACTTTTGAGCATAATATTTAAATCCTTCACCCGTTCCCATTGACATACCCTGGAGTTGGGTACGCGTAGGAGCAAGGTCGGAGTTGTATTGATACTGCCTGTAGAATGCAGTAGCCAAATCTTCTCAGTTGCGGATACTGGCTCCGTCCAACTGATAGAACCACTCAAGTTGAGTCCCTGAGAGACTATCTTGGAAGAAATGGATCCATAGGTTCTTATCAGTGGTGTACGGCTGAATCTTCCTCACATATGACCGGAGGTGCAGCTTCGGACAAGAAACTCTGTCATACTTAGCAAAGGCTGGTGCCTTGAATTTGTGGGGAATAACTACCCCAGATGATAGATCCAGATCACTGAAGTCCATACCAGGCACCTTCTAAACCTCCATGGCACTCAACCGGTCTTCCAGTTGCTTGTATCTATCCTCGGCAGGAGGATACTGTTCTTCATCGTAGTCTGTCTCGTTGTCGGAGACCACAGGGCTAGGAGCCCTCCTTTCTTGTGGACTATCTTTTCCTCCAGATGAGGTGGTCAGATCAACTTCATTTTATAGCCTGTTGCCAAACCTGTGCCCTGTGTTGAACAGGATGCTCCTCTTCTTCTTATTCTTCTTCTTCTCTTTCATAATCATGGTCTTCAGGTCTTGCAGACCCTTAGCTAGACTCATGAACAACTCTTGAAATTGGGCATTCTGGGCCTGGAGGGCCTTGATGGCTTGCTCAGTTGAAGGTTTAGCAGACATGATGACTGCTGAAATAAACAGCGAAGAAGATAAGAGACCTGTAAAGGGTACCTGTTTATGAAGTGCATGGGATGAAATGCGTATGATTTATGATTTCAAAGACAATTGAGAGATTCAAATTTGTAAACAAGAAAGGAAACACACTTTATTAGATTTAAACTTCAAAATTTAAATTGTTCATCAAATTGCCCTTAAGGCGTTACAAGAATGGAAATACTGAAAAGTAAACAAAAACTGGAAAGGAAATCATCAAAGGTCCATCAATGCTCCCATGGTCTCTTCTTATCAGTGCGGACATATTCGTTGAGAATCCGCTAGTTCTCTAACTGCCTAGTCAGCTTCTGGATCTTCTGCTCTTGTTCATTGAACTTCTCTCGGTAAGAATCTCGTTCCTCCCTCAATTGCATCTAAGATCTCTTCAGTGCCCCAATGTCAGTGGGCATATAAGGGTGGAGAATGGTTGGAAGAACCCCTTCTTCATTAGCAACTTCAAGAGTGACAGGCCGGACAGCTTCATATGGCATACCCAGCTTTTGGGCGCGGATACGGACCCATCTGAGATATGGCTCCCTTGGCAGAGAAGTCTTTGGGCCCAGCTCATGTGGATCAGATTGGTGAACTCTATCCTAAGCCCTTATGAATCTGCGATGCTGCTCGTCGTTATCCCCTTGAAAATCAAATATGATATGAGGCATTAGCATCTCATGAGGTCCTTCTCTTCTGGCTCTTCCAAACTGACGGAGAGCTAAGCATGGGTTGTAAGAAATTCCTCCATGGGTTCCTATCAATGGAACATTAGGATACTCTCCACAGCGATCAATGATAGTCACCTCATCCATACCCTTGAGAGTCCAGATAATGTCATTATGAGAGAGAGACATCACCCTATAAGCCCAACCCATTCCTTCTTTGTTCTTCAGTACTAACTTAGGGAGGTGCGAAATAAACCACCTCGACAATAAAGGAGCACATCACATCAAGGTTCCCCGCTTTCGGGCAGTACGAGCATAGAGCTGATGAAGAATGTCACCCAAGAGAGTGGGTACAGGGTTCTGAGAGATGAAGATCTTTATGGAATTCACATCAACAAAAGTGTCAGGATTCGGAAACAATACCAAGCCATAAATCAGAAGAGCCAGAATATCCTCGAAGGCTTTGAAGTCTAGATCATCCCAGAAATAGTTAGCCTTACCATCCAAAAACTTAGTCAGAAAGCCCTTTGCTCCGCTTCTAGTCTCCCAATTATCCATTACCTCCTTTTTGGTCAAATGAAGGGCTGCAGCAACCTCTTCGGGCTTAAGAGTCTTTTCCCAACCAGTAAATGGGGTCTGCTCCAGAACAGAGATACCAAGCAGCTCAGAGAACTCTTCTAGGGTAGGAACCAGCTGGTAGTCTTGAAAATTAAAACAATGGTACAGCGGATCATAGAATTGGACCAGGACACTCATCATCTGCTCGTCCAATTTGGAGGTGACCAAACTGAGAAGAGAACCATGCCTCCTGATGAAGGAAGTAGTGTCAGGCATCTTGGCAACCAACTCTTTAAGCAAGGTAGGGACTTGGACAAAGTTGATCTGAATGGTATTCTTACGCATGGGCATCATGATGACCTACAAAACAGAGCAAAGATGAAACCCTCCTATCTTTGAAATAGGTTAGTCTTATGCAAGATATATGCAATGTTATGATGTCATGATGTCATGATAGTAAGCACACCACAAGTATCCACAAAAAGCAAACATGGTAAAGGCACACAAGTCACACAGAGAGCCCTTAGATTTCAGTCTGGAAAGGAGCTTAGGTACTACCCTCTTTCAGTTCAGTTAGTTTAAACCTGTCCTAAAAATAGTAACCGGGTTCTAGAGGAACTCAATATCACTGACTACCCTCAATCGGTCATAATTCCAGTTTAGCAACCTTTTTTATGCAGCCGAAATCATCGCGAGAGTTTAGTCTCAATGAGTGTAGCATACTGCTACTGTTCTATGGCCAAGTTGGTCAATTTAAGGTTATAAGGTCATTTGGTGCTTAATGACCCCTTAGAAGACACATATTCTCCTCGTTCCAACACAAGGGATATCGGTACAGACTAAAGTTCCACACCAACATAGCTACTGCTTCAACCGTGTCGGTCTACGCCGGACAGTTCCCTCACAGTTTATTGCTACTTACCTAAAGGGTATCCCTAGATCCGAGTTAGGATCTATAGAACTCTGATACAAGCCCACAAAATCAAAGCATACAAAGCAAACAATTGAAAACACAGTGATCTAATCCTAAGGTACACATCACTTATAATATTCCCCAGCAGAGTCGCCAGTTCTGTGATACGGTGGGAAGAGAACTGATTGTTTTTGGAATGTTGGTTCGTGTTTTACGTTTTTTTTCGCAAAATGTCGCGGTAAGCAAGAGTCGCCACCGTCTTTTATTTTATCCAACAAGGAAAGGAAAAAAGCATAGAAAAATTCCTTTTTCGAGATGTTTCTCGGGTTCGGGAGGTAGATTATAGAAAGGGAAGGTGTTAGCACCCTTTCTATCCGTGGTTATCCACGGACTCTTAGGTACTTGCTCAAAGTGTTTTCAAAATTTTGCTTTTCTTTGTGTTTGTGGGTTTGAAAGAAGTTTTTGTTTGAAAGGAGTGTAAGTGCGGAAAGTTTTGTTTTGTTTTAAAAGGAGAAAGTACTTAAGAACCATCTACCTACTCGAAAAGGGAATTAAACTGTGCTAATGTCCTTTAGACAACGCTATCCCACTATTGAGGAGTAGGTAGCATCGTCGTTGGAGTTTTCAGGTCAATTCGATTAAGGGACGTATGGTCACTAAAGCAATGTTAGGACGCCTTAGCGGTAACCCTAATGTCTTAGATCATTTCATCCGAGGCAACTGTTTCGAGGCAACTATGATCTTTGGACAAGAGGGCGACCTCTAAAACTTCCTATACTCAATGACCACGTTCAAGGCAACCAAGTGAGGTGTACCCTAAGAGTGCGCATGTGCGAGTGTGTTATTTCGATTAATTTTATCTGTACATGTCATGGGTGAGCTATGTTGATTTTAAGTTCATACATTGGATCTTGTCATGCATTCCCTATTATCAAACATCTAACGGTTAATGTTGTGCGGAATTTAAATTGCGGAAATTAAATCTAAACTATTACAAGGCGTCGGGTATTTACATCACCAAAAACAAACCCTTTAATTTAAATTGCAGAAAGTAAAAATAAAACGATAAATAATTAAAGTCCTAATTAAAAGTTATTACATACCGGAAGCAATTACAATATTGGAATAAAATTGGATCGCGTGCAAGAAATTAAGACGGCGCATTTTTTAGGGTTTTGACCCTTTTTATTAAAGAAAAGATTTTTGCTTATTTTTGAATTAAATGGGATTAAATTAAATGAACAATTAAATTAAATTAAATAATCAAAATATTTTTGGGTTTTTTTTGAGTTTTTAAGGAAATAAAATAAAATTGATTAAAAATATCAAAAACCTAATTCTACATTAGTTTTAATTTATTGCAAAAAATATTAAATGTTTAAACCTATTTAAAACTAAGTTAATTAATTAATATTTATTTACAAAAATAAAATGATGAAATTAATAATAAAAATAATATTTTTGTTTTCTGATTTTTTATTAAGAAAAATGTTAATTATTTGGTTAGTAATTAATTAAAAATAATAAAAATAAAACAAGTAAATAAATAAAATATTAAAAGAAAAGAAATAACCAAGGGGGGGGTTTAGGCCCAAATCTGGATGTAAAAATAGCAATTCCAAGCCCATTTACTGCAAGCCTGCTTTGACTTTCCAGATCACCCATGCGTGTGTTGACTTGGATGTATGGTGGACTTCCAATCTGGACTATTAGATTTGGCCTGAAGGCCATCTGGCGCCTGGATCTTTGAGGCATATGGTGGACTACATTTTGAGCATTGCATGAGAGTACCTGAAGAAAAATTAAACAAATGTTTTGGGGGACCTGGGATTCGAACCCAGGTCCTATGGGGTTTTCCACTAGCGCGCTTGCCAATCCAACTGACTTGTCCATTTGTTATTAGGATAAGTAACAATTATTATATATGAAACAAAGCATTATGCCTGGAAAAAAATAAAAAGCGCGCTGATTTGAAATTGGCCAATGGGAAGAGGACGCGTAGTCGTCTTCTTCACAAATCCCTGGTTTTCTTACCTGCGGATTTTTATCCGCAGGAAGATCAGTGGCTTGCATCCAAAATTCATCCTAAGCCATAAAAATTAACTCCAAGAACATGGACGTGATCGTCTCTTCCTCCTGAGTTCAACTATGGCCATGGTTCGTCCTAATTGTTCCTGCAAAACAAAACCCCAAATGCAAACCTCCAAAACCCTAGGTTCGGGTAGGGAGATATAGGCTACAAAAATCCAATTGAATAATGCAGAATGATTGGAAATTGAATGGTAAACATGAATGTACAAACGATTTGTTCAGAAGATGCCAAAATATGGAATCACGATCTCATGTTCAGAGCTATGTTCAAGAACACTTACAACACTTTTCAGGTGGTTTCAGGACTTGATTTTGATTGCAATCGCTCCAGTGGACCTCAGGCAAGGAGATAGTGTTATGTTTTTGGACTGAATTCGCCTCCAACCAAGATTTTGTTCTCACACTTTTTCAAGCTTTTTCCAGTTCTGGTTTGGCCGTTTTTGCAGCTTTCAGCTCGTGTCCCTGATGCCTTTGGCTTGTGTGTGTATATTAGAAGCAATTAGGTTAAACTTTGGGCCTCCAATCCTTGTGCATTGAAGATTCAATATATGATTTGATCACCATTAACAAAGCTTCCATATTTGTCTCAAATCAAATATTTTGTACATAACATGGCATGATTCGGATTTGATTTGGTCCATGATGATACTTGAAGCCTATATCAATCAAAAAGATTCTATTCCATCAATTTTTTTGGATTTTATTTGAATTAATATTGATTTAAAATGAATTAATTCAATAAAAATCAAATAAAATAGAAAAATTAATGAATGGACATGAAATTTAAGATAGGACACGTATGTGGTGTGACAAGATCAAATCAAGTGGAAATAAGTGGGCCCTTTTGTCAAAAATTGGAGTTTTGGGGATAGTTGACTTTTGGTAATTTTGGAAAAATGCCCAACTTCAACAATGGATAACTTCTTCAATTTTGAACTTTTGGAAGTTTTTTTGGACTTTTTGGAAACCTTGAGATGTCCTCTAACCAACCATTTTGGTCTCATCTCATTTTGATATTCCATGCTCTAGTTATAAGCTTTGGCGAAAAAGGTATTTTTGTTGACTTTCAAAAATGACCTATAATGTCTAAATTTGTAACTTTTTGTGAGTGCATTTCTTGATCTTAGGGTGTGAAGATGGATTGTAGGGAATTGAATCCTATTCAAAATGAGATCTATATGGGTCATTTCTAATAAATTATGAGAAAGTTATGCTTGGTCAAAGTTGAGTTGACGTTTCCTGCAAAACCCTAATTTAGCAACTTTTGAATCTTGATGAATCTTGAGCAATCCTTGATGAATCATTATCAACCCTTGATCAAATGATGAATTATCATTCAAAATGATAATTTTGACAAAAAATCTTGAGGTTTGACTATTTGTAGGCCACAGTTGACTTTTGCCCTAGCACATTCGATTTTTGGACTTCTTGAGCAATTAACTGACCAAACTTTCTCTGCAAGGCTTGAAATTTAACATGGATGAACTTGAGAACATATTAGGACATTGGGAAGAACTTGAGGTCATTTGGATGTAAGGACCTTGATGCAACACAAAACCCTAATTTTTAAATTGACTGCCTTAGGAGGTGATTTGACTGTCCAACTCTTGAGCAACTTGAGCCACTTGGAGATTATTCTTGACATGTCTTGAGAAATATGGGAGGGAAAATTTTGGGGTACAACAGTACCCCTTTAATGTAGGCTCCTTAATTTTGACCTACGGTAAATCTACCCTCCCAGGAGGTGGTTTCCTTAAGGGTATCGTGAATAACACCAGAGGGAAAAGGCATAAGGGCCTCCCTTAGGTGGAGCCTCTTTACGAACCGAAACTTTTGTCTCAAAGTCGTGAAAGGTCTCGTCATGAAATTTTAGGTTAAGGCCGTTACAAAGAGTCATGGGTGACCTTCCAAAGTCCTACTCGTCAAGAGGATATCTCTCGATAAGTATTCCTTTTTTGGAAGTTCATCGACTCTAGGCGAAGTCGTCACATAAACTCGCATGGATGATGTACCCCCTAAGCTAATAGACGAACCTTCTTTATAAGGGTTATCGAAAAATATTTTTTTGAAATAAAAACCTGCCACATAGTAAATATATAATAATAAAGAAAAGTAGACAAGAAATAAAAAAATGCAATAAATAAATTAATGAAAATAAATAAATATAAATAAAAACCCAAAAGAGACCTAAAACTTAGGGTTAATGAGAGTCCCAAGTTGTAGCAACTGGTTTTTAAATCAAGAGTCGCCACTATTAGTTTTTATCCTAGGGAAGGGAATCTAATAGAAAACCTTAATTCGCGGATAGAGATTCTAGGTTTTGGACTCAATTAGACGAAAGGAAGGTGTTAGGAACCTTTCATCCACCTTATTCACAAGGATATTGGGCTCTAGGTTTAGGTTTGGGGTAAACTGGATTTTAAGTTTTAATTAGAAAGACTCGCCATGATTTTTGATCGTATGCCTACGTATCCTCTTATGAGGAATCAGAGTCCCAATTTGTAGTTCGTATGGGTTACTGTTTTTAGGGGTTTGCAAACATATTTTGAATCACTTCGCACTCGGTCGGGAGTAGTGATTGCGGAGATTTTGACTGAGTGCGTAGTAAGCCAAAACTAGTTTGAAACCCTTTTGCAAAAAATAGTTGATTAGTTTAGTTTATTGCGAAAATAGTTTTAAGGTTTGTTGAATAATTTTTAATTGTATTAATTGCAAAAATATCTTAGTTAATGCATGCTTAAAAAAGTTTAATGCAAATAATATATAAAAATACGTTCATGAGTTTTGAGTAAAATAATTTATTTGCTAATACGATAATATCTACATATAATAAATAATAATAATATATAAAATATGATAATAAAAATTAATATTAATAATAATAATAATAAATGAAAAAGAAATAGATAATTAATAAAATATAAGAATAAAATATAGCATAAAAAATATTTTAAAAAAAAACAATAAATAATAATAATAATTTTAAGTAAATCTGGAGGGGGGGGGGGGGGGGGTTGTGTTTCTTTGTTGATAAGTAAAAGAAGGGGTTCCTAAAGGAAATTTGGCTAGGCCCATTAACGTTGGTTGGACAGGGGAGTGTTATGTTGGCTTGGTTTTAGTAATTTCAGGCAAAGGGGGTGCGAAAAGAATGGGCTAGGCCCAAACATGTTTTTTGGAATGGCCTGACTAATCGCGTATGTGAGGGTGCAGGGACTTAGCGTGGGACTTGGCCTTACGGCTGTTCAATCGTGATATGGCGGATAAGTTTAAGGGAACATTATTGTTATGGTGGGCGCGGCGTATTGGATTAGACGGAACATTGTTTAAGTTTTATTCATTTTTCACATTTCGTTTGCAGTAACTATTATCCTCTCTCTCGCCTCAGCCCCCTTTCTCTCTTTCTTCAAAACCCTAGCGCCACTAACTGACGGCGGCGCTCACCCCCTTCCCCAATGCGTATCAACCTCAAGCCCCAATATAAAAAACAACAACACAAAATCAAACAACAAAAAACAGTGAGCTAAGTGTTTTTACCCTTCTCGCGATTTATGTGCTTTGAGTTTCAATTTCCGGTCCGATTTGGATGTTAATCCCCTCCTCCTTCTTTGATTGCACATGTTCTGAAGTAGCGGCGAAGCTTGAAGTGGACAAGATGGTTCAAGCACGCGATTAGGGTTTCTGATTCAGGAACTCTAATCGCTTCGTCCTTTCAACAACAACAATGGTTTGCCCTTCGTTCTTTTTTACTTCCAAATCTTGTTCTTCTTTCAAAATCTCCGTCTCCGAATCTCTTTCAATTTTTTCATCCCCTTTCTTATGTCTTGGCTTCTGATATTTATAGGTTTTGGGAACTTTTAGGGTTTCAATTTGTTACAGCCAGTACATATTTTAGGCGATTAGGGATTAAGTATCAATTAGGGATTGTAGATTTTATTGTAATTGATTGAGTTTCTAATATAAGATTTGTTCTTGTAACGATTTGATTTTCAGGTTTTTGTTTAGTTTTTAGATTTGATTCTGTAATGAGATTTGTTTGTTGTAATACGCGATTCTGTAATTTGGGATAAGATTTTGTTTAATTTGATTCTGTAAGATTTGTACTGATGTAATATTTCTGGGGATTTGGTTGTATTGCAACTTCTGTAGATTTAGCATTAGTTATGTAATAACGATTTTGTAAAATTTTAGTTTGTATAGTTTTTTTTTCTGGATTTGTAAAGATTTGGTGAAGATTAGTTTTGGTAAGATTTGATACGAGATTTGATTTAGTGTTAAATCTACACAGTACTTGTTAATGAAGAAAACATGTGTAAATTTTATTTTAATTAGTACACTGATTGTTAATAGAACATGGGCCTTGCGCTGCTATATTACTTGGGCCTAAATCTTTTTTTTTTAAATTTGATCCAACAACACTTTTTTTGAACAAGAATCTTTAATAAAATAAATAATATTAAAACTAATGTCTTTTAATAAGTGAAAACATTAATACAAGCAAATAAAAAGAATAAACCACGTTCTCTTATTATTTACTATTAAAATAACAACAAACAGTTTTAATAGCAATATTTCTTTTCTTTTCTAAACAAACAGCAACACAACATTTAATGGGCTTAAACACATAATGGGCCTGCAGTTCGTATTCGTGCCTCCCTCCTTACTTTTTAATGACCAAAAAAATAGAAATGGTCCAAACGAATTGAATTCTAACGGGCTTTTAATTGATATTTCACACCCCCGTCTTTACTAAATAATAATAAGACTTAAATGGGATTTAGTTTGAGAACTTAATAATTATTTGAAATACTCTTTCATATTCCAATTTCATGGACCATTGGCCAACATGCTTCGCAAATGGGCCTACGAGCAAATGGGTCTTTCTGATATAGAAAGCCCCACTCCTCTGAATTAAAATACACCCCCTGGTTGACTTACATTTTAAGAATGGGTCATCAGATATTGATGTACCATCCTTAATTAAACTTTTCTTTATTATTTTAATCTAGAAAATACGATCGTCGAGGTAGGACAAATTTGGGGTACGACAATGAGAATCATACTTCTACTAAGCAATGGAGATGATAAGCGAGTTTTTTTTTTATCTTATCATTCTTTTATTCTTAGTCTTTTGTATGGTTCATATCTCAAAGATTATTTTCTTAAAAATGGAGAAATGGTTAATATCTTTCTCTCTTGAGGTCAATTAAATATTATTCACAACAAAATACCAACCAATGCAAATCTTTTTTGTCTTTGGACTTTTTCTTTGAAAAACTTTTTCATATAAGAACGTGTTAATTCCTTTTTGTTACAATGTGTAAGTCTCCAAAGGGCAAGTTGCAGTAGAATGTGATATTAGAATTGTTCATAAAAAAGTATAACACATCAACATTTTCAAGATGAACTACGAGTGTCTTGATCTCTCATTGCACGGAGAGGGTACGTAGGCACAAAGGTTCACAACCGGGGCAGGCACGACTAATAAAACCTTTTTCTTTGTATATACACTTTACGTACATGCATTTCCCCTTTAGCTTAATTAGCATTTAGATAGAAACACCCATTAGATTAGAACAACAAGAGTGGATCCCGTGGAGTAACATAGACGTGAGGGGTGATAATACATTCCCCTTGTGTAATCGACTCTCGTACTCGATCTCTCAGTCGTAAGATCGTGACTTCTCCCTTCTCAGGTTTTTATTCGATGATTTTCCTTTCCCTTCCGTGGGATAAATAAATACTCGACGGCGATTTCATTAATTTTGAATCTCGATGATTTTCCGCCGCTTCCTTCAACTAACTTTCCAAATATCTTTGTAATATCCAAAGTACTAAGATCATTTGCTTCTTTGATAGCAGTAACCTTTCGTTGCCATTTCCTGTACATAGACCTTAATACTTTGATAGCACAATCTTTGTTGGAACATGTTTTATCCAAGTTGCTTAATTTGTTGATTAAGTGAAGGAATCTAGTTTTCATGGATTCCCCGGGTTCCATATGAAACAATTAAAACTCCTCTATAAACATATTGATTTTAGAATCCTTGAAGTTTTTTCTATCCTCATAAATAGTTTGGAGAGTGTCTCACATACCTTTAGCACTCGTATGATGTGAAACTAAGTAGAATACTTTAGTGCTTGAAGGGGATATAAGTATATTTATCGCTTCCAAATCATATGAAGCCTGTTTAGTTTCATCATCCATATAATCCTTAGGATGTTTTACAACACCATCATCACCTGTGGGGATAAAAGTTCCTTCGGTGGAAGCACACCTCAAATTATTGTCAATTGATATTAAGTGCACATTCATAATTGATTTCCAGTAAGTATAATTTTCACCTTTGAAAACCGACGCTCTATCGTATGCTCCTTTTGGATTGTTATCATCTGCCATGATTCATAAAACTTTTGGAGTTGATTAGAATTATCAAAAAATAAACTCTTGATGCCAATTGTTGGGTGTGAATATGGAAATAGAAAACAGTCTAGGGGGTGAATAGACTTAAAAATAAAATTTAATTGATTATTCAAATAAGAGTAATCAGAGGTTTTTCAGAGCTTACGCACGGAAGATTATAGAGTGAAAATGTAAAATTATACTCAATTGACAATTATAAGATATCAACTCAAATCACTTTACAAATATTATAATTATTTTATTAAGAAACTCTAAGTATGCAACTGAATCACTTGCATAATTCATGAGGTGTGATTACTCAATGTTTCAACAAAATCGAATACTAAAGTCATGATGTTTCACATATTTTAATCACCACTAAAAGTCTTAATAGTTTCCAATTCCAACAAAACCTAAGCTTTCCAAATTAAATCGCTATTACCAAAATATAAAACTAAGAAAAAATATTATATGAAATTCCAATAAAAGAGTGAGAGAGAGATGACACGGTGGTTTAAAGTGCTTCAACTCTTTCATCCTCGCGTGAGTCTACATGCACTGTTGAAAGTACTTGCATATTCCATTAGATTTTTGACAAATATAATAAGAGTTCATACAATCACTTATCTGTCATAATGTTGAAGACAATAAAAATTTGATTCCGGATCTTGACTTGTATAGATGGCCAACTGCCACACTCTTTTGTGCAATCTTTACTCGATCAACGCTTCTAATCTTCCAATAACACCAATTTTGCTACAAGCCTTCGTCTGTAGCAATCAACCCCTTGATCCTACCAATTTCTTGAGAATTGAAATTGTATGAAGATGTAAAAATAACTATTCCTTATATGTAGCCTTCCACATAGTCACTACTAAGGCAGAGAAGACCTTTTTCTTTTCATTGGATTTTGTCAGCACCAGTCACAAGAACCCTAATCTTACAAGAAGCTATAAAATATTTGAACAAATATCCAAGAATGATTAGTTTCAAGACAACGTATCCCCCAATCAATTAACATTCACTCATGATTAAAATGTGAAAAATAAATGATGTTTAAGATGAGAGATTTCAGTTTCCAAGAGGTAGTTGATTTTCACAAAACTCATTCAAACCTTTATGAGAACTTCACAAATGATTATGAATTTTTTGTATGAAAAGGTTGACTAAGTGCTTATATATGTGCTTGAGATGAAGCATACAAAAAACAGGAAAAAAAGTTGGTTAGATCCGAATTAAGGTCAAAATATGTAATGTGTCAAATGAGCAAGTGGGTGGAATAAAAGAAAATTTGAAATTTTGTCTCATTTGAAGTTGATTCAAATCAAGTACATTATGTGATTCAAATCATAGGACACATGATTTGAATCATGTGCGATCTGTGATTCAAATCAATTGCACCATAGACTTTTGGGAAAACCAAAAAAATGCATGATTCGAATCAAGTACAAATGTAAGATTCAAATCAACAATAATAGAGACTTTTGAAAGATTAGAAATTTCTCGTGATTGAAATCATGTATAAAGCTTGATTCAAATCAGAAGGTTCTCAAAATCTTCTAGGAGTCTTTGTTTGATTTGACTCGAATCAGAACTCAAGTGTAACTTAAATGATTCGAATCATAGAGTTCAAAACCTATTTTTTCATGTTTTTAACACTTTTCTTTGCATGTGATTTGAAACGAACGTGCAATTATTTTATTCCACAGACCCATACACTTGACTAATAACATTTTGATCAAGATCAAATGTAACCAAAAGGTTTATGCATGCTAAAAGATATGAATCCTATGTGAGCTATTATTGAGGCAGACTCAAAAACAATAAAATATGAAAGCGATAAAACAAGCAATCAAAACATAATCGTATCAGGATTTCTTCCCTTGCATATGATAAGGATGTGTAACAACAACTCCGCCTAGGAATTTGTATCTACACGCATTACTTCGCTATCAGTGGGGGCACAACCCAAGGCACACTGATGCACCCTAATGTAAGTTTGGGCTTTTCCTTCCTGATTGAAGTCTTCCATTTCAATTGGACTCATAAAAGGAAACGCTGGAAAAGTAAAGCCTCTAGAAATTTCGTTGTGATTAAGGCCGATAGAAGCACCTCCATCTTTGGCAGCAGTGTTGTCTTTGAGTACTTTATGATAATCTTCACGAGAATTTGAGAGAACGATAAGTAAAAGTAGGCTTTGTTTAGTAAAACTAACTGATAGTTGGTAGCTGATAGCTGGCAACTGATAGTTGATAGCTTATGGCTGGTGACTGGTAGCTGATAAGCTAACATGAGTGTTTGGTAAATTAACTATTTCATTAGTTGATAGATATAAAATGACATAAAAGGACTTTTTAATTAATAAGGGTAATAATATAATTTTGTTAAAACAATAAGGTTATAAATGGAAGAAAAAGTCACAAGCTCAAAAGCTACTTCAAATAGCTTCTAAAAAAAGGCTAAAAGCTAAAAGAGAGTAGTTACCAAACAGAGTTTTTCTATTAATGTGAGCTGAAAAACTAAAAGCTAAAAGCCCTTTTTTGGATCTTATCAAACAGACTCGTAGTAAAAAAACAGGATAACATTGTTACCTTTGAAAGACACAACTTCAAGTACATGTAGAGATTGAGTCTCCTAAACATCGTGAAAGACATTAAAATGGAAGAGTAAAGTGAGAATAAGTGAACCAATAGAACTTGGAGTTGAATGCAACAAAGGACACCGAATATTGAGTCTCACAAGTAAAGACGGGGAAACAAGATCAAATTACCATTTGTCCTTCATTTATTAACTAGGGACGACCACACAATAACAATTATAGATCTGGGAAAGTGCACTATCACCACTAACAATCCTGATTAAACTTTAATTCCCTACGACACTCGAGTATCCTAAAAATGTCGCCTCTGACTCTAGACCTAGGGTCACATGGAGGATTTATGTTTCCAAATACTTTAGTTACAAGACAAGCATTTAATGTGCTTGTTCCCAATGTCATTTGCTCCTACTCAACAGACTTGTCTACTCTTCTTCCTCAAGATGTAAACTTACACAAGCAATCCAAGGTGGAGGAGAACGACGATCTTGACGTCGATCTCAAAGCTTCCAACACAGTCCTAGCTTCACATGTGACAATAAGGACTTAAGGGAAATTATTTGGATCAGTCAATGGCTCATCAAGACCAGTCCAACTCTAAAGGCCTAACTCAAGGTAACATCACTAAAGGACGACAAACAGATAGAGCAACGCCAAAAGACCTTCCACCTGACTCGAGCCACTAATCCATCAGCCACCCTTAGATCTTATTAGACACTCCCCTGAAACTCGTATCCGATCAAGCAGAAACGATTTTACCACTTACCATATATAAACCATATCACGCACCATAACTCTAACTCATATTTATTCATTTTCACTATTACAAATTATACTTCTGTGACCTCACTGAATTAAATGTTAGAGTATTGACTATGCAAATCCACTTTTCAAATATCAGATATGTATGTATGGAATTCATGTATCCATATTAAAGATTTTGATAAAGAGGATATCCTTAATAGTAATATTTTTTTATACAACTCTAATATTCTATTTAATTGATGAATTGCGAATAAAAGTTGACTCGATTTTTGTTTTTTTATAGTTGATATGTTCTAAATTAGAAGCACTTCAAAATATTATAAATTTTTAATGTTGGCTGAATTTTATTTTAATTTTTGTTTTTGGTCGTAAAGATTGACTTGAATATTATATTTAGAAGATTGACAAAAGAGGAACCGCCTGATACATTTTAATTGGCATTTGAAATTGAGAATAAAGAAAATCTTTCGAATTGGTGAATTACTTTTATAGATTGATTTTTATATATCTAAAAAATATTTTGAATTGGTGAGTTCTGAAACTCAAAGTTTATTCAAAAATTAAAATTTATATAAATTAAAAAATAATATGAAACCGAATTATAAAATATTACTCAACGAAACTGATGTTTTCTTAATTATGTTTTGAATTTTAGATTTGAGTAATAGTCGGTATGAAGTTAGTTTACACACTTCGACAGAGGATGTGAATTTTGTTAGAATAATAATACAAGTATGAATAAATAGAGAAATAGTCTCATATTAAATATGAATATGGTGATTTGAGAATATATAAATGAGAGATTTCACTAACCTATCTCTTTAAGATTTTAGGTGGACAAGTGGTACATTTTTCACAAAAGTGCATAGTCCTACACTATGTATCAATGCTCTCATATGAACTCCCCTAACAAATGGTATCAGAGTCTAATTTCAAGAAAGAGAGACATGACCATGGGTAAGAGTCCCACATGTAGGTAGAAGTGTCTCGTTGAAGAGAGTCAATGGCGGTACAAGTTTGAGCGGGAGCATTGTGGTAGACTCACACTTGGAGTGTTACAATAATAATGCAAGTATGAGTAAGTGGAAAAATAGTCTCACATTAGATATAAATGTGGTGATTTGAAAATATATAAGTGGGTGAACTCACTCAACTATCACTTTAAGATTTTAGGTGAACAAATAATGTGTCTCTTACAAAAGTGTTTAGTCTTACATTATATTTCAATGTTGTGAAAAAAATTTTACAGATGATTTATAAGTATTTTTATAAGTGTTTTCACTGTCTTCTAATCAACCGTGACTTTGATGATATTTCGGAATTCAACTCAATTAAAATTTTCTTTTCTTCCAAAAGAAATTTAATTTGACATAATTAATGAACTAGACGTGACTAATTTTAATTTTAATTAGTTATGAGTAAATTATTCACAATTTTTATAGAGGACCTTTCAAAGTATTTTATCTTTTTGTTAATCAAACATTTTTTATAAATCAAGTTGTTTATACCAAAAAAATTAAGTTCGTTAGACTAGAGAGACAAATTAGTTATTTCAATAAAAAAATTTATAGAAACTTTAATTGCATCATTAGCACTATAAATAAAGTATAAATATGTGTCATTTTAAGGGCACGTGTTAAGAATACTATAATTAAAAAAATTTAAATACAATTAAATGTAATAAAATTATATTTAAAGTTTTAAAATATTAAATACATACGTTCTAAGAAAATATTTCCATAAAGTATTTGTATACTCCACAAGATTCTCACAATGTGAATCATTCGTCACACACAATTCATAAATTCATAAAGTTCCAATACATTTGGATTACAACTTTCAACCAGATTGCGAGAAAAAACCTTTGTGTTGTGAAGGACATATTAAAGGAGTGATCACTCTTAAACTTCACAAATATGTTGCGAATCCCATATTCTGTTAATATCATTTTTGAGGAATATGAATCTTGGATTTTTAAGATTGAGCTCTCTTCACCTAAGTTCTCTCAATTATTTTAGAATCAATATTGTTGAAACAAGTTTGATTCGGAAACTAATCCTTTAAATTTTGATGATAATAAGTAATCTAGTATAGAGAATAATTTTGTACTCTAACAGTTGTTTAATGTGCAGATCTAGAGAAAACAACTATGACTATGAAGAAGTCAAGTTTGAGTGCACCAGATGCTGAGCTAAGCACATATCGAATCTGAAGATCAACAGAATCTAAAGACTGGAGAAGTCTAAAGATTGACTTTATTAGAAGCAAGTAGACTCTGATGTAAGAGAATTAATTTGAACTATGAACAAGCTTCATCACTATTTATCATAACCCTCTGATTCAAAGGGATAATGCCTAAAAGAAGATCTTGAAAAGCAACAAATCAAATCAAGCATCTGGATTATCAAGTTAATGCATCTACGAGAATATTTCCATAAGACATCTGAGATAAACCCTAACTCTTTACAACTCTGATATCCCAAAGCTCCGAAGACTTACTTTGATCAAGCTTCATCTAATTCTATCATAAGCCTCTGAATTAAGTAGTTAGATATGAAGAAAGATAGTAACTCTAACCTCTGATCAAGCTTCATCTAATTATATCAGAAGCCTCTAATTCATAATGTTAGCTGTGAAGGGAATGTGTGTGAAAATATTATTAAAGTACAAGTTCATGTGACTACAGTAACCATTCATATCCACTCCCTGCAAATCAGGATAAAAGATTGTACATTATACTATTACTGCTTTCACACGTCCCATCATCTATCCTACTGCTGCAAGCGCCACTCTACTTGGTTACTAGATAATGTTTCCAACAAATATTAATTGTGTGAATACTCGGTCTCTCCTTCTCCAACAAATCTATTTTCTTTATATATTTAAAGAGAAATTGGAAGATTGAATATCAAGGATGTGGACAATATAAGACAATATACACATGATAGTGTGAGACACAAAGTGGAGAGTGAAATTGTTCAAGAAAAAAATATAGTAGTGATGAAAGCTGACACAGTTGCAAGTGCACGACTATGTCAGAGTAGTAAAAAGTTATCAAACCACAAGGACCAATGGTTGAGTACCGAACTCTATTATACCATTGTATATCTAGAGCAATCAAACTTTGGTATTTCAAGAGCATCTTAAGTGAAAAACAGTTAAGTGAGAAAACAACTTAAATAAAAATCACTTAAAAAATATAAAGAAAATAGGACTTTAGGGTCATGACTCATATTTCTGAATTACTCATTTAACTTGAGCACTTCTATCACGAGAATTTCAATGCAAATTATAGAAAAATAGACTATTATGGACAATATATGCTTTCACCAGCGCATTTTCCTACCTCTGACGAATAAGACGATCAACGGCTTTCGCCCGCATGGAAATACTCGTCAGAGATCGTTACTATTGCATAACTAGTAAAATAAGGGACATTTCTCAATTTTACCCGAACACTTTCGTGGCCTCGGATTCGACTGTTTAAAAACTGCTATCGGGCATTCACACATATCCTTTCATATTACGGTTAATGTCTGAGAACACTCCTACTTTCGTAGCAAGGTTTGTATTGAAACTCAAGTTTTAAAATAAAAATAGTGAAATTCTCGTAATCGACTGATGCTAATTTACACGGATAATCGATAAACAAGATTCATGATCATTAGTCCCTAAGATCTACTCAGTCATGGTTAGGAATAACACAAACAAAACAATTTTAACATAAGAAAACATAATAAAGGATAAATAATAGTAAAACAATGATAAATAAAACCTGAATAAATAAAATAGCTTGATCCAGTGCTCCAATGGAGACTTTGAGTTACAAAGCGTGGAAAGAAAACTAGAATAAAAACTGGATGAAAACTCAAGACTACCTATGAATTTCTATATTAAAATTCTAATAGTGGAATAAATTTATGTTATCAATAGCCATTAGATAAGGAAATATCTCATATCAATGCTCATTAAGACCAAAATCAGCCAAAATTAGAATGTTCAAAAGACCTAAAATGGAAATTAATTGAACTGAAAAAGGAAACAAAAATAGTGACATCATGCATGTTTGTTACAGGCCGTAACGCGCATTACGGGCACCCGTAACAGACCTCTTGTAATTTGGCTTGGGTGCGCACAAGGAAAGCATAAGTTGCACTCTTATTACGGGTCATAACACGTGTTACGGGAACCTATAATGGAGCTCTGGTTTTAGTACAGGAGATTTTTGACTTTTTCATTTTTCTTCGCCTTTCATCTGATTTTATCTTCTTTCTTTCCAGTATGATCGGAGAGGCCTAAAAATGGAAAAAACATAATACCAAGGCATAAAATGTAGAAAAAAAGGGAAGAAACATAAACAAAGTACAAGGAAAATGCTACTAAAATCAAATCATAAAACAGTATAAAATACACTTATCCAATTCCCCTAAACTTAAATTGTTGCTTGTCCTCAAGCAATATAGCTCGTAAAGCGGGTTTTTGGACCAAGAAAAAATCGGAAGAAAGAGTTCATGGAAGAGAAAGCAAACAGGTACTCATACGTGAGTCTTTGTTCAAAAGGGCCAAGGGTTAGTTCTTTCGGTACTCATCCGACTCCAAGAGTTTTTACAAGAACACAAACCAAGGCGAAACCATGGACCTAAACTTCCTTACTCGGACACCTCTCCAACTATGCATTATACTTCATTCTTGTTTCTGGTTTTTCTCCCATTTCATTCAGACAATCAAATTAAGGCAATGAGAGTATATGATAACCATCGCATGCACATCGTCAATTGAGAATTTTTTTCGTTTATGCAACATCTGTTATCCACCAATGAAATTTTCAAAGTCTTTTCAAGCTTGTATATTGTCCTTTATTTAGGATGACGTTTAGGGATCATCTTCCGTTGGGCTGAACAACCGGGTGAGAGTTATCCGACTTAGAGGGCCAGTTGTCTTTTACCGCCTTTTCATCTTTTTGGTGTTGACGAAAATTTCAAAACTTTTACAAGTTTATATATTGTCCTTTGCTAAGGACGACGTTGGGGATCAACTTTTTTCAGTTTCCTTTTACCACCTTTTCTTCTTTTTGATGCAATATTTCTCTTTGTTTCTCCATCGATCATACATGCATGCAAATCTAATTTATGCCAGACTGTCAAATTAAATTAATTGGGGAGTACTTCTCAGGTTCTAAGTACTATGGTACAATTCTACACGTCAGACTCAGTCACTTTTGGGGAAACTCAGGGTGTTCAAGTAAAAACCCTTTTTATCAAACTTTTATGATTTCCCTAAAATCAACCTTTCATTCCTCTAACTCTATATACTTTCTCGGTTTCCTTAGACTCAAAACTCTTTTGAAAAATTTTCTTTTGGTCAAAATTTTGGGAAAATAGTGAGAAGTGGTATTTTGAAAAAAAAATTGAAAAAAAACGAACACACAAAGATGAAATAAGAATAGTAGAAGCAAAGTAAAATGAACCCCCCCCCCCCCCCACAAATTGAACTAAACATTATCCTCAATGTTTTGGCGCAAGCGAGGCGGGTTAGAACTCGTAAGGTTCTCACTCGGAAGGTGTAAAGTGGTCCTTCGAATTTTTTCAACTTCATCACCTTTTCATACTCCTCCTTTGCGGGCCTTTTTTATTAGCTGAAAACAAAAACAGACAAACAAGAAAATAAATTACCAACAAAAAGTGTGGGTTGCCTCTCATGTAGCGCTTTGTTTAACGTCGCATGGCTCGACGATTCATGAGTGTAAGCACTTATGGTAGTTCTTTCGAGAATGATTCCTTGGCCAAACTCTCAATAATATTTGGTTTCATGGCCACTTATCACGCCATCTTTCATATCCCTCTCTCTTCTTTTTCTTCTTCATATGGGGTAGTTCATACTTTGGAACATGTATGGTTGTTTTTGTTCTATCCTAAGTATTAACTTTTCGGATTTGGATTTAATCCTTTCATCCCCCACTTCAAAGGTCAATCTTACCCTCTTAAAATCAATACTTTCCCAAGTTTCATATGAAGAAGGGAAAAACACAAGAATGGGGGTTGAATTGGGATCTCAAAACATAATGAAAAGAACACGTTGATTTTTATCCTGGTTCGTTTAAACTCAAACTACGCCAGTCCACCCGCAAAGGTGATTTCTCCTCTCTCCAACAAGGTCTTAATCCACTAATCAATCTTGATTACAAAACTACTTTGACAACTGCCAAAGTCTTCTTGAATCCAAAACCACAACCCGGTTTTCTCAAGGAAATGCCTAAACAGTAATTGAATAAATGTGTACAATAATGTTTCTAATAAAATAGTATCACTAACAGTGATGTTTTACACAGTTTGAATATGATGAAAGATGATTATTGTGTTACTGTACTTTCACGTGAATTCTTCTTTTTGTGCGCAGTAGTTCATCACTTGAATTCTTCTTTTTTTCTTCTTTATATAGGCCATGCAACAGTGACATAAAGGAGATGCTTTTGGAATGTTCATAACACTAATTAATGAACTTTTTAAACCAGGAGATCCTTGTCTTTTGTAGTCGTTACTTTTGATATTGCATTGATAAATTATAATGCTTCAGAACTTCTAACATCAGAGGTTGAATGTTACCGTTGAGAGTCCTTTACAGCTTGTATCGGAACTTTACAAATCAGAGTATCAGAGATATTGTTTTACAATGTTGGTGCATTCATAAGTTGTAACAGGACTTATTCATATAAGTGTGTCACACAGATTTTCTTCTGAGAAGAATGCGTATGATTCTATCATAGTACTCTCATCTTCTATGCTTTCATAATCATAACTTCTAGTGATGTTCTGGAAGATCGTTTATGCTCCTTACATCAGAACATCTTTTTCACATCAGAACTTCCTGCATATAAAGATACATTTATTAGTGAGCATATTTGTTCTTTATATTTATATATATCATGTGTTTGTTATCATTAAAACTCTTGCAGGGATGTAGAATCAAATTATATTCTAACAATCTCCCCCTTTTTGATGTTGACAAAAACTTGTATATTTTGATGGAATATAAAGAACAAAGAATAAAAACTCCCCTTGAGTATAATACTCAGATAATGAGAAAATAAAGTACTTCCCTGAAGATCTTCTGATAACGCATATTTTCTTCTGATAGGAGTCAAAATATCACTGATTCTCCCCCTTTTTGTCATAATCAAAAAGTAAGAAGTTGCTTGAGAAGGTGT
The DNA here is from genome assembly GCA_948472305.1 of Vicia faba. Classification (NCBI taxonomy): domain Eukaryota; kingdom Viridiplantae; phylum Streptophyta; class Magnoliopsida; order Fabales; family Fabaceae; genus Vicia; species Vicia faba. Next base: position 1,035,183,357 of record OX451738.1, on the reverse strand, counting down.
GACATCCTCTTCTGGATTCAACTGAGATTCTTAGAGAGCTTCTGATGTTTTATTCTCATTACTGTTCCCAATAGTTTCAGAGCCAATAACCTTTTGTTTCTGATTGCCTCTGAAACTTGTGAATCCTTTAAATTCCAGGCTTTAGAACATATGCTTTCTTCCCTCCATGTGTAGAGAGCATCTAGAATCCAGGTGTTGAGACTGGTGTTTCCTTGCTGTTAAAAATATCTGCAACATAGATGATTTTGTCTTTTGGTACCCATATCTTTTTGGGTCCATGACTGTTAGAGTTTCCAAAATTCTGTTTGAATTTTGGTTTAGCAGAAAATGATTTACTGGTATATTTTATATCATGTGTTTGCCCATTAGTGAAGTGAGAATAAAGTGGAGTGCGTTTAATAACCAAATCCTTAACTTTATTAGGTTGGGATACTTTACCTTTATATCCTATACCTTTTTTTCCATTTCTGCTGACTCCATAGATCATTGAATCCATCTTGCTTCTATCTATGTTTTTAGCGAGAAATTTCTGAAAGCTATGATCATATACCTTTATGATCTTATCAGGGTTACTAGGAACTTCTGAGATGGTTTCCTTCTGAGTATTTTGTAATTCATTTTCAAGTTTTGAAATTTTTTCTTTCAACTCTGAGTTTTCCAATCTCAGAGTCTTAGTTTCTTCAGAGTCAGAAACTAGATCCCTTTTTAGGTTCTTATTTATGACTCTAAGTTTCTGATACCTTTCTAGAATTTCTGACAAACTCTCTTCTAATTGAGATCTAGAAAAGTTAGAAAATATCTCTTCTGACTCTGAGTCCGATTGTGATTCTGATTCTAATTCTGAGGATTCAGAGACATCTGATAAGTTGTCTGTTTGAGCTATATTGGCTCGTTCATCTTCTGATTTTGTTCCATCTTTAGAAGATTCAGAGTCATCCCACATTGCCATAAGACTTTTCTTCTTCTCCTTAACTAACTTCTTTTTAGGTTTCTGCTTCTGAAGCCTTGGACAATCGCTTTTGTAGTGCCCATGTTCATTGCACTCATAACAGACAATGTCTCTATTTCTTGACTTTCTGTACTTAGAAGATGGTTCAGATTTTTTATATCCAGACGATGATTCAGACTGATTCTCTGTTCTTCTGGAATTTCTGAATTTCCTCTTCCTGTGCTTCCACAACTGATTGATTCTTCTAGATAGAAGGAACATTTCATCTTCTTCTGATGAGGATTCACCAGAGTTTTCTGCTTCTGGTTTTTCCTGCAAAAATTTGGTTTCATATTTATTAGATTTCAGAGCGAGAGACTTACATTGCTTATGGGTCTCATCATCTTCTAACTCTATCTCATGACTTCTGAGAGAGTTGACAAGTTCTTCTAGAGAGATTTTGTTCAGATCTTTTGCAAGTTTGAGAGCAGTTACCATGGGTCTCCATTTCCTTGGTAAACTTCTGATGATCTTATTTACATGATCAGCAGTTGAGTACCCTTTATTCGTCACCTTTAGCCCAGCAACCAGAATTTGAAATCGAGAGAACATTGTTTCAATGGTTTCATCTTCTTCCATTTTGAAGGCTTCGTGCTTGTGAATGAGCATAAGGGCTTTGGCTTCTTTGACTTGCGTGTTGCCTTCGTGTGTCATTCTCAAGGAATCAAACATGTGCTTTGTTGTCTCTCTGTTTGTGATCTTCTCATACTCTGAGTATGAGATGGCACTCAAGAGAATAATTCTGGACTTGTGTTGATTTTTAAAGACTTGCTTTTGATGATCTGTCATTCTTTTTCTGTCAATCTTCTGACCGCTTTCATCAACAAGATGTATGTATCCATCAGTCACCATATCCCAGAGGTCAACGTCACAGGCTAGGAAGAAACCTCTGATCATATCTTTCCAGTAATCAAAATTTTCACCGTCAAATATTGGGGGACTGCTGCTGATGTTCTGACTTAGTCCCATCATAGTGTTTTTCCTCCTTAGATATTTTTCTGACACAGTTAAGTGTTTGCACCCAGATCCAGGTGCTCTGATACCAATTAAAGAAGGAAAAAAACACAAGAAGGGGGGGTTTAATTGGGATCTCAAAACATAATGAAAAGAACACGTTGATTTTTATCCTGGTTTGTTTGAACTCAAACTACGCCAGTCCACCCGCAAAGGTGATTTCTCCTCTCTCCAACAAGGTCTTAATCCACTAATCAATCTTGATTACAAAACTACTTTGACAACTGCCAAAGTCTTCTTGAATCCAAAACCACAACCCGGTTTTCTCAAGGAAATGCCTAAACAGTAATTGAATAAATGTGTACAATAATGTTTCTAATAAAACAGTATCACTAACAGTGATGTTTTACACAGTTTGAATATGATGAAAGATGATTGTTGTGTTATTGTACTTTCACGTGAATTCTTCTTTTTGTGCGTAGTAGTTCATCACTTGAATTCTTCTTTTCTTCTTCTTTATATAGGTCATGCAACAGTGACATAAAGGAGATGCTTTTGGAATGTTCATAACACTAATTAATGAACTTTCTAAACCAGGAGATCCTTGTCTTTTTGTAGCCGTTACTTTTGATATTGCATTTATAAATTATAATGCTTCATAACTTCTAACATCAGAGGTTGAATGTTACCGTTGAGAGTCCTTTACAGCTTGTATCAGAACTTTACAAATCAGAGTATCAGAGATCTTATTTTACAGCGCTGGTGCATTCAGAAGTTGTAACAGAACTTATTCATATAAGTGTGTCACACATATTTGCTTCTAAGAAGGATGCGTATGATTCTATCATAGTACTCTCATCTTCTATGCTTGCATAATCAGAACTTCTAGTGATGTTCTGGCAGATCGTCTATGCTCCTTACATCAGAACATCTTTTTTACATCAGAACTTCCTGCATATAAAGATACATTTATTAGCGAGCATATTTGTTCTTTATATCTATATATATCATGTGTTTGTTATCATTAAAACTCTTTCAGGGATGTAGAACCAAATTATGTTTTAACATCATGGTCTTCAAATTTTCTCTTTTTAGGTAGGACCTCAAGTAATAGTACATTGGTATGGATCTTTTCCAATATCTCCATATACTTTTTAGATCGGGTGCCTACCTTAGGTTCTACATATTTTGTGGGAAATGAAACTGTGGGTTGTAGAGAAGAGGAATAACATAGTATGCTTCCTTCTCTACCTCTTTGACAAGTTCCCTTTTGGGTGTTGTTGGTGGATTTTTCTCAATCACTATCTTTTTTATACCAGCACTTTCCTCAACCTCTGTTTTATTCTCTCTAGGATTTTCAACATGTTTTTCACATATAGTTTTTATGGAATTCACATGCTCCTTAAGGGATGGTCCAAGAGTGGTGTGTGAAAGCTTGGAGATTTGGGTCTCTGATGACTCGTTCTGAATCGTGAGGGACTCAACTACAATGATTAGCTGCCTAAGGGTTTCAACAGTATGGAGATTTTGGTTTTTAAGCTCTTCATTAACGCGAGTTTGCGTCGCAACAAAATTATCCATTAACATTTCCAGGTTGTATTATTGGAAATCTTGTTGTTCCTCATGATACTGGAAGTGGTTATCATTGAGAAAAATTGAGCGATCCATCCACCCTGGGTTATAGGCATAGAAATATGAGTCTTCATGGTAATTGTTCATACAACCGACCATATTTCAGAGGGACTCCATGCATGCCACAAAACAGTCAATGAGAAAAAAAATAACAGGAAAAATAAAGCTCTAATCTATACGGTGATCAAACAAAGATTCAATATCAAGCACAATTGGTCCCCGACAACGGCACCGAAACTTGATATGGTCGTAAGTGCACGACTATGTCAGAGTTGTAAAAAGTCATCAAACCACAATGACCAATAGTTGATTACCAAACTTGGTTCTATCGTTGTATATCTAGAGCAATCAAACTTTGGTATTTTAAGAGCATCTTAAGTGAAAAATAACTTAAGTTAACTTAAACAAAAAACACTAAAAATATATAAATCAGACAGAACTTTAGGGTCACGAATCCTATTTCGGAATTATCCGTTTAACTTGAGCACTTCTATTACGAGAATTTCAATGAAAATTATAGGAAAAATAGACTATTATGGACAATACCTGCTTTCGCCATCGCATTGTCATACCTCTGACGAATAAGACGCTCTTCAGCTTTCGCTCGCACATAGATACTCATTAGAGATCATTACTATTGCACAACTATTAAAACAAGGGACATTTCTCAATTTTATCTGAACACTTTCCTGGCCTCGGGTTCGACTGTTTAAAAACTTCTATCGAGCATTCACACACATCCTTTCAGATTATGGTTAATGTCTGAGAACACTCCTACTTTCGTAGCAAGGTTTGTATTGAAACTTAGGTTTTAAAATAAAAATAGTGAAATTCTCATAACTGACTTATGCTAATTTACACGGATAATCAATAAATAAGATTCATGATCCCTAGTCCCTAAGATCTACTCACTCATGGTGAGTAATAACACAAATAGAACAATTTTAACAGAAGAAAACATAATAAAGGATAAATAATAGTAAAGCAATGATTAATAAAACCTAAATGAATAAAATAGCTTGATCTAGTTCTCCAATGGAGACTTTGGGTTACAAAGCGCGGAAAGAAAACTAGAATAAAAACTGGATGAAAACTCAAGACTACCTATGAGTTTTTATATTAAAATTCTAATAATGGAATAAATTTATGTTACCAACAGCCATTACATCAGGATTTATCTCATATCAATGCTCATAAAGACTAGAATCGTCCCAAATTGAAATACTCAAAAGACCCAAAATGACAATTAATCAAACCGAAAAAGGAAACAAAAATAGTGACATTTCGTGTGCCTGTTACGAGTGGTAACACACGTTACAGGCACCCGTAACAGGCCTCTGGTGATTTGGCTTGGGTGCACACAAGGGAAGTGTAAGTTGCACTCTTATTATGGGTTGTAACATGCGTTACAGGCACCCGTAACAGGCCACAAAAATTTGTGTTGGGGTGTAAAAACAGGGTCCTGCTGACTAGTGTCCATTACGGGCCGTAACACGTGTTACGGGAACCCGTAAAGGAGCTCTGGTTTTAATACTAGAGATTTCCGACTTTTGCATTTTTCTTCGCCTTTCATCTGATTTTATCTCCTTTCCTTCTGGTATGATCATAGAGGCCTGAAAATGGAAAAAACATAATACCAAGGTATAAAATATAGAAAAAAGGGAAGAAATTTAAACAAAATACAATAAAAATGCGACTATAACCAAATCATGAAACGGTATAAAACACACTTATCAAAATTTGAGAAATAAAAAGAAAAAAAATAATGGCGAACACAATAAAAAGAGAATATATATGCAAATGAGAGTGTAAAATAAAAAAGGCATAATTGAAGAAAATCAGTGAGGATATTCAATAAAGATATGTCTTAGTGTAGAAAGGATGATAGTTAAGTGGAGAAGAAAGTTGCAGTTGGTACATGAGCAAAATCATACACAGCGAAGCAGTTAATGACAAAGAAATTGAAAGACAAGGAAAAATGTTAAGCATGATTATCATCTGGAATCCTTGGTGTTCATCAAAGTGATCATAGTGAAAAATGCAGAGCGACAGTCACAAAAGAAATATAGGAAAAGCACAACAAAGAAGAAAATCAGTGCAAAATATTTTACGAAAGAAGAAATCCCTCAAAGCATATTTTATTTATTTCTTTATACTATGCAAACCTTGAATGTAAATTTTTGTATCTGCTTAACTAAGAAGCACTTTTGTAAACACAAATATGATCTAACCAAGTTTGGTTGATTTCCTCAAGAGACCAGATATGTCAGAACTCATGAGATGTCTATGGCGGTTTATCATTGAGGTTGTTTTCCTCAAGAAACCATTTCTGTCAGAAATCTTGAGATGTTAATGATAGTTTTTCATTAAGGATGATTTCCTCAACAGACCAGTTCGGTTAGAATTCTTGAGATATCAATGACGGTTTGCCATTAAGGTTGTTTTCTTCAAGAGACCAGTTTGGTCAGAATTCTTGAGATGTAAAAAAAAATTTAGAAACTTAATTCAAACCCTCATTTCTTGTGTTTTTGTGAATCTTTAATTGGTATCAGAGCTCCAATTCTGTTATTGATTATTATCAAACACTAAACTGTGTCGGAAAAAGACAAATCTCTGAAACATATTGGAAGTTTCTCCTTCACCCGGTATCAACAATAATAAGACAAACCTGCAGGTGACCCTGATGAAGAAGATGAAGTGTATCTGTTTTCCAGACTCCTTCAAGCAAATTTGAAATCAAAGACAAAAAAGCTATAGAAGATCAGACGAATATTCTTAGTTAACATCTGACAGAAGAAGTCTGATTTGGACAAATATCTCATTTAGTTCAAACACAATAAACCAGCCTTATATAAGAGATGACTCTAAAGAAGTAATCACCAAATCCTTAGTAAACTTTATAAAAGCATTCTAATGTCTACAACTTTCGCACGAAGGATCGTACCAAGTTTTGATAGGTGTGCCTTAGAACTATGCTCTGAAGACAACATGAGATGACTCTGTAGAAAGTCTAATCAACTAAGTTTTGATGATGAACAAAGAAGCATTTGATTCTAGATTTGGGTCATAGTCAGAATTTGATGAAGATGTCCACAAAAGTCAAGTTAAGACATGGATCATGCATGGATGCTCCCAATACCTAATTATTTTGGCACTGCTCCAAGAATCATTACTTGAGATCTGTAACTATAGCAACTATAAATGAATTCAGAAGAATAAATTTTTTCATAAAGGTATGTCAAAGCTAGATGATAAGTCTGCATATTTGATGTCTGAATTCTCAATCTTTAAAGAAAAGAATTATGGGTTTATGTTGGGCATATTGGAATGAACGTGATCAACTAGAAGCGACCAACACTCCAGTGCCTCTAAAAAAGCTGAGGCAACATATCTCACATCCTGAGGAATTGACTCTAGGAGAGAAAACTGAACATGTATGAACCATATATTTATTCAGACAAGACAAAGAAACTCTTATGGGCCGGTTTTATCATAGAACCAACATCTACCAATGAAGCTCTTCTCGATTCTAAGTGGATTCTGGATATCCAAGAAGAACTTAATCAATTATCTAGAAATAATGTGTGGGATCTGGTACCTAGTCCAAATGGGTATTCAAAAACAAGTTGAATGAGCAAGAGATGTTGTAAGAAACAAAGCCAGATTGGTTCCACAAGGCTATAGTCAATAATAAGGAATTGACTATACTGAAACCTTTGCACAAATGGCTAAATTAGAATCTATCCATCTTCTTATTTCATTTGATATCAATCATGATATCATCTTATATATCAAATGGATAACAAGAGTGCATTCTTGAATGGTTACATAACAGAAGAAGATTATGTTCATCAACATCCCAGTTTTGAAAATCATAAAAATCTTGATTTTCTTTATAAACTAAAGAAATCATTGTATGGTCTGAAATAGGCTCCTAGAGAATGGTATGAAAGACTAAGAAATTTTCTCTTGAAAAATAATTTTACAAGAGGGATGGTTGATACAATTCTGTTTTGCAAATCGTTAAAAAGTGATATTCTTGTAGTTCAAATTTAAGTGGATGATATTATTTTTGGTTATGCTAATGCCTCTCTTTGCAAGGAAATTTTTAAGCCCATACAGACAAAAATTGAAATGAGTCTGATGGGTGAGCTAAACTTTTTTTTAGGAATCCAGGTAAATCAAAGTCTAGAAGGAACCTACATTGACCAAAATAAGTACACGAAGGAACTTCTAAAAAAGTTTGACTTATCAAAATGTAAAACATCTAAGACTCTTATGCATCCAACATGCAATCTTGAGATGGATAAATCACGTAAGAAGGTCGAATAGAAGTTACACACAAGTATGATTGGTTCTTTTCTGTATATGACTGCTTCTAGACCTGACATATTATCCGGTGTATGTTTATATGCTAGATTCCAATCTGATCCTAAAGAATCTCATTTAACAGTTGTTAAGAGAATCTTCAGATATCTGAAAGGAACTACTAACCTTGGTTTGATATATAGAAAATCAAAAGAATATAATTTAATAGGTTATTGTGATGTTGATTATACTAGAGATAGACTTGAAATAAAAATCACACATGGAAGTTGTTAGTTTCTTGGTGAAAATCGGATTTCAATGTCCAACAAGAGCCAACCAACAATAGCTCTATCAATAGAAGAAGCTGAATAGATTTCAGCCTCTAGGTGTAGCACACAAGTACTCTAGATGAAGTCAGTTGGAAGATTATCATATTAAAGAAGGAATCATTCCTATTCTGTGTGATAACACTTCAGTTATTTCTTTATCCAACAATCATATCTTACACTCAAGGGAAAACATATTGAGATAAAAACTCCATTTTATAAGAGATTATGTTCAGAAGGGTATTTTAAACTTAAACTTTATTAATATAGACCATCAATGGATTGATATCTTTATAAAACCCCTTGTTGATGACATAATCGTATTTATTTTGAAATATTTTAACATGGAATTATGTCCAGAATGAGAAAATATGTTTGCCTCTAAACGTGTAATGTAAGACTCTGAGAAATGAAATATGAAGCGTTATCCTTCTGGAGACAGAAGTTTTTATTACTTAGATTTTACTTTTGTCAGATGCTTGTTTGATATAATCTGATGACTAAAATGTGAGGAAAAACAAAAGTCATGTGAAAGTTATTGAGACTCTGAAGTATTGAAGTTGTCTCGTATGCATATATCAAAATATTTGATAAGACTTTTGGGTTACTCTATATCTTAGGAATAGATTAAATCAATTCTTTTAATGTCAATAATTATTGAAATGATTATCCCTACTCTAACATGTCACATTCCTAGTCTTTTTGAAGTGATGTTTTGACTCTTTGTATCTTCATTCACGTACCTTGCTTCATTCAAATCTTTTTCACTTCCTTTTCTCTATTTTTTCCTTTATATACTTCTTCTTCTATTCTCTTATATTCTCTTATCTTTAATTTTATATTTTAAATTCTCTCTTGTGGTCTTTAATCTTCTCTAAAAAAATTCTTCTTTTTGGTCAACATGTCTTCAAGAACCTTCAATGATAATGAAGATGTTTTATCGGTTATCTTTGAGAAAGTTATCTTTGTTGAAGAACTGAAGGAACAAGGGATTGATCTTACGAAAACCCTCTCTTTTGAAGATTTTGGAAACTACATTAAAATACTTGATGGACCCATCTATCCCACTCTTGTCAAATAATTATGGATAAATGCATCTGTTGTACCCCAAAATTTTCCCTCCCATATTCTTCAAGAAATTGCCAAGTCAAGCTGCAAAATTCTCCAAGGGTTACACAGTGCAAGGGCCTCCTAAACAGTCGAAATTAGGGTTTTGGTTCTGATCAAGAAAATGAAGTTTCCAAGGGTCCAATCAAGTCCCACATGCCTATAAACATGGTCAAGAATCCTCATATCAAGTTTCAAGACTCTCAGCAAAAATTGCACAGTCAAAACCCTAATTGCACTACAGTCAACTGTAGGGGCAAAATGGTCATTTGGCAGTCAAAAGTTCAAATTTTTGGTCAACATCTCATTTTGAAGCCACAAACATCATTTGATCAATGCTTGATCATGATTCTCAAAGCTTGGCTCAAAAATCATCAAGATGCAAAAGTTTCCTTATTTGGACAGTTGAAAAAGTCAACTGTAAATTGACCAGGGCATAACTTCCACATGGATTATCAGAAAAATTCCATCCAAAGCTCATTTTGAAGAGAAAGACATTTCCTACAACTCATCTTCATACTTCAAGTGCAAGAAATGCTCTCACAAAAAGTTATCAATTTCAACATTATAGGTCATTTTCAAAAGTCAACAAAAAGGGACTTTAAGTAAAAGGCCATAACTTGAGATTGGTAAATCAAAATGACATGGGACTAAAGGAATTAGTTAGAGGACTCAAATACCTTTCCAAAATGTCCAAGAACATGAGCAAAGCTTAAAAATTGAGCAAGTTATGCCTTGTGGAAGTTGGGAAATTTTTGGATATTTTGAAAACTCAACATTGATTCAAATGACCTAAAATTGCTAATGGGCCTCTTTTTCTTCCATAATTCATCATCCAAAGCATGCACACGACCATTTGGCCCAAAGGGAAGTTTTTTATTATTTTTATTTATTTATTTGAATTTTTTATTACAATTAATTCATTTAAACTAAATAAAATATGGAAAAAATGCTAACCTAATGAAATAAAATCTTTTGGTGCAGAAAATACTCTCATTGGACACTCAAAATTCGTGCATGATCAATTAGGGAAGAATTGGATATGATTGAGAGCAAATGTGCATGAAAAGATTTGAAAATATCATGGCTTAAAAATCAAATATTACATTCATCAATTCATGGATTTTGGACCAATTTTATTTGACCTAATCATTCCATACATAAGCCTGATCAAAACCCTCGTGCTCATTGACTGCAAGTTGTGCCATACATAGAAAACAAAACTTGAGTTTTTGGTGAAAAAAGTGAAATCTGAAAACACTTTTGCAGGACGATTCAAAGCCAAAGATCAATTCCATTAGCTTGCTGAGGTTTCAAAGAAGGGATTTGGATCAAAAACTACAAGCTTTCGTGCCCAGAAACGTGAGAACGATCTCACCTGTACAGAGAAAATTTCATCTTCTTGCATCTCAATTCATGCGCATTTAGCACTTTTTAATGTTTGATTCATGTTCCTTGTTTGATTCTAATGCTAACCATGTGAATTAATTGTGTTTTTGAGCGTTGTACACGATTCCACCATTAACAATATTTAGGGTTTTGCAAGCTTGAAATTGGGCGTTTTGAAAAGCTGTAAAATTAGACCACCACGATGCCATGACCATGCTCAGCACATTTGGACGAAGAGAATGAGACCCTCGCGCTCAATTTATGTACATCCCTGGGCTAATCGCTATTTTTTAATAGGGTGCCTAAGGGAACGATATGAAAACTGTGGCCTATGTTCTTTATGTTTCAGAAAAAAAATAAGCAATGGAGAAGATGACTAGGTGGCAAAGGACAATTGGTTGGTTTAAACTTTCGCGCGGAAAACAAAGCATTAACGCGTTTTTGTTTTATTATGTTTGTTAATTATATTATCTACAGATGAACGAGACAGCTCCACTGGCAAGCGCGTTGGTTGGTAATATTCAGGACCTGGGTTCGAGTCCCAGGTCCCCACCCCCTTTCATATTTTTCTTCCTTTAATATTCATGTGTAGTTTCAGTGTAAAGACGCACCATACGCCTTCAAAATCAAGCCGTTCACAAGGCCAATGAGATCAATCAGAAGGCCACGATCTGGAGAGCACGGTACACGTGGGTCAATGCTTGGATACGTGAATGGAAAAGTCAGCCGGGCCATGAATAATTGGGCTCAAATTACTGGGCTTCACCCTCCACTTTGGGGACAGCAACCCCCCTAGGTTTGCAAATGTTTTTATTATCCTTTATTTTTCATTTTTTTTTACTTTCTTTTAATTATTGTTTTTAATTAATTTAATATTTTCATAATATATAAAAAACACAAAAAAAATCAGAAAAGATAAAAACAAATAATAAATATTTTTATTTTAGTATTTTTGCAAATAAATTACATTAATTGATTTTAGTTATTAAATTAGGTTTAACTATAATATTTTCATAATAAAAAACCTAAAATTGGTAGAATTAGGGCTTAATTAATTTTTTATCTCTTTTTATTTTCTTTCATAATAATTAAATATTAAATATTTATTTTTATAATTAAAATTGCATGTAAAATAATTAGGTTTAATTTTAGGTTAAAATTTAATATTTTCTTAATAAACTAAAAACAACTAGAATTAGGGTTAGCATTTTATTTCAATTAATTTCTTTTTCATTAAAACCAAAAAATACCAAAAACAATTTATTTTCTTTTTTAATTAATTAATTCCATCATTTAATTTAATTTTGCAAAAAAGGGTCCAACGCCCTCGTTTTAATTCTTATTTAATTCGCGCGTTTATTTCTTTCTCGTATAACATTTATGTATCTCTCCCAAGGCCTTGTAAATTAATTTCTTGCACTTTACTTTTCTTTTAATTCTTTATTTTTCTGTCAAATCGGGTTCAAGAAATTTTGGCGATGTGGACCCGCGCCTTTTGTAATAGCTTAGAATCTTTTATTTCTCGCACTTTTAACTGTTAATCAAAGCATGCAAGAATGAATGAGAAATAAAAACAAACGCTAGATCACCAATAACATGACAAGATAAATGCAAACGAATCTGACACACAAATCACACACCACCCCTAGGGTACGCCTCACTGTTGCCTTGCCTCGAAAGGTGATCGTCGAGTAGAGGATGTCTTAGTAAGTCCTCATGATCCGGGAACCTGGCATGAGGGTAGCTTCTAAGGTGTCTTCCCATTGCTCTGGTGATCACCATGTCCCGAACCTCGAATTGACCCGAACACCTCCAACGGTGGTGCTACCTACCTCTCAATGGTGGGATGGCACTACTTTAAAGGACATTTACACAGACGAATTCCTTAGGGTAGGTAGACGACTCTAGATACTTGCTCTAAATTTCAAAACAAAACAAAATACTTTTCACACCAACACATTTTCAAAAAGCTTTCGAAAGCAATTTTTCAAACACTCTTGAGGACTGATACAAGAGTCGAACTGGAATTTTCAAAGAAACTTTTTAAACCCACAGTTGAAAAGCAAACAAACCATTTTTGAAAACACAATGAGCAAGTATCTAAGAGCCCATGGATAACCATGGATAGAAAGGGTGCTAACACCTTCCCTTTCTATAACCTACCTCCCGAACCGAGAGCAATCTCTTTAAGGAATTTTTCTGTGCTTTTGTCCTTTCCATTTGGAGAAAATAAAAGACGGTGGCGACTCTTGCTTCCGCGACATTTCGCGAACCAGCGTTAAACAGTCAGTTCCAGATCCACCGATCACAGAACTGGCGACTCTGCTGGGGAATTAACTTAAAGTAAGGTGTACCTTAGGGTTAGTTCATAACTGTGTTTTCAATTGCTTTCCTTGTGTGCTTTAAATTGTGGGTTGCTTGGGAGTTCTATAGATCCTAACCCGGATCTGGGGGATACCTTCTTAGAAAGTAGCAACAAGACTGTGAGGGAACTGTGCGGGGTATACCGACATGGTTGAAACAGTCTGCTACGTTGATGTGGCACTTTGGGGTAACCGGTAACCCTTGAGTTCAGTCAAGGAGAGTACGGGGCCTCCGCGTGGTGTCGTGAAGCATCAACAGACCTTAGGAACCTTAATTGAACTATCTTGGCCTCTTTAGGGTAGTGAGATAACTGACTTTGGTGCAGTCCGAGGTTGGTTGATACTCGATACTACACTCAATTGAGGGTTGCTTTCCTGGAATATTTCGGTCGCCAGTTCAGTGGCTAAATCGAAACAATGAACAATGAAAGCAATCCCGTGATATTGGGATCCTTAGAACCCGGTTACTTCTAATAGGACAGGTTGAACCCACCATCTTCAAGAGGGTACTACCCAGACCCCATGCTGGCCTTAAACCCTAAGGGCTTGTCTTGTGTGCCTTGTGTGCCTTACATGTTTGTCTTTGTAAATATCTGTGGTGTGTTTAATCATAGCATCATGACATCATCCAGCATCATATGCATTGACTAACCATTTCAGGGGTTCGAATTTTCATCTTTGTTCTTGTTTTGTAGGACATGGAAACCGTTCGCAGAAAGACAATTCAAATCAGTCTTGTAAGGATCCCTCCTCAGCTTAAGGAGCTTATATCCAGGATTCCTGAGAACTCTTCATTCAGTGAAAGACATGGAAGCCTCATCAGCTTGGTCAATACCAACATTGAGGAAGATATGATAAAGGTCATGTTCCAGTTCTTTGACCCTCTACATCATTGTTTCACCTTCTTGGACTATCAGCTGGTACCTACATTGGAGGAGTTCTCCCGGCTCCTGAAGATCCCTATCCTTGATCAGCTACCCTTCAACGATACGGAAAAGGAACCTAAGCTTGAAGAGATTTCTAAAGCCTTGCACCTACAGTCATCTGACCTCAAGGGACAGTGGGAAGTTAGAAGTGGTATCAAAGGGTTCTTAGCCAGGTTTCTGTTTGAAAAGGCCCATGAATGTTGGAACTCCCTTGATTTGCAAGCTTTTGAAGAAGTGGTGGCCTTCCTTGTCTATGGTTTGGTGTTGTTCCCTAACCCAGATCAGCTTATTGATGTCAGTGCTGTCCAGATCTTCATGTCCAGGAATCCTATACCTACGTTGCTGGGGGACATCCTTCACTCATGTTACACTCGAACCATGAGAAAAAGAGGTGTCCTTATGTGTTGCACTCCTCTTCTGGGAAGGTGGTTTATTTCGCACCTTCCACAATCAGTTTTGAAGAATGAGCGGGGTTTGAGATGGTCACAACGGTTGATGACTCTTACACATGCGGATATACATTGGTGCTCTCGGTCCAGAGAAGATGTCACTATCATTGATCGTTGCGGGGAGTACCCTAATGTTCCTTTACTTGGAATCAGAGGAGGTATTACTTACAGCCCATGCCTGGCTTGGAGACAGTTTGGTTATGCTCGGAGGGATGGTCCTCATGACATGTTAATTCCTGACATAGTTTTTGACTTCGACAACGATACTCAAGGACTTCGCCAGAGATTTATCAGAGCCTGGAGGATGCCAAGTAGGATAGACAGCAAGACACTAGGGCACAGGAACTCCATCCCGTTGGAACCTTATCTCAAGTGGGTACGAGCCCGCTCCCAGAAGTTAGTGATGCCTTATCCCCATATGCTCCCTGTGATCAAAGAGCCGGGCTTGGAAGGAGAAGTGTCCTACACTATTCAGCACCCCGATATGCCCACATCCTGGGAAGAGATGCAGAAGAGCTGGATCCAGCTTAAGGAAGAACGGAGTTCTCTTGAGACCAGTCTACATGCCAGTGAAAAGAAGGTCTTGGAGCTCACCTGCCTGTTGCATGAGGAGAGGAATCTCAACACTTACATAGCTCCAAAGAGGATGCGCAGTGTATTTTGGGATTGATCTACTTTTGTATTATTTTGCCCATGAGGCTTTGATGTACTGAACAATTATTTCCTTAATGATAACGTGTGTTCCTTTTTGTCTACAACAAATTTGAACTTTCGAACCCTTGAATGCATTGCATAAACACATCTCATTCATCATGTGCATAGCAGGTTTTCCTCTTTTCAGGTTGCTTACAGTTCTTCGCTGTTTATTTCAGCATCATGAATCCTGACTCGTCATCAACTGAGACATCCATCAAAGCTCTTCAGGCGCAGAATGCGCAATTTCAGGAATTAATCAAGGGTTTGGCTCAAGGCCAAGAAGAGATGAAGGCTCTGCTCCTAAAGAAGGAGAAGAAGAAGAAGAGAAGAACTGTTCTGTTCAGCTCGGGCCGAAGGTTTGGCAATACTCTACAGAATGAAGAGGCTGGTTCTTCCATTGGCAAGAGTACTCCTCAAGCAGAAAAGGGTCCTAGTTCGGTAGTCTCCGACAACGAGACTGATTTTGATGAAGAACAATATCCTCCGACAGAAGACCGTTACAAGCAGCTGGAAGACAGGCTGAATGCTATGGAAATACAACAGGTACTTGGGCTGGATTTTGGAGACCTGGGTTTGTCTACTGATGTGATTATTCCTCATAAGTTCAAAGCACCGTCTTTCGCTAAGTACGACGGGGCATCTTGTCCCAAGCTACATCTCAGGTCCTATGTTCGGAAGATTCAACCGTACTCAGCGGATAAGAATTTGTGGATCCACTTCTTCCAGGAGAGTCTTTCAGGGACTCATCTCGAATGGTTCTATCAGCTGGATGGGACCAAGGTTCGTAACTGGGAGGAGTTGGCTACTGCTTTCTACAAGCAGTATCAATATAATGCCGACCTTGCCCCTACACGTACCCAACTCCAGGGTATGTCGTTAGGTTCAAGCGAAGGTTTTAAGGAGTACGCTCAGAAGTGGAGAGACCTGGCTGGCAGGGTGCAGCCTCCGTTGACTGATCGGGAGTTGGTAGACATGTTCTTGGGGACCTTATCTGGGCCATTTTTCAACCATCTTATCGGGAATTCGTCTGCAGGGTTCACTGATCTGATTCTGATTGGAGAGAGAATTGAGGCGGGGTTGAAGTCTAGAAAAATTCCGAAGGGTACATCGTCTAGTTCTGAGAAGAAACCCTTCAAGAAAGAGGCTAGTGCTGTATATGGTTCCAAGAGACCAGAGAGATCTGAGCGCCGCCAATCTGTCAGTGCGGTAATGATTGCTAAGCCTGCTGCCGCTCCTCGGCCAACCAATCCTCAAAGGGCTGAAAGACCCCGGAGAGAGTTTACCCGTTTAAGCATGACCTTATCGCAGATCCTGCCACAGTTGCTCTCAACCAACTTAGTAACCGTCAGAGAGGCTCCGAAGTTTCCAAATACTACGTCTCCCAAGTACAACCCAAATGCTCGTTGTGCTTATCATTCTGATAGCCCGGGGCATTCCACTGATGATTGTTGGGCATTAAGGAGCAAGGTGCAAGACCTTATTGACGCAAAGGAGATACAGTTTGAAGCGCCTGAGAGGCCGAATGTGGTTACTGCTCCTATGCCCCAGCATGGAGTAAATGCTGTTGACGAAGATGTTTACGCTGTTTCGGTGGATGATCTGGCTACTCCTTTGAAGACCGTCAAGAGGAACCTACTACTGGCCGGTTTATTTCCGGGTTGCAGTGAGGGTTGCCTGTTCTGTGCTGTTTCCCTATCTGGTTGTCCCTTGCTGAAGATAGGCATCCAAAGCCTAATGGATAGCAAGGAGATTCTGTTTAAGAAGTCTATTGTTCAGTTGGTTCCGGTAGAAGAAGTTTCTGTGGTTACCATCTTCAATAATCCAATCAAGGCTCTCCCGAAGAAGCCTGTCCCAATCATGACTGTTGCACCTGTGGTTATCACTGTTCCGGGACCTCTTCCCTACATATCTGATAAAGCTGTCCCCTGGCACTACGGGGCGGATGTGTATGTGAATGGGATCAAACAAGAATTCAACACTGGCGCCAGCATCTGTGATATCACTGGCCCAGCCAAGGTTACCCGCAGTGGCAGGCTCTTCTCTCCTGACATTGCACCGCCTGCTGCTCGAAGACCACTCCTTATAACTCCTACAAGTGTACATGTTCCTGTTGCTGATCAAGTTGTTTCTCCTGCTGCCGAGTCATCCAATGCTCGGGGCAAAGGAATTGAAGTTGAGCCTGCCCAGATGGAGGCACCTATACCTATAACTGCTGAGGCCTCCCAACAAGAGATGGAGGAAATCTTGAAAATTATAAAGAAGAGTGACTTTAATGTTGTGGAACAGCTGGGGCATACGCCCTCTAAAATCTCCATGCTCTCCTTATTGCTGTGTTCAGAGGCCCATGCTAAGGCCTTGATCTCATTTCTCAAGACGGCCCATGTGCCACAGGAGACATCTGCAATCCAGTTCACTGACTGCGTAGCAAATCTGACAGCAGACAATGGCTTGGGTTTCTCAGATGTTGACCTGACTGCAAAAGGAAGAGACCATAATGATGCCCTGCATGTCTCTATCGAATGCAGGGGCACTACCCTGGCACATGTGTTGGTGGATACTGGTTCGTCCTTGAATGTGCTACCCAAGAAGGCTTTAGACCGTTTAGATTGTGAAGGCCTGGAGCTAAAACCCAGCAGTATCATCGTCAGGGCCTTTGACGGTTCAAAAAGGATGGTTCATGGAGAGGTTGATATTCCTATTCGCGTGGGCTCTCAGGTGTTTGACTCTACTTTTTATGTGATGGATATCCGTCCATCGTACTCTTGTCTACTGGGTCGACCTTGGATCCATAAAGCTGGGGCAGTGACCTCTACCTTGCACCAGAAGCTGAAGTACCCTGTCAGAGGGAAGATCGTCACTGTGCAAGGAGAGGAGGAGTATATGGTGAGCCACTTGAATTCCTTCAGATACATTGAGATGGATGGGGAGTTTATTGAAACCCCCTTTCAGCATTTCGAGAAGGTGCTTCCAATTTCAACAGCAGCAGAAATAGCGGTCGAGGAGAATGTTCCTTTGAAGATGGCTTCCCTGAAGGATGCCCGGGCTGTGGTTCAAAAAGGTGAATGTGCTAACTGGGGCAGGCTTCCAGACTTCACACAGAAAACTGACAAATTCGGGCTGGGTTTTACTACAGAGGGTCAGAAGGCTATGCGGAAGGCGAAGACCAGAAGACCTCCTGTGTTCATTACAAATCCAGGAGTGAGTGCTGTTGGGGAAGACAATGAAGTGGATGAAGCAGAGTTTAATAGCTGGATCTACCCGACAACCGAAGGCGGATTGACCAATTGGATTGCTAAGGACCATACTCCTATTACTTTTGTTACGCAGTAATAAACTTCCTTGTTTTGTTATTTTGTAATAAACAATAATAAACTCTATGGCCCGGTGTCTTACCCGAGGCACCGTGGTTTCATTTGTGAGGGCATATAAATTGTCATTTCATATATCATAAATGAAAATCTTGGACTTTTTCTCGCATTGCAAATCTTATGCTCCTTTCCTGTCTTTCTTTCCTTTACATATATTTCAAAACAGCTGTATTTACACACACACTCACTCATACAGGTTTCAATCCACTCTGGATCTCACTGGTAACGACTCTGCTACTGCCAGTTATGACTTCGAAAATCCGATCAACTTAGCCGAAGACGAAGGTGAAGATGATTGCGAAGTGCCTGGCGAGCTTGCAAGACTGTTACTTCAGGAAGAAATGGCAATTCAACCACATGAAGAGCCAGTGGAAACAATAAACTTGGGTACTGAAGCAGACCGGAAAGAGGTAAAGATTGGTGCCAACCTAGAGCTCAGCGTGAAGCAACGGTTGACTCAGATGCTGCATGATTATATGGAGATATTTGCCTGGTCCTACGAAGACATGCCCGGGTTGGATACCGATATTGTAGTCCATCATTTGCCTACTAAGGAAGACTGCCCTCCGGTTAAGCAAAAGGTCTGCCGCATGCGTCCAGAGATGTCTGAGAAGATTAAAGCCGAGGTTATGAAACAGTTTGATGTTGGGTGCCTTGCAGTGACTTCTTACCCTCAGTGGGTTGCTAATGTGGTGCCGGTACCTAAGAAGGACGGTAAGGTCATAATGTGTGTCGACTACAGGGATCTGAACAGGGCCAGCCCCAAAGATGACTTCCCTCTACCTCACATTGATGTCCTTGTTGATAATACAGCTCAGCACAAGGTATTCTCTTTCATGGATGGCTTTTCAGGTTACAATCAGATCAAGATGGCACCTGAAGACATGGAAAAGACTACATTTGTTACTCAGTGGGGCACCTTCTGCTACAGGGTCATGCCATTAGGGTTGAAGAACGCTGGGGCAACCTACCAACGTGCCATGGTTGCTTTATTTCATGACATGATCCATCATGAGATAGAAGTATATGTTGACGACATGATCGCAAGGTCCCAGACTGAGGAAGAGCACCTAGATCATCTGCAGAAGTTGTTTGACCGGTTGAAACTGTACAAGCTGAGATTGAACCTGAACAAGTGCACCTTCGGGGTAAGATCTGGAAAGTTGCTAGGCTTCGTTGTAAGTGACAAGGGCATTCAAGTGGACCCTGCCAAGGTTAAAGCTATTCAAGAGATGTCAGTTCCTAGGACAGAGAAGGAAGTCAGAGGCTTTTTAGGACGCCTGAATTACATTGCTCGATTCATCTCACACCTAACTGCTACCTGTGAGCCAATCTTCAAGCTGCTGAAGAAAGATCAGGTAGTACGTTGGAATGATGAATGTCAGGCTGCTTTTGACAGAACCAAAGAGTATCTCCAAGAACCACCCATCCTTATGCCACCGGTTGAAGGGAGACCTCTGATACTATACCTGACAGTGCTTGACAACTCAATGGGGTGCGTGCTGGGGCAGCATGACGAGTCTGGCCGAAAAGAGCATGCCATTTATTACCTTAGCAAAAAGTTTACCGACTGTGAGACTCGATACTCACTGCTCGAGAAAACTTGCTGCGCTTTGGTATGGGCTGCTCGCCGGCTGAGACAGTATATGCTGACTCACACTACCTTGTTGATCTCAAAGATGGATCTTATAAAGTACATATTCGAAAAGCCTGCTCTGTCTGGGAGAATAGCAAGATGGCAAATGATCTTGACGGAATACGACATTCAGTACACGACCCAGAAAGCCATCAAGGGAAGTGTATTGGCAGACCACTTGGCACATCAGGCCGTAGATGACTATCAGTCAATGAACTTCGAGTTTCCGGATGAAAGCATCATGATAGTAACTGATTGTGAAGTACCTGGACCGGATGAAGGACCTGAGGAAGGATCCCGATGGTCTATGCACTTTGACGGAGCCTCCAACGCTTTGGGTAATGGTATTGGCGCCATAATCATATCTCCACAAGGTACTCATACTCCACTCACTGCCCGGCTATGTTTCAACTGTACCAACAACATGGCAGAGTATGAGGCATGCATCATGGGTCTTCAAGCTGCGATCGACCTAAGGATCAAGTTTCTGAGTGTCTTCGGAGATTCCGCTCTTGTGATCAATCAGATTAAAGGAGAGTGGGATACGAAACACCCGAACCTTATTCCTTACAGAGAATATGTGTTGACCTTGATCCCCCACTTCACGAAGATAACCTTTGAACACTTTCCAAGAGAAGAGAATCAGCTGGCGGACGCGTTAGCTACAATGTCTTCTATGTTCAAAGTTAAATGGGATAATGAGGCTCCCCGGATCATCATCTGGAAACTGGACGAACCGGCATACTGTTGTGATCTCGAGACTGAGTTGGTGACTGAGAAGCCTTGGTACCATGAGGTGAAGAGATATCTGGAAACTCAGGAATACCCTGAAGGTGCCTCTATCAATGATAAGAAGTTCCTGAGAAGATTCGCGATAAAGTTCTTCCTGAGCAACGACATCTTGTACAAGCGAAACCATGATTCAACCTTACTGCGTTGTGTGGATAAGACTGAAGCATAAAGGATAATGGAAGAGCTACATGAAGGGACCTTTGGTACACATTCCAGTGGACACACTATGGCTAAAAAGATCCTTCGGGCAGGGTATTACTGGTCCACAATGGAAGCTGACTGCTACCAACATTCTAGGACATGCCATAAATGCCAGATTTATGCAGACAAGGTGCATGTTCCTCCAGTTCCCCTGAATGTTCTGACTGCGCCTTGGCCGTTTGCAATGTGGGGCATAGACATGATTGGTGAGATTAAACCTACGGCATCCAATGGGCATCGCTTCATCCTAGTGGCGATTGATTATTTTTCAAAGTGGGTTGAAGCAGCTTCCTATGCTACGGTAACCAAGACTGTTGTGGCACGGTTCATTCGGCATAATCTGATCTGTCGGTACGGTGTCCCTGAACGAATTATTACAGACAACGGTACCAATCTGAACAACAAGATGATCACTGAGCTCTGCGAGCAGTTCAAAATACAGCACCACAATTCTTCTCCTTACATACCGAAGATGAATGGGGTTGTAGAAGCAGCAAATAAAAATATCAAGAAAATCGTGCAGAAGATGAGAGTGACTTATAAGGATTGGCACGAGATGTTACCATTCGCTCTACATGGGTACCGTACCTCAGCTAGGACGTCAACCGGGGCAACTCCTTTCTCCTTGGTCTACGGCATGGAGGCAGTCTCACCGATCGAAGTGCAAATACCCTCTCTCCGGATAATGAAGGATGCAAATCTGAACAAGGATGATTGGATCCAGACACGACTTGATCAGCTCAACCTTATTGATGAAAAGAGACTGGCTGCTATCTGTCATGGTCAGACGTATCAGAAACGGATGATCAGGGCATTTAACAAAAAGGTCAGACCACAGGAATATCAAGTTGGGGATCTGGTAATCAAGCGAATCATTCTTCCTCAGAGTGATCCAAGGGGCAAATGGACCCCTACGTATGAAGGGCCATTTGTGGTTAAACATGTGTTCTCAGGAGGAGCCATGATTCTAACCAATATGGATGGTGACGACCTTCCTCACCCCGCTAATGCAGACATAGTAAAAAGATACTACGCATAAAAAAGACCCGCTAGGCTGACATGCCTAGGCAAAAATTAGGGCTTCCCGTCGAACCAAAAGGGTTCGGGCAAAATGAAGGGATGAAATGAAAAAATCTGTACACCCGGCAAGTCGAAAACCTGAAAAGGCGGCTTGGGCAAAAATGGGTATCCCGGTGGACTGAAAACCCGAAAGGGCGGTCCAGGCAAAAGTTAGGGATAAAAGCGTAATACTATGTCTCATTGGATCACTTTGCATCCAGAATCCGGTATCTACATCAAGTTCAGACAGCATCGATCAGTCAGCTTCACCTTCAACCAAGGTCATCAAGTGATGAGACGCTCGGAGTTATAAAGGCAATAGCAGAGCTGAAACCCAGTGGATCATTCATTTCGCACAGCTGTTTTAGTTTCTTTTGTACAAAATTTGTATAAACTCTTTTGTTCGGCGGCGTTCTCTTACTAGGACGTCAGCCTCTTGTACACAAAACGCCTATTTTCAGGCCATTCAAAAATCAATACAAATATATTTTTCAGTTAAACGTGCCAATTGTTTTTCTTTTCTGTTTTATTTTGCGAAGAACGTCCAAGGTTCAATTTGTGATATATGTATTGACAATAATTTGCTAACTCATGAATATTTGCATATGAAACGAAGGAATAATTACAAGTAACATTGGAAACAGGGGCAATAAAGAGTTGTCTGAGCAATCTAATTGTTCTGTCCTCCAAGGTACCAAGATAGGTTCAGCTAAAGAACATAACCGGCATATCTTAATTCCCCAGAGAGTACGTCAGCAAGTCAACATACTCTTCTCCAAGCTATATTATCAAACTTAAGGAAGTTGAGTACCCTCTAGCAGGTCTCAACACTCCCCGGCAGTACATGTATTCTTAACAAACATCCCCGGCAATCTTGGTCTAAAGATTGTTCCCCGGCGGCATATCAAACATTCAAAGGAATCACTTCCCCCGCAGTTCAAAACTTCCCCAGGAGAGTCCAATCCAGCTCCCCCAGGAAAGTTGGAAACCATCTCCCTAAGCAGTAAGCTTATCCCCAGTAGATTCTGGAAGCTTATCCTCGCAGAGCACGAACGCGTCGTCCGGCTTTATTCAAAGAGTTATTTCCCTACCAGGATATAACTGGGTTATCCTCAGCCAAAAGCCACGGAAAGGTCGTCGTCAACACAGTTCTTTCTTATCCCCAGCAAAGTCTATCAACACTTCCAACACAACAAAGATATCCCCAGCAAGTTATTATCAACAATTCAGCAAAGTATCTCTCTCCCCACAGAATATTGCTTCCCAGCAAGATCGTTAGAGTACTTTCCTCCCCGCAGAGTTATTCCATTCGCCAAGTTTATTCCCCCAACGGAGTTATCTTCTCCTACCGGTATTCTTGCAACTATCATCCCCAACGGAAGCAAAATCTATTCTTCGACATCAGCCCAGGAGTGACTTCCCGGCACCCGTCAAGGATTTACTTTCCTAGACGAAAAATACATTCATCGCACCCTCATACATCATAGCATGCATATACGCATCATATCTTACAAATCTCATTTATGTTGAGAACATCATTGCTTGGTCCATATCATGCATTGCATATGACTGACCTTTACCTTTCAGGAAAGATTCATCTAAATTCTAAATCATATTTCAAAACTCTAAGACCTTATCTGGTTCAGTTAAATCGACTCCAAAGATTTCTCTGGTTATTATCCAGTCGAAGGCCTTCTCTTGTCCAGTTAAATCGACCCCAAACAGATTTTTCTGATAAAGACCCAGTTGAAGACATTCCAAGACCTAGACCGGTTCAGTTAATCGACTCCAAAGATTTCTTATCCAGTCCAAGGCCTTCTCTAGTCCAGCTAAATCGACCCCAAACAGATTTTTCTGATGAAGACTCAGTAGAAGTTATCAAAGGTTTTTCTCAATGTTTGCTTTTGAGATTATAATTGCCTATGGTTCTCTCCCGATCCTGCGGAGACGATAATTCCATTCCAGGTTTTTCTCAATGTTTGCTTTTGAGATTATAATTGCCTATGGTTCTCTCCCCGATACTGCGGAGACGATAATTCCATTCCAGGTTTTTCTCAATGTTTGCTTTTGAGATTATAATTTCCTATGGTTCTCTCCCCGATCCTGCGGAGATGATAATTCCATTCCAGGTTTTTCTCAATGTTTGCTTTTGAGATTATAATTGCCTATGGTTCTCTCCCCGATACTGCGGAGATGATAATTCCATTCCAGGTTTTTCTCAATGTTTGCTTTTGAGATTATAATTTCCTATGGTTCTCTCCCCGATCCTGCGGAGATGATAATTCCATTCCAGGTTTTTCTCAATGTTTGCTTTTGAGATTATAATTGCCTATGGTTCTCTCCCCGATACTGCGGAGATGATAATTCCATTCCAGGTTTTTCTCAATGTTTGCTTTTGAGATTATAATTTCCTATGGTTCTCTCCCCGATCCTGCGGAGATGATAATTCCATCCCAGGTTTTTCTCAATGTTTGCTGTTGAGATTATAATTTCCTATGGTTCTCTCCCCGATACTGCAGAGACGATAATTCCATTCCATGCTTTTCTCAATGTTTGCTTTTGAGATTATAATTGCCTATGGCTCTCTCCTCGATCCTGCGGAGATGATAATTCCATTCCAGGTTTTTCTCAATGTTTGCTTTTGAGATTATAATTGCCTATGGTTCTCTCCCCGATATTGCGGAGATGATAATTCCATTCCAGGTTTTTCTCAATGTTTGCTTTTGAGATTATAATTTCCTATGGTTCTCTCCCCGATACTGCGGAGATGATAATTCCATTCCAGGTTTTTCTCAATGTTTGCTTTTGAGATTATAATTTCCTATGGTTCTCTCCCCGATCCTGCGGAGATGATAATTCCATCCCAGGTTTTTCTCAATGTTTGCTGTTGAGATTATAATTTCCTATGGTTCTCTCCCCGATACTGCGGAGACGATAATTCCATTCCAGGCTTTTCTCAATGTTTGCTTTTGAGATTATAATTGCCTATGGTTCTCTCCTCGATCCTGCGGAGACGATAATTCCATTCCAGGTTTTTCTCAATGTTTGCTTTTGAGATTATAATTGCCTATGGTTCTCTCCCCGATCCTGCAGAGACGATAATTCCATTCTAGGTTTTTCTCAATGTTTGCTTTTGAGATTATAATTGCCTATGGTTCTCTCCCCGATACTGCGGAGATGGTAATTCCCACCAAGATTTGGCTCAATGATTGCTGTTGAAGTTGAATTCGCCCAAGGTTCTCTCACCGTTCCTGTTGAGGTAGTAACCACCCCTGGTTCATTCATCATCTTTTGAAGCTCCAGATCCAGCTCCTGTAACCAGTCAGGACACATCTATACAAAGAGTCTGAAGACCAGCCCCGTAACAGGTCAGGTAATCATTTTCTTTTTTGCAGGTACGCAAGTTCTCGCTAAGGAATCTCTTACGCGATCAACATCCAGATGGCATCTATAAGCCCATCATCCTATTCATCAATCTCTAAATGACATCTATAAGCCCATTCCATCATCACACTGCTACTATGTAAGCGCAAATTTCTGGGCACTCTGGTGTTCAATCATCTTCCACCTTCGGATTACGAAAGGAACGTCAGCCAATCTGCATCCTCAGGTCTAAGAAGATTGAACAGGGGCAACTGTTGTACCCCAAAATTTTCCCTCCCATATTCTTCAAGAAATTGCCAAGTCAAGCTGCAAAATTCTCCAAGGGTTACACAGTGCAAGGGCCTCCTAAACAGTCGAAATTAGGGTTTTGGTTCTGATCAAGAAAATGAAGTTTCCAAGGGTCCAATCAAGTCCCACATGCCTATAAACATGGTCAAGCATCCTCATATCAAGTTTCAAGACTCTCAGCACAAAATTGCACAGTCAAAACCCTAATTGCACTACAGTCAACTGTAGGGGCAAAATGGTCATTTGGCAGTCAAAAGTTCAAATTTTTGGTCAACATCTCATTTTGAAGCCACAAACATCATTTGATCAATGCTTGATCATGATTCTCAAAGCTTGGCTCAAAAATCATCAAGATGCAAAAGTTTCCTTATTTGGACAGTTGAAAAAGTCAACTGTAAATTGACCAGGGCATAACTTCCACATGGATTATCATAAAAATTCCATCCAAAGCTCATTTTGAATATAAAGACATTTCCTACAACTCATCTTCATACTTCAAGTCCAAGAAATGCTCTCACAAAAAGTTATCAATTTCAACATTATAGGTCATTTTCAAAAGTCAACAAAAAGGGACTTTAAGTCAAAGGCCATAACTTGAGATTGGTAAATCAAAATGACATGGGACCAAAGGCATTGGTTAGAGGACTCAAAGACCTTTCCAAAATGTCCAAGAACATGAGCAAAGCTTAAAAATGGAGCAAGTTATGCCGTGTGGAAGTTGGGAAATTTTTGGATATTTTGAAAAGTCAACATTGATTCAAATGACCTAAAATTGCTAATGGGCCTCTTTTTCTTCCATAATTCATCATCCAAAGCATGCACACGACCATTTGGCCCAAAGGGAAGTTTTTTATTATTTTTATTTATTTATTTGAATTTTTTATTACAATTAATTCATTTAAACTAAATAAAATATGGAAAAAATGCTAACCTAATGAAATAAAATCTTTTGGTGCAGAAAATACTCTCATTGGACACTCAAAATTCGTGCATGATCAATTAGGGAAGGATTGGATATGATTGAGAGCAAATGTGCATGAAAAGATTTGAAAATATCATGGCTTAAAAATCAAATATTACATTCATCAATTCATGGATTTTGGACCAATTTTATTTGACCTAATCATTCCATACATAAGCCTGATCAAAACCCTCGTGCTCATTGACTGCAAGCTGTGCCATACATAGAAAACAAAACTTGAGTTTTTGGTGAAAAAAGTGAAGTCTGAAAACACTTTTGCAGGACGATTCAAAGCCAAAGATCAATTCCATTAGCTTGCTGAGGTTTCAAAGAAGGGATTTGGATCAAAAACTACAAGCTTTCGTGCCCAGAAACGTGAGAACGATCTCACCTGTACAGAGAAAATTTCATCTTCTTGCGTCTCAATTCATGCGCATTTAGCACTTTTTAATGTTTGATTCATATTCCTTGTTTGATTCTAATGCTAACCATGTGAATTAATTGTGTTTTTGAGCGTTGTACACGATTCCACCATTAACAATATTTAGGGTTTTGCAAGCTTGAAATTGGGCGTTTTGAAAAGCTGTAAAATTAGACCACCACGATGCCATGACCATGCTCAGCACATTTGGACGAAGAGAATGAGACCCTCGCGCTCAATTTATGTACATCCCTGGGCTAATCGCTATTTTTTAATAGGGTGCCTAAGGGAACGATATGAAAACCGTGGCCTATGTTCTTTATGTTTCAGAAAAAAAAAAAGCAATGGAGAAGATGACTAGGTGGCAAAGGACAATTGGTTGGTTTAAACTTTCGCGCGGAAAACAAAGCATTAACGCGTTTTTGTTTTATTATGTTTGTTAATTATATTATCTACAGATGAACGAGACAGCTCCACTGGCAAGCGCGTTGGTTGGTAATGTTCAGGACCTGGGTTCGAGTCCTAGGTCCCCACCCCCTTTCATATTTTTCTTCCTTTAATATTCATGTGTAGTTTCAGTGTAAAGACGCACCATACGCCTTCAAAATCAAGCCGTTCACAAGGCCAATGAGATCAATCAGAAGGCCACGATCTGGAGAGCACGATACACGTGGGTCAATGCTTGGATACGTGAATGGAAAAGTCAGCCGGGCCATGAATAATTGGGCTCAAATTACTGGGCTTCACCCTCCACTTTGGGGACAACAACCCCCCTAGGTTTGCAAATGTTTTTATTATCCTTTATTTTTCATTTTTTTTACTTTCTTTTAATTATTGTTTTTAATTAATTTAATATTTTCATAATATATAAAAAACACAAAAAAAAATCAGAAAAGATAAAAACAAATAATAAATATTTTTATTTTAGTATTTTTGCAAATAAATTACATTAATTGATTTTAGTTATTAAATTAGGTTTAACTATAATATTTTCATAATAAAAAACCTAAAATTGGTAGAATTAGGGCTTAATTAATTTTTTATCTCTTTTTATTTTCTTTCATAATAATTAAATATTAAATATTTATTTTTATAATTAAAATTGCATGTAAAATAATTAGGTTTAATTTTAGGTTAAAATTTAATATTTTCTTAATAAACTAAAAACAACTAGAATTAGGGTTAGCATTTTATTTCAATTAATTTCTTTTTCATTAAAACCAAAAAATACCAAAAACAATTTATTTTCTTTTTTAATTAATTAATTCCATCATTTAATTTAATTTTGCAAAAAAGGGTCCAACGCCCTCGTTTTAATTCTTATTTAATTCGCGCGTTTATTTCTTTCTCGTATAACATTTATGTATCTCTCCCAAGGCCTTGTAAATTAATTTCTTGCACTTTACTTTTCTTTTAATTCTTTATTTTTCTGTCAAATCGGGTTCAAGAAATTTTGGCGATGTGGACCCGCGCCTTTTGTAATAGCTTAGAATCTTTTATTTCTCGCACTTTTAACTGTTAATCAAAGCATGCAAGAATGAATGAGAAATAAAAACAAACGCTAGATCACCAATAACATGACAAGATAAATGCAAACGAATCTGACACACAAATCACACACCACCCCTAGGGTACGCCTCACTGTTGCCTTGCCTCGAAAGGTGATCGTCGAGTAGAGGATGTCTTAGTAAGTCCTCATGATCCGGGAACCTGGCATGAGGGTAGCTTCTAAGGTGTCTTCCCATTGCTATGGTGATCACCATGTCCCGAACCTCGAATTGACCCGAACACCTCCAACGGTGGTGCTACCTACCTCTCAATGGTGGGATGGCACTACTTTAAAGGACATTTACACAGACGAATTCCTTAGGGTAGGTAGACGACTCTAGATACTTGCTCTAAATTTCAAAACAAAACAAAATACTTTTCACACCAACACATTTTCAAAATGCTTTCGAAAGTAATTTTTCAAACACTCTTGAGGACTGATACAAGAGTCGAACTGAAATTTTCAAAGAAACTTTTTAAACCCACAGTTGAAAAGCAAACAAACCATTTTTGAAAACACAATGAGCAAGTATCTAAGAGCCCATGGATAACCATGGATAGAAAGGGTGCTAACACCTTCCCTTTCTATAACCTACCTCCCGAACCGAGAGCAATCTCTTTAAGGAATTTTTCTGTGCTTTTGTCCTTTCCATTTGGAGAAAATAAAAGACGATGGCGACTCTTGCTTCCGCGACATTTCGCGAACCAGCGTTAAACAGTCAGTTCCAGATCCACCGATCACAACATCCATTAAGCAAAGCAGTCAGAATACTTGTGCAATCTGGTATGATGCTTTTAGCTTTCCAATCACCGTTACTCCATAACTTATTGCTGAGGCAATAAAATGTGAAGAAATTGGAATTTGCGTCGAGCGTTACCTTATAGAATTTATCTCTGATGTTCTTAATCATATCTTCATTAATCATGTAAACCTTGCTAGTGTCTCTTACCTTGCACTCTTGGCAAAAATCTGGCATCAACTTTTGGTGGAAAACTTTCGTCCAAGAGAAGAAGATCAGAAAGTGCTCACTCCGGATGACAAACAGTTTATGTATTTCATTATGCTAAAAAAAAAGTTAATCTACCTCTTACCATATTCAACTATCTAAAGAAGGAAATCATGACCTCTCGTAAGGGTAAGATCTTCTTCATTCCATTTGGAAGAAATCTATCTGAACTCTTTATTCGGAAAGGGGTAGTTAAAAAAGATCCACAAGGTAAGTTTAATTAATGTCCTTGAGACCATTTACGGTTCAAAGCTGGAAATAGCCGAAAATAAAATCCAGATTGTTTGACTCAGGAGCTATACATAGTTTGATCATTATCCTTCATCATTATATTCCTATTTGTATTATTTATTTTTTGTAATCCTCCTTCATTATCAATGAAATATTTCTATTTGTATTCTTTTTCATTTAATCATTGTGCTTATTACTCATTCTTTTTGATTGATGACAAAAGAGGAGAAAAAAATTAATGATTTTGATATATTTGTTTTCCTAAATAGAACCCAAACATGTGACAATCTTGTGGGAACTATTATTTTTAGAAAATCGGAATATGATTGTTATATCCATATTTGCTATGATTCTCTGATTGTTATATCCACTATTATTCTGATTAATATTTTCTTGTTATCATAGGGAACTTGCAAACCTCACTCTAATGAAGTTGATATATCTTAATATGTTTAAACTCATAGGGAGCTTGCAAACCTAACTCTGATGTTTTAAACTATTGTGAGTCACTTTAATTTTTTATTAAACCACGAACTTTTATTATGATTTAAATTTTTGAGACTATCAAAATTTTCTAAGTCTTACTCTCAGGGGGGGGGGGGGGGGGGGGCTTGGAAACCTAACTCTGAAGTAATCATGAAAATTTTCTATAATATTCTCAAGGAGAGCATGCAAACCCCACTCTGTTGAAATTGAAAATTTTAATAAGTTTTAAACTCGGGAGGGGGAGGGGGCTTACAAACCTAACTAACACATTTTTAAATATTGTAAGTTTAGAAAAGAAATATTATTCATCAGAATAAATTGTAATGTCATCATCAAAAAGGGGGAGATTGTTGGAAAAAGTTTAGTTCATCAACTAATCCTTGAAGTTTTGATTATAACGAATACTCTGGTATGGAGAACAATTTTATACTCTAACGAATTTTCAATGTGTAGATCTAAAGAAAGCAACTCTGAATATGAAGAAGTCATATTTGAATGCACCAGATGCTAAGCTAAGCACGTGCCAAATCTAAATATCAGCAGAATCTGAAGATTAGCGAAGTTTGAAGATTAGTGTTATTAGAAGCAAGTAGACTCTAATGTAAGAGAATGAATTTGAATTATGAATAAGCTTCATCACTATTTATCAGAAGCCTCTAACTCAAAGGGATAATATCTAAAAGAAGATCTTGAAGAAGCATCAAATCAAATCAAGCATCTAGGTTATCAAGTTAATGCATCTACAAGAATATATCTAGAAGACATATGAGATAGACTCTGACTATTTACAATTCTGATATCTCAAAGCTCCAAAGACTTACTCTGATCAAGCTTCTTCTAATTCTATTAGTAGCCTCTGAATCAAGTAGTTAGATATGAAGAAATATAGTGACTCTTACCTATGATAAAGCTTCATTTAATTCTATCAGAAGCCTCTGATTCATGAAGTTAGTTGTGAAGGGAGTTTGTGTGAAAATATTATTAAAGTACAAGTTCACGTGACAATAGTACATCATCCTACCCACTACCCTGGAAATTAGGATAAATGATTGTACACTATATTGTTACTGCTTTCACACGTCCCATCATCTATCCTAGTGTTGCAAGCGTCACTCTACTTGGTTACTAGCTAACGACTCCAACAACTATCAGTTGTGTGGATACTCAATCTATCATTATCCAATGAATATATTTTCTTTATATATTTAAAGAGAAATTGGAAGGTTAAATATCAAAGATGTAGACAATATACATATGAGAGTGTGATACACAGAAAGTGGATATTGAGGTTGTTCAAGGAAAAAATATATAGTAGTGATGAAAGTTGAGAAGTAGAAATAAAAATAACAATGGTGCACACAATAAAAAGATAATATATGTGAAAATAAGAGTGTGAAATAAAAGAATACATAATTGAAGAAAATCAGTGAGGATATTCAATGAAGATATGTTTTAGTGAAGAAAGGTTGATAGCTAAGTAGAAAAGAAAGTTGAAGTTCGTACGTAAGCAAAATCATACACAACCAGAAGAAGCT
The DNA here is from genome assembly GCA_948472305.1 of Vicia faba. Lineage (NCBI taxonomy): Eukaryota > Viridiplantae > Streptophyta > Magnoliopsida > Fabales > Fabaceae > Vicia > Vicia faba. Next base: position 1,035,151,302 of record OX451738.1, on the reverse strand, counting down.
AATGAATAAGAAATTGAAAGGCAAGGAAAAATATTAAGCATTATTATCATCTGGAATCCTTAGTCTTCATCAAAGTGATTATAGTGAAAAATGCAGAGCGAAGATCGCAAAAAAAAGACATAACGAGCACAACAAAGAAAATTAGTGCAGAAGATTTTATGAAAGAAGAAATCCCTCAAAGCATATATTATTTATTTCTTTCTACTGTGTAAACCTTGAATGTAAATTTGTGCATATGCTTAACTTAGAAGCACTTTTGTAACACAAATATGATTTAACCAATTTTGTTTGATTTTCTCAAGAGACCAGTTTGGTCAGAACTCTTAAGATATCAATGATGGTTTGTCATTAAGGTTATTTTCTTCAAAAGACCAATTCGGTCAGAATTTTTAAGATGTTAATGACGGCTTGTCATTGAGGTTGTTTTCCTCAAGATACCAGGTGGGTTAGAACTCTTAAGATGTCAGTTATAGTGTGTCATTGAAGTTGTAATCAAAGGTTATTTGAGTAGTGGATCAAGTCCTTATTGATAAGGAAAAATCACTTCGGTCGGTGGACTGGAAGTAACCTTATTAACAGTGAACCAGGATAAAAATACATATATCTTTTAATGTTATTGAATGTTGGGTGTTATTTTAAGTTTGGATATTCGAAAATCTTTAAATTCTAGAAACCCAATTCAAACTCCCATTTCTTGTGTTTCTGTGAACCTTCAAATGCTTCTTTGCATTCATTCCTGCAAACATGCTATGAAGTATGGAATAAGGTACACAAGCCTTTTAATGCACTTATCAATGCCAATGTTCTTGAACTGCATTTTGAATTAAAGGTTACAAAGAAAGAAAATCAATATATTTCTAAATATGTGTTGCAAATTAGAGTAACTGTTGAGTCATCTAGAAATGACTGTTCAGTTTCCAATATTATTTAAATGTGGCATTTTAGAATAGGACATGAAAAATTTAGATAAATTCATATTATTCCTGATTTGTATAACATACGTTTGAGCAATAAAATTTCTTTTGAGTTTTATAATTCCAGTTGTTAAGGTAAATCACATAGGTCGTATGCATATTTATCCAAAATTATTATATTCATATCCCTTTGAAGCAATACATATTTATCCACAATTTTATTCATCTTTTTATACATTACACAAACGTCTATCTGATTATAAATCAAATAAAATGTTTAATTGTGCATGTTTTTATATTTTAAGACTTTAAATCAGAATTAGCTTCAATTTTGTAGTTATGAATTTGTTTTATTAGGAGTATCTCCTTAATACGGAGGATATAAATTTCTTAATATTAAAGGTATTATACTCATTTAAAAAAAGTGTTGTTTAAGAAAAATAGTTTCCATTACTATGATTTATTTTCTTCTAAGTCTACTAATATAGGTTACATGTCTGGTGCTAAAGGTGTTATATGATTTGTGTTTATGTCTAGTGTTGGTTGTCGTGTATCAAGGTCATTTGAACCTAATGTACAAGAAAATAAGTCACTAATCACTCAACAATGCTATGAACCATCTTATGCACGACTAGGTACTGCATATAGTACACAATTAGGCTATGTTGAGAATACATCTAGTCTTGTTTCAGTCAATACCGGTTTTGATTTTGAGCCTCATTTGATCCATGACACTATTACTCTTTTGTCTTATTTTAACATGCAAAGTAGTGAAGAGTCCATGTCTCTATCTTTTCATAATGAATTTACCAAACCAATTTTATTGGCCAATGATCATATAATGCTTACACAAGTTAAAACTGGAAAATCTAATCTCAAAGTTTTTCCAAGTCATATAAAACCTAGCACTGATAATCCAACTTTAGCTCAAACAAAATAGTTTGAAGCTATGAAGCAAGAATGTAATTCCTTACTTAAAAATAATACATGTACACTCATCACTCTTCCTTCACATAGAAAATATATTGATTATAAATGGTTATTTAGGATAAAATAAAATATTGATGTTAGTATTGATAACTATAAGGCTAGGCTTGTTGCAAAATGACTCCATCTGTAACAGGAGTTTGATTGTTTTAACTTTTCCTCTCACTTGCAAGTGGGAAATTTAACAAGTTGATTTCAACAATGTTTTTTTAAATGGAGTACTTCAAAAAGAGGCATATATGCAACAACCTCAACGTTTTGAGGATGAGAATAAATATCTTGTTTGTAAATTGAATAATGCTTTATATGGTCACAAGCATTCTCCAAGAGCTAGGTATGCGAAGCCTCATCAAGCTCTCTATCAAATGTGATCATTCACTTTTCATTTATAAACAACAAGGTATCACTCTTTATGCATTATATATGTTGATGATATTTTGATCAATGAATCTTCTTCTGTTCTTATTCATGTACTAAACTTCATATAAGTTTTCTTTGAAGAAATTGCGTAAACCTAAGTACTTTGTAGGTACTAAGTGTTAGAACAAGATTTGGTTCTGCAATTTTATCTGAGTTTTGATGATAACAAATGAGTATGTTTGTATGAACAATTTTGGTACTCTAATCTTTGTTATTTTTAAAATTTAACAAATAGGTTCTACTTCTGATTAACGGCACTGCCAAGACATTAGAAGAGAATAAGTTCCGCTTCTAAGCTACACAAGTTCTGATGAACAATAGCAAAAGCTTCAAAAGGCTCTGAAGTAGTGACTCTGATACTCGTCCAAGAGACCAAGTTCTAAAAATATGAAGACAGAAGTTCTGACTGGAGTCCAGATGCTAAAGACTTATGTTTATGAAGACAAAGAGTTCTCAAGACCAAGTGTTGAAGATTCTGAAGACAAAGTTCTAAAGATTCTGAAGACTTGAAGTTCTGAAGACCCAAGGTTCTCAAAGGGTTCTTAAAACCAAGTGTTGAAGATTCAGAAGACGCAGTTTTGAAGACTCTGAAGACTTGAAGTTCTGAAGACCCAAGTGTTATTCTCATTCTTCTAACGCATGCTTGATTAGAAGCCTATGTCGTTAGAAGAAAAAGAAGATAAGATTGTGTGGTACAAAAATTACATGGTAAAAACAAAATGTTCCATTCCACTACCATGAAGGACAGGCGTTGCGTACGATCTTGTCTCCCACGTGATTGCTCAAGTTGCTAGCTTTTTGTAAATTCCAAAAATACCCTTCAATGGTTATAATATTTTATGGGCTATATAAAGGCTTGAAGACTATAGGAGAAAGCCGCCAATTCACGTTGATACACTTTCTATTAAGACTGTTCATATGCTTTCATATTTCTCTAGTCTATGTTCTAAAATTATTGTTTACATATCCACTTGTGCATAAGCATAATTTCTTGTAAACAAAATTTGCTCAAACAATTGTTTGATTTTTCTTAAGGGACCAGTTGGTCAGAATCCTTGAGAAGTCTAAGATAAGTGTGCCTTAGAGGTTGTAGCGTTAGTCACTTCCAGTTAGATCTTGCATTGTAATAATTTGTTTGATTATTGGATTAAGTCCTTGTTGAAAAAAGGCAAAATCACTTTGGCGGGTTAACTAGACTAGCTTGATAGTTTTCAAGTGAACTAGTTTAAACATAACTTGTTCTTTACTTCTTGCATCTTATCTTTATTATCACTAATTGAAGTAACTTGTTACGGTTTAAAAGGGATTTAAAAAAGAAATTTTTTTGATTTAAAACCCAATTAAAACCCCCTTTATTGTGTTTTTCACACCTTCAGTTAGCATCAGAGCTCCGGTTCTGAAGAGTTGATAAAATTTTTGAATTTTATCAAGAACCTAACAATGTTCAGTACCGATCCAGATTGTGTGATAAAAAAGGCAGATAACGCTAACAATGCTACTGTAACTGGTGATAATAGGGATAACGATAGAGATCAGTATAGTGTTAAACCTTCTATGTTTGATGGAAAAAGGTTTGACTATTAGAAGGATATAACTGAAAGTTATTTTCTGGGATATGACTTGGATCTATGGGATTTAGTTGTTGATGGCTACACTCATCCAATAGATGATAAAGGTCTAAAGATTGCCAGAAGTGCTATGACAAATGCTCAGAACAAGGTTCACAGAAATCATTACAAAGCAAGAACAATTCTTCTAAGTGTTATTTCTTATAATGAGTATGAGAAGATCACAGATAGAGAAACTGCAAAGTCTATTTTTGACTCTCTTCAGATGACTCATGAAAGCAATGCTCAAGTTTAGGAGACAAAGGATCTGGCCCTAATCCAGAAATATGAAGCCTTTAGAATGGAAGATGATGAATATATGGAAACGATGTTTTCAAGATTTCATACTCTTGTTGCAGGACTCAAAGTTATGAATAAGGGATATTCTACAACATATCATGTTAAGAAGATTATCAGAAGTCTGCCTAAGAAATGGAGACCAATGGTAACTGCTTTGAAGTTGTCAAAGGATCTGAACAACACTAGTCTTGAGGAACTAATTAGTTCTTTAAGAATTAATGAGATAGAGCTTGAGGAAGATGAACCTCAGAAAAGAGTTAAATCTGAGGCTTTAAAGTCTAAGTCTGGAAAGACCAAGGCTTTTCAAGAAGAAGAAGAATCAGAAGGATCTGAAGAAGATTCAAATGAAGATGAACTTTCTCTGATATCTAGAAGGATAAGTCAGATATGGAAACACATACATAGAAAGTTTAGAGGATCAAGAAGAACAAACGGTAGATCTGAATCTACATTTGGTCAGAAGAAAGCTTCTGGAAAAAAAGTTACCTGTTATGAATACAAGGAGCCTGGACATTATAAGAATGAATGCCCAAAGCTCAAGAAATACAAGAAACCTAAGAAGTCCTACAAAGCCAAGAAGGGTCCCATGGAAATATGGGATGATTCAAAGTCAAAAGAAGAATATTCTAATGAAGAACGTTCCAACGTAACATTCATGGAAAAGACCAGCACGAGCGAAGCATTATCATTGGATGAACTGACACTTGATGACGAGTCAGACTCTGATGACAACAAAGAGGTACTTTCTTCCTTATCTCGTTCTGAACATGGAATTGGTTTATCAAAACTAATGAGAAGGTATCAATATCTTCTAAGTAAACATAAAACTCTGAAAAAGAATTGTGTAGTTACTTATGAGAACTCTACTAAAGATGAGCAAAACCTTGCTGATTTAAGTGAAAAATTATTTGTTTTAGAAAAATCAAATATTTCTCTGAAAAGTAAATTTTCTAGATTAGAAGAAGAGATTATCTCTAGTACATATGTTATTGATTAAGTGATCAGATATGATTGAGCTTTTCAATACTTCCTAGCTAAAAGTATAAATAGAAGCAAAATGGATTTAACGATATATGGAGTTAGCATAAACAGAAGTAGAGGCTTGGGATATTCAGAACCATAAAAAATAATTGATGAGACTCTGAGTGTCAAACCAAAACCTCTTTCTGAATATTTTGTGCTTGCTGGCACAAAATTGAAATGTCCAGAACTAGAAGGTTCTGATTCCACTGTAGCACAACCACAGACATATAAGAAAACTTCTAGCCTAAATATCATGCACAAATTCCACTTAATTATCCTGTTGCAGAAGATTCTAAAGGGGCTAGAACCTCTGGAATCACTAACAAGAAAGGACCTAGAAAATAGGTACCTAAGGATCAGATAATCTATGTTGTAGATGTCCTTGACGATGCCACTGAAACACTAGTCATGGTACCTGGACATTGGATGCTTGCGACACATGACGGGCGAAAGGCATATGTTCCAAGATTTGGAACTTAAGTCTGGAGGTGTTGTTGGTTTCAGAGGAAACCATAAGGGATAAATCATTGGCTCTAGAACTATTGGTAATGGTAAACTTCCTTCTGTTAACAACGTTCTTTTAGTCGAGGGCCTGATGCATAACCTCTTGTCAATTAGCCAACTTAGTGGCAATGGTTATGAGGTCATTTTCAATCAAACATCGTGTAAAGTTGTTAGTCAGAAAGATGGCTCGGTTCTGTTCAATGGCAAGAGGAAGAACAATATTTACAAAATTAGATTATCAAATTTGAAAAATAGGAATGTAAAATGTCTTCTGACTATTCAAGAAGAGCAGTGGGTCTGGGACAGACGTCTGAGCCATGTTAGCTTGAGAAAAATATATCAACTAAATAAGCTTGGATTAGTTAGAGGCTTTCCCAATTTGAAGTATACTTTGGATGCTCTTTGTGAAGCATGTCAGAAAGGCAAATTTCCAAAAACCTCTTTTAAAGCTAAAAAGATTGTTTCTACCTCTGGGTCATTAAAACTTCTTCACATTGACTTGTTTGGACAAGTGAAAACTGCTTCTGTCAATGGAAAGAAATATGGACTTGTCATCATTAATAATTACAACAAATGGACATGGGTAAATTTCTTGAAACACAAGGATGAGTCACATTATGTGTTTGCTTCTTTCTACTCCCAAGCGCAAAATGAAAAGAATTGCGAAATAGTCAGAGTTAGAAGTGATCATTGTGGCGAATTTGAAAACAAAGATTTTGAAAAACTTTTTGATTCTAATGTCATAATCTATGATTTCTCCTGCCCTAGAACTCCACGTCAATATGGGGATGTAGAAAGGGAAAATAGGACATTGTAAGAAATGGCTCACACCATGATCCAAGAAACTCAAATGGCTAAGCACTTCTGGACAGAAGCAGTAAATACATCATGTTATATTCAAAATAGAATCTCAATAAGACCTATTTTGAGTAAGACTCCTTATGAATTATGGAAGAATTGAAAGACCAACATTTCTTATTTCTATCCCTTCGGATGTGTATGTTTTATGTTGAATGCTAAAGAGAATCTGGGTAAGTTTGATTCCAAAGCGTAGAAGTGTCTGTTGTTAGGATATTCTGAATGATCAAAAGGTTTCAGAGTCTATAACATAGAATCACGAATCATGGAGGAATCAATCCATGTCAGATTCGATGATAAGCTTGACTATAAAAAGTCAAAGCTGGTTGAAAAGCTTGTAGATGTGAAGATAACATACGCAGAACCCAAGGAGAAGATATAAGAGGATAAAGAATCAGAAGCTCCTACTTCTGATATTATTGTTGTTACTTCTGATCAACCTCAACAAAGGAAAAGGAGAATCTCATCATCTCATCCTAAAGATCTAATTCTGTGAAACAAAGATGCTCCAGTCAAAACAAGATCAGCATTCAAACCTTCTAAAGATTATGAGACTCTGAGTTAAACCAAGGTATTATATTTCTTTCAGAACCTCAGTAATCAGAAGATGTTTCAGCCAGAAATGTCTTTGATCAGATGGAAACCTTTTGGTTATCCAGATTCTGAGGATATCAAATGTGTTACCGAATTAGATGTAGTGATTAAAGCGTGTAACATTTGGTTATTCTTAATCATCACTCTACCTAGGCTACACATTGGCAGTAATTTTTCTTGGAACTGATTGAAATCATAATTATTAATTTCATTTAATGCTCATAATAATTATATCTATATGTGTTTATTTTTATTTATTTTCTCTCACCTTTAAAACACTTTATACAGTTCCACACACAACCTCGCTTCACTTCCTACACTTGTTAGAAACCCTAAACCTCTCTTGTCTCAACTGCTCATCATTTTCTCTCATGTTCATCATCTTCTTCAAAGTTTCTTCATCAACGTTCTTTATCTTCAACAATGATGACCCTTGATCAATAAGAGGCTGTTAAGTTCGCAAGTAAAGTGGAACAAGTTATGAACCCAACCGTTTCTTCATCATCAATTGTTGCTCCATTATCCTTAACCATGGTTCCATCATCTTTAATCATTCCTCCGTCAACTTCATCCGCTCATTCATCATCCTGAAACCCTATTGGTGAGAATCATATTACGCATAAAAGTTCTCAAGTTCATTGCATTCTGAAACCTGAAGAGATGGCCGTTCTTAGAGAAATTGTTGTTGATTTTGACAGCCTAGCTGCAAATGGGTGTGACCTAAAGAAGGAAAATTAGGTTCTTAAGGTTGGGAAAACTATTTCAAAAGGCTTCATGGTCCTGTCTATGGGGCACTAGTGAAATATTTCTAGAAAATGACTGATTGTGACAATCTTCACGTTGTCTCTGATGTGATTGGGAAAAGAATCATCATCACTGAAAAATCTATTGCAAAACTTTTGGGATTGAATTTCTTGCAAGGAAGACGTGTTTATGGAATGGATAATAAATCAAAGTTTGCAAAGGAATCTCTTAACCAACTAATATTTAAGAATTATTCTACTGAGAAGACTGAGTACAAGAGAAAAGGTATTCATGATCATCTTAGAGTTTGGAACAAGATTATTCTGGGTTGCATAAACCCTAGACTTGCTTCAAGTTCTTCTGATTATTTCAACATCAATCAGAAATTCATATTGTACTTTCTGCTAACTAAACATAAGATAAACCTTCCTTTTATTCTATTTAATTATCTGAGGGACTATATCAGAAAGACAAGAACCACTGCCAATCCAACCAAAAAGTTCTCACACAATATTCCTTGTGGACGTCTTCTGACGGATATTTTTGTGGAAAGTGGCTTAGTAAAGTTTTTGATTGAAGAAGCCAATTACACAGAGGATTTGACTTCAAGCATTGGAGATTCTTTCAATGTACAAACTCTGAAGAACATGAGGATAATAGAGGAACTCACAAGCCTCTTATTAAGTCTTCTGAAAGTATTCGTCATAGAAGAATTCCTATTGACAACTATCCTCCATTCTCCAAGAAAGATCCTGTATCGAGTGTGGCTGCATATGTTTTGATGATGCAACCAGAAGGACATGATATGTCAAATTTAAATTACTCTGATATGCCTGTTGAGGGTTTTGATTGTTACTTAGGAAAAATGAAGAAAAGTTATGATACTTATGAACCTGGGAAGAAGAAGAAGAATAAGAAGTTTGGTTTCCTTAAAGATGTTATTCTGGGTACTGAGACTTCTGAATATGCAAGCAAGTATACTATTTCTAGTTCTTCTATTCCTGTTTCTGTTATTGTTTCTAATATTGTTAATACTACTTTATCCATTCCCCCCTCCATCTCACAAAATTCATCTCTTACAACTTTTTCTCTTCCACCACCCACAAATATCTCATTTGTTTCTGATACTGTTACCACATTGCCACCTTTAACAACAAGTGTTTCTGTTTCACCAACCACCACCATATCTACCATAGTTAATCCAATTCCAATTGTTTCTGCTCCTAATCCTAATCCATCTCTCGCTACAAACTTTCCATTGGAACCTATCCAAACTTTTACATCTCCAATAACCTCATCTCAATCACTCACAAAAACTCATCTTTCTTCAAGTTTTGATAACAACTTTAGTTTTTCCTTTTTCAACAAAGAATCCATTCTCCATGACTCAACAACTATCCATCCTGATCCACATTCTCCTTCTGATCAATATATGTATGAAAGTATTATTTATGATACTTTTGAAGCTATTGAAATTCCCCCAACTGAACCTTTTACCTGTTATGATCTCTTTAACATATCTAAACAACCATTATCACAAAATTCTCCTGAACAAACTTCTGAACCAAACCATCCGTAACCCGACCTAGATATAGTAATTTATGAAAAACCTGCTCCAAAAACCTTGGATGAATGCATTAACATGTATATAATAAAGGCTAAGAAAAATGTTGCAAAGCTAAGGGAAGAGGCAAGTACTAGTACTAAGCCTCATGACATGGATGTTTTATGGAAACTGTTTCAGAAGTGGATGTCTTCTGATTTTGAACGAATGCAATCCTTTTTTGAAGCATCCAGAGTTTGGGATGTTCAAATGGTGACAGAAAGGGAAGAAGCAAGAGAAAGAGCCAGATTGTTTGAACTGTTTGCTGCTAAACAAAGAGAAGCAGAAGCTAGACCGATAAAAGAGGAAGAGGAAGCCAGGCTTAAAGATCAAGAGGAAGAAGAAGCCATAAAAGTTGAAGAAGCTAGATTGGCTTAAGAGGCAGAAGAAGCTCATAAAGTAAGACAAGATGTTATAGTGGTAACTTATTATGATTCTGCCATTGCACGCTTGGAAACTGCAATTGGTGAAATCATAGAAGAATAACAGATTTTTAGAGAGAGCATCACTCAATAGAAGGTTGTCAACAAGAATGCTCACATTATGCTGAAGCTGATTCTTGACAAGATATCTGCTCCAACACCTCTTGCATCTGGACTCTAGGCTCTTAGGATTTTATTTTACCCTTTGCTTATGAACCTTAGAACTCTTGCTTCTTATATCTTGCTTCTTATGTTTTCTTTTCTGACTTATGATCTTGTAATTCTTAATGAATATTATTTTGGTTTATCACTTGTTATTTTACTTGTTATTTTACCTTTTTGATTATGACAAAAAGAGGGAGTAAATAGCTGAAAGCAATATTTTGATTCTGATAATCAAATTCTGGAAAATGTCTCTGAAAAGAGTTGCTTACATTCTAACCCAGTTAAAATTCTATTTATGTTAGAATTGTTTTCTTTTTCAAGAATTATGAACTCTAATTAAAGTCAAGATCTGAAAGTGTTAAACAAGGCTTTTGTTTAACTTTTGGATTCAGACTCAGAAGTTCTTAAGTTCATAATTAGACTATTCATAACCAGGCTCTGAATTAAGAATCTAGAATCTGTCTTTGTGACGCCAGAGGTTCAAGATCTCAATTGGCATGATTGGTATCAAGACTATCAAGATCTCAATATATAATTTATTGGAACCTGGGGGTTTTACTCAAATGGTTCAGAATCAGGATATTTGATCTTCATCAAGTCTTTGAGTCAAGGGGAGTTTTTATATAAAGGATAAGTGCTTCTTACCATCCTTATTTTACTTTTTTTTATTATGTATAAAATTGTATCATCAAAATATATAGTTTTGTCATCATAAAAAAGGAGGAGATTGTTAGAACAAGATTTGGTTCTGCAATTTTATCTCTTAGTTTTGATGATAACAAATGAGTATGTTTGTATGAACAATTTTAGTACTCTAATGTTTTTTTTTATGATTTAACAAACAGGTTCTGCTTCTGATAAACGTTGCTGCCAAGACATTATAAGAGAATAAGTTCCGCTTTTAAGCTACACAAGTTCTGATAAACAGTAGCAAAAGCTTCAGAAGACTATGAAGTAGTGACGTTGATACTCGTCCAAGAGACCAAGTTCTAAAGATCTGAAGACAGAAGTTTTGACTGAAGTCTAGATGCTGAAGACTTATGTTTCTGAAGACAAAGGGTTCTCAAGACCAAGTGCTGAAGATTCTGCAGACGAAGTTCTGAAGATTCTGAAGACTTGAAGTTCTGATGACTTGTGGTTGTACAAAGGGTTCTAAATACCAATTACTGAAGATTCTGATGACGCAGTTCTGAAGACTCTGAAGACTTGAAGTTCTGAAGACCCAAGTATTATTCTCATTCTTCTAATGCATGCTTGATTAGAATCCTCTGACGTTAGAAGAAAAAGAGGATAAGATTGTGTGGTACAAAAAGTACATGGTACAAACAAAATGTTCCATTCCACTACCATGAAGGAAAGACGTTGCGTACGGTCTTGTCTCCCACATGATTGCTCAAGCTGCCAGCTTTTTAGAAATTCCAAAAATACCGTTCAACGGTTATAATATTTTATTGGCTATATAAAGGTTTGAAGACTATGAGAGAAAGAAACCAATTCACGTTGATACACTTTCTATTAAGATTGTTCATACACTTTCATATTTCTCTAGTCTATGTTCTAAAATTACTATTTACATACCCGCTTGTGTAAAAGCATAATTTCTTGTAAACAAACTTTGTTCAAACTGTTATTTGGTTTTCCTTAAGGGACCTGTTGGTCAGAATCCTTGAAAAGTCTAAGATTAGTGTATCTTAGAGGTTGTAACGTTAGTCACTTGTAGTTAGCTTGTGAATTGTAATAATTTGTTTGATTATTAGATTAAGTCCTTGTTGAGAAAGGCGAAATCACCTTGGTGGGTGGACTAGACTAGCTTGATAGTTTTCAAGTGAACTAGTATAAACATAACTTGTTCTTTCCTTTTTGCATATTATCATTATTATCACTAAGTGAAGTAACTTTTTATGGTTTAAAGGAGATTTTAAAAAGAAAAGTTTTTGATATAAAATTCAATTCAAACCCTCAATTTCTTATGTTCTTCACACCTTTACTTAGGTCAAATATCAGCCAAATGGTTCTTTACTCTTGACTTAAACCAAGTATATCATAACTCTTTTCTCTAGAGTCAATATGGATAATGAAAATGGGTAAACATACCCATGTTCAGTCACTTCAAGATTAGAAAATATGGTACTAACATGATTTGAATCTCTTTCTTTACAGATTCTTTGTTGGAATTTTACAATATGTAACTCTAACTCTTCCTAGTATTGCATATTATGTTAATAAAGCTTGTGAATTGATGTTCAGCCTTCTTGATAATCATTGGAATATGGTCTAACAAATTTTGAGGTATTTAAGAGGTACTTTTACTCATTGTTTGTTGATAATGCTTGTAAATCGTGTTAAAAAGTATTCTTTAAAAGTCTGTAGTGATTATGACCGGGCTAGTAATCCTGATGATCATAGATCAACATCTGGGTCATAAGCAGACTCTTTTGTACATTTTAGTGTTGAAGTAAAATATATGACTTTAGATTGTGTTGGGTGAAGAGCTAAGACAATGCTTGGGCCCGGAGAAGAGTCTACAACAAAATAAATTGAATAGACAGAGAAGTCTGGTAAGCATATCGATTCAAGCAAGTCTGACTAGGATGGAAAACGGACATGGCCACCCCGTTTAGATTTGTCCCGTAAAAGCCCACAAAAAAAGGAGCAGGCACAGTCAAGGGTGTGAACCTCAAACCTAGGTCCTCCCCACAAAAAATAAGGGCGAGGAAGGGCAGGCTCGTAGGCACTGCATCTTTAAGCCTAAAAATATAAAATTTTAAATTAATGCAAGTGCTTACAAAAGCCTGCAAGATAAACAGGGCGGGGCGAACACATTAAAGGGTGAAGGTATAAGCCTTTGGGCTGCACCGCATGAAAGTGTAGGTAAAACTGACATGCCCGATGGGCCAGACCTGTTTTACCACCCTTACTTAGATCATACAACATATGAGTTATTGTGGTCGGAGTCTCTATTATCCGAGTTAAACATTGTCTATTTTTCTCCTATTGTGTTATGTGAAAATCTCAACATAGCGATATCATCTCATAATTCAACGCTACATATGCTTGAACAAAGCACATTGAATTAAACATTTATTTTTGGGTTAAACATACGATACCCCTTTTAATGTAGGTGAGATTTAGTTTACCTCCTTGGAAAAAAATTGAATTCTCTCATTTGAAATGTTACGATTTTGTGTCTTTTGTCACCTTAGTGTACAAGTTATCCCCCGGAGCGTGAGTGAGTTTTGATTTATCATCCAGATTCAATGTTCAAATTATACGGGTAAAACAAAAAAATCTTTACATTACAGAGAAAATCCAAAAAAAAAAAAGATTACAGAAAAATCAAACAAAATTTACCTACATTACAAAAAAATATCATATATTTAACCCTTTATTTTTTTCTTTTTTCTGCGTTTCAAATAAGTTTCGAATTTAGAATGTTCCAAATCTCCATAAATTATAGATACTTTGACCAAGCATTTGCCAACAAATGTCTTTAAAGAATTAAGGAGCAAATTCTAAGTTGTTTTAAACCACTTTCATCTTGTGGGAGTATTAGTGTCGAACATTTTCTATAAATCAAGTTACAGAAATTAAATTATTAAGTCTTTAAAATCAATTTGTTTGTTTAGAAAGACAAATTAGTTAGTGTGTGTGTTTGGAAAAACAATATTTTCACAGTGGAAAAACGTGCGTTTAGTAGAAGCTTAAACTACTAGCTTTTCAATTTCCACGGTAAAAATAAATTGCACTGTGATTTTGTTGAGTTGCAACGTGATTCCAAACAATATGTTAATCCAATTAAAAATTTGTTAGAAACTCTAATTGCATCATCAACTTTATAAATGAAGCATTTGTAACCGTTTTATATTTCAGAATTCATTTAAGTTTTTTTACAATATAGTTTTCATACTTTATATAATTTTTTATTAAATAAAATATTACTTTAAGTAATTTATCATAAAAAATATTTTAACCATCATTCTTTTATCACAACATTTTTTAATTACAATTTAAAAAAAAAATTAAAATTAGAAACAATTTTAATTAACTTTTCATAAAAATTACTTTAAAGAGATATTTTATATAAAAATATGTCATTTTTATTATGTTAATTTTTTCCAACAATATGTCATATCATAAGATGTTTATGTAACATTAATTTCGACCAATAATATATTTGAAAAATCAAAATCTTATTAACATTGGTCATAATTAGTAACTATATTTTTAATAAAATAATTATGTGATGTGAATGCCACTAAAAGTCTTGTATCCAAGGAAGGACCAAAGAAAGATATGATGAAGATAGTTGAATTTGTTTCATAAGTGCAGACAAAACATATCATGCTTCGTAGGACTCACTATTGTGTTTATCCTTCAAATTTCAAACCCTAGGTAGAAAAATAAAACCTTATGAGATCTTGTTTTTTGGCTCTAGATTTTTTCCTAAAACACAATCATTGATGCATAAATCATACAACCCCAAACATGTACCAAACATCTCCATTTAAAAAAAATCATAAATTCTTGATGCTTAATTTATGGTAAAACATTAATCTTTTTCCCATAAGATTCTGTTCACCATTTTGTATAATAGGTACGATTCATCAAGCACTTACTTACCCTATGATTCAAAATATTCTGAATATATAAAAATAAGCAATCACAATCAAAGTATCAAAAAATATTTGTGAGAATCCAATTGTGTTATGACCTTTTGTTTGTTTACTTTTGGAAAAGAATAGTAAAGCTTGTAATTTTGCTGCCAAATAATTCCACTTGTATCTCTTTTTATAGACATAATTGATTTCTATATACGTACATACCTTCAACAACAAATTTCTAGAAATATTCAGAACAATTATTGTATGAAGCTTTAATTTTTATTTTTATAGGGGAAACAACAAAAAACATAATAATATTGCTTATCTTTTGTGTTTTGAGAAGTCAAAAGCAATGTAAACTTACAAAAATTATCTTAAAGTAATAGTTTTAATATATTATTCATTTTTTGCTATGTCAATATTTATACATTTTTATTGTCTTCATAAACATTATTAATGCATATTAATTAATTGTTCAAAAAGTAAGAATTCAACCACAATCTTAGAAGATACTTAGTTTGAATTTCACTTATAGGAGGAGGATGACTTTATTGATAGATAATATATAAATATTTTATACTTTTTAACTTTTTAAATTTTGACGAATCGACACTATTATAAATAATATATTTTATAAGAATTTTTCTTTTTAACTAATAAATAATCAAAATATAAGTTTTAAATGTGCCACATATTAATTTTTTAAATAAAAATATAATCTATTTTCTCGATTGAAATAGATAATTGATGAAAAATTAATTTTCAGAGATATGTTTCGAGTCTTAGAATGAGCAATTTTTTTTTATTTTTTTTAAATAGTATTTTTTTAATTTTATTTTTTATTTAAAAATTATATGATCTATTTCTTTGGTTATACTACTAGTCGAGGGGTTTGATATCCCTATTTAATTATAAAAGTATTTATTTATTGAATTTTACCTTAAATTTAACTCATCTACACCGTTTCGATCTCGTAAATATTATTTTTGAGATGAATTACAAAATAGAAAATTTTTAAGTTTTCTTAATTTGTTAAAAAATTTTTTTTAAGATTGTGTCTTGTTGTTCTTCCATACATGCATTGGAGAAATTAATTTTATCAACCTTAAACAATTTTCTTTTTCTGTTCTTATAATTTATCTCACATAATAGTGTTGTTGTTATTTTCACTTCTTGCAAGATCATTGTTATATTTTGAAATAATTTCTCAATGTTGTCAGTAAAAAAAAACATTATATAATTTATTGTTTTTCTCAATTGACAATATTGAGAAACTTATTCATAATCACACCGACAATATATTGTACGGAATGTTGTTGTTTCACAAAATAGGATATTTGTTTGGGATATAATCCTTTATTTGAGTATTGCAATATACAAAGAAATTAGTGAACGATAAAAAAGTTTAAAAAAATAATATATGTTACTTTTAAATTTTTTTCATTCACGATTTTTTTTTCAATAGAAATAAATCTATTATCTCGGTGGATTTAGATATCAAGAAAAAAGTTCATATTTTATTTTTATTATTTATCTAGAAAATAAATAACATTTTATCTCGGTTTTACTAAAGAATCAGAGAAAAAGTAATTTAGTTTTGTCTATAACAAATCTTTGTCGACAATTTATAAAGTAACAATACTCAAGATATTGGCAACACATCAATCCACAAAAAAGCTCTCTACACTCAATCAAAATGTTGTTAGAATAATAGGGTAAGTGTGAGTAAGTGGAAGAAATAGTCTCACATTGAATAGAAATGTGGTTACTTGAACATTTATAAGTGACAGAACTCACTCACCTATCACTTTAAAGTTTTAGGTAGATAAGTGGTGTGTCTCTCACAAAGGTGCATAGTCTCCAATTTTGTATCAATGCTCCTAGTGAACTCCCTCCAACAAATGATATCATAATCGTCTCGTTGCAAGGTGTCAACGACGGTATAAGTGTCTTAAGGGAGCATTGTGGACTCGCATTTAAAAGATTGTATTAGAATAATAATACAAATGTAAATAAATAGGAAAATAGTCTCACACTACAAAATAACTTGTGTTTTGCCACGTGAAAGCCATGTCGCTAACACCCAAATCACGCCACTATTCATATTTTGCCACCTTAAGAAACACGTCGTTGTATAGCGCGTGGCAATCTTGTTGCGGCGTGAAAAGCATGTCACAAAGTTGCCACGTGAAATTCACGCCGTAACAGACTGTATAGGATGAAAGTGTGCAGAGCAGAGCAGAGCAGAGCAGACAGTTTATATTTATATTTACGTTTGCTGTTGCGGCGTATTTTTCACGTCACTAATTAGTGACATGAAAAACACGCCGCAACTTGTTTTTTTTTTTTTTATAAATATTTTATGTTTTAAATATATTAATTTTGTTTTAATAATTAATATTATTTTTTGTTTTATTAAATTTATACATTAAATATTATAATTTATTTATTAAATACAATATTATAAATCAAATCAAAAACAAAACTAAATATATCTAAATGTATAAATAAATATACTTAATATTATAAATTTAATAAACTCAAATTTAAATTTATAATATTTTTAAATATACAATATGATTATAAATTTATATTACATAAATAAAAAACTAAATACAAAATAAAAATAAAACTAAGCAAAATCATTAGAGTCGTCGGAAAAATCGGGAAGAAAGTCATCATTATTTTGGTGGTTATTATTTTGGCCACCATTGTTGGGATTTCTACCAAATGCTTGCATAAATTGTCGCATTTGCTCCTCCATATCAGCTTGTCTCTTCGCCATTGCCTCAATTTGTCTATTATGTTCACCCCTCATTGCCTCCATTTGGGCATCCATTTGGGCCTTCAATGTCGCCTCACGATCTTCGGACTCGCGTCTAGCCAATTGTCTTACCAGTTCTAACTGATCTGGTGTCAAATTTGTTTGACGTGACCCTCCTTCACCGTCTGCAGCTCTCTGATACAAATTTCTATCCCCACTCATCAAGGTGCCCGCCAAATTTCCACCACCAAAAAACACCCGTTAGGCCCCTTTCCCCCAACAACTTGACTCCAAATATAGAAATCCACATCTGGATGAACCGGTTTTCCTGGAGGAGGCGTATACTGAGGATTATGGGTCAGAAATTCTACAAGCAACGCCTGATAATCCTCCTACACATACAATAAAAAAATCAAGTTAAATTTATAAGTAACATTAATGAAATTAAATGAAATAAAAATAATAATAAAAAACAAATAGCCACGTGATTGTAACGCCACAACTTATCAGTTGCCACTCAATTTTCACGCCACAACATGTCACTTGCTACATGAAAATCACGTCACAAAATTGCTTTAAAAAAATATAAACATAAATTTACTTACCAGGGCTTTTTTTGTGCGCTCGTCAATAAATCCTCACGATTTCTTTGTCCGAGTTTCCTTAACCAGCTCAATCATCAATGGTTGTCTCCCCAAACGCTTAGCCTAAATAAAAAAATTAACTTAAATTAATAATATGTTATAAATCCAAATATGACCTTAAAAAGTGGTAATAATTACCATGCGTCGAGCATGCTCAGCAGTACTAATACTTCCAACAGCATTAAGGCGACCCTCTTTTTCCGATGCCCTCATCTTCTTTGCAGTTTCAGATTTAGCCTTAAATTCATCTGATTCCCAATACTTAAGAAGTTGTTCAAAAACTTTTTTGCCTATCCATTTGGGACGAATTCCCAAAAGGTGCCAATTCTCTCTAACATGCCGTAGCATGTCAGATAGTCGTCTTGAACTCCTGCCAAAATAATTTTTTTTACTTTGTTATGGTTCAGGGGATCTCAAACACATTTCTCCTGCAATGTTGTATGACATTAAAATAAATAGTTAGATAAATTATAACAATAATGAAAAGGTCATTTAAATAAAAATAACTTAAGAAATAAATTAATTATACCTGAAATTGCTTGAACCATTCTTCTTTATCGGAAACTTCTCTAAAACTCTTCAAAATTTTTGTATAATTCTGCTGAATTATATAATTGATAACCTTAGCAGCAGTCCGACTCGGCCCGAAACTAAAACAACAATAATTGAATTAGCATAATTAATTATATAAAGTTATATTAAAAATGGAAATGTGTACTTATAAATAAAAATCAATAAATAAGAAACTTACGAGTTCCCTTCAGGCCAAATCCAAAATCTCCCATCAACGGTATGAATCTCACTCGGATCATCATCCCCTCGAAGATCTCTCCCATCTATCTGATCATCATCCACACCAAGATCATCATCATCCGACTCTGTGTGGGATGTGGGGGTGCGACCAGTCTGTGTGGGTCGTGAAGAGGTGGATCCTCCAGGCTGCTGGACGGATGGGGCATCTGTGTAGGAAGTGGGGTGCTGGATCCTCCAGGCTGCTGCACGAATGAGGGCATCTGTGTGGGAAATGGAAAATTATGCTGGAAGGATGAGGGCACCTGTGTCTGCTGGAAGGATGAGGGCACCTGTGTCTGCTGGAATGGTAAACCAGGTGGGGCCCCAGATGGACTAATAAAACATGTACTCCCATATGGGAACTGAAGAGGACTCTAAGATGATAGTAATGGAGTAAATGGCATAGTATTGTCCATGGACATATGATGAACCTGTATGATGCCATGTCATTTGACTTGCACTGTGCATTGAAGAAAACATTCTTTTTAACCTTGGTATTATCGGAAGATAAAACATGGACTTTACTGCTACACGTTTTTGGTTACTGTTAATGGCTCTATTGCGAACTTTATATCTTGGACTATGACAAAACTTACATTCCTCTGACGATCCATCTTGAGTACCAAACTCGTTGTCATAAAACAACATACAACCATTAATGCAACAATCAATCTTTCTTACTCTTAAACCCAACTTCGACACCAACTTCTTTGCATCATAGAAACTCGCAGGCAAGTTGTCTTTCGTTGCAGTTGAGTCCAACATCATTTTTGCGAAGTGCTCCAAACACTGATCAGGAACATTCCAATTTGACTTGGAGGCCAATAATCTCATACACATTGATAGCTTTGAGTCTGACGACCCCTCAAACAACGGCGTATTCATCTCATTCAACAACTGATAAAATCTTTGCGCTTCCTCATTCGGTAACTCTTCCCCGTCAAAGTCTTCAGGTTGATCATAGGTCACGTTAACACCAAAAGCATCACCAACCATGTCACCTATCAGATTAAAGTTTTCTTCAAATTCCATAGGTGGTTGCATAACTGGTTGACTACTTGAAGCATCTGTGTTGCTAGTCTCTGGTACATTACTCGGCAGTGTTTCACCATGATACGTCCAAACCCAATAATTTTCAATGAAACCTTTCCTATGCAAATGACGTGTTATTTCCTCTGGGTCACTAATTATATATCTACATCCACATTTAAGACAAGGACACCTAACTCCTCCTTCACTTCGACAACGTTCCTGGGCAAACGTCCACGCGATAAAACCATTAACTTCGTCTATAAAATTGGGTTTAAGTGCGCGTCTTCCTGGATATAGTCTATCGTACATCCAACTACGATAATACCTATAATATTCCATTTACTGCAAATTTATATAATCAAAACCTATTTAATTAGAAATATTAATTAATCAACTTAATAATAATCCTAAACATATACAATTAAAGATAAATATATGCTTTCAAAAATATTTATAAACTCCTAAAAATATTTATTTATTTTTAAACACTTAAAATTTAATTTAAACACCTAAATTTTATAAACTCCTAAAAATTTAAAAACTTATTAAACTCCTAAAAATTTAATTTAAACACTTAAAATTTATAAACTCCTAAAAATATTTAGTTATTTTTAAACACTTAAAATTTAATTTAAACACCTAAATTTTATAAACTCCTAAAAATTTAAAAACTTAAACTCCTAAAAATTTAATTTAAACACTTAAAATTTATAAACTCCTAAAAATATTTATTTATTTTTAAACACTTAAAATTTAATTTAAACACCTAAATTTTATAATATCCTAAAAATTTAAAAACTTATTAAACTCCTAAAAATTTAATTTAAACACTAAAAATTTATAAACTCCTAAAAATATAAAAACTTAAACTTCTAAAATAATTAAAACTCATTCATCACAAATTAATAATTAATAATTATTATAAACTAAATAATTAAACCTAAAATTTAACCCAAATACAGAAAATATATATAACCCAAATTCAACAATTTTAACCCAATGTAAATTCATGAAATTCAGAAAATATATATAACCTAAAAATTAATCAAATTCAGAAAATATACTAATTTCAAAAAACAAAATTCAAGACATACCTTTTATCTTGTAACTCCTTCAATCTTCTTGTCCCTTTTTGAAATCTATACTTCTATCAATATTCTTCTTCTCTATTCAAAGAAAAATTGAAAAAAAAATTATATTCAAATAACACATCAAAAGCTGTTAACAAAGTATAAATAACATTGAATTGAAGTTACCTTACAACAACAATGTATGGAGATTGTATGAATTTAAGTGTGGAGAAGAAAAAATTTTGGAGAAGAAAATAGATATGGAGGAATATGGAAGGAGGAGGTTGAAGAAGAAGTTTAATAAAAACTGAAACGCTATTGTGTGTTGTGGAGCGTTTTGATAAAAAGCATATAAAGCAAGTAGCGACGTGAAAATCACGCCGCAACGTTGCCACGTGATTTTCACGTCGCAACAATCAAACAACTGTTTTCTCTTTCTTCAAAACCTGAACACGCCAGTGTTGGAAGTTGTGATTAATTTATTTTTTATGATATTTTAATTAGCGACGTGAAGCTCACGTCGCAACTTTTTTTAACACAAAAAAAAACCGACACACTTAATGCTTCTTTATTATATTAGTAAAACACGTTGCCACGTGATTTTCACGTTGCAACTGGCTTTATTTAGCCACATGAAAATCACGTGGCAAAATCACGTGGCTGGATAAGCATTTTCTTGTAGTGTCATATTAGATATGAATGTGATGACTTATGTTAAAGAAGTCTCACATCATTAAGTTAATTTTGTATAAGAAATTTAAGTGTCATTACAAAATACATCAATAAAAAAATTTTAAATTTGTATTTGATTTACTTTTTCTCATATATTTTTATGTTAGAGTGTTATGATATGTAACTAAATATTTGCTTTGAAAAATATAGATGTATTAAAGATTTAAAGTGGTTGAAAGTAAATTATATATTGTAATAATTTTTATATAATATTATTTTTTAATTATCATTTGATAATCACTATAAAATTTTCTTTGATATTAAAATTAAAATTTCTACATTATATTCTTTGTAGTGTAATTTTATTTTTTGTATTCTCTCTTTATCAGATTTTCCCAACAATAAAAAGACAAGTTTTTGCAAATCAATGACACTTATATTTCTTTCGCGTCAAGTATGATACATTTTCATATTCCTCCTTACTTTCAACAATTTCTAAATACAACAAACCAGAATTGAAATACTCTAATTAAGTTTATAATTTTTTTTAAATCATTTCAATTAAAATCTTCGAGTCACTTATCACTATAAAACGAGAATAATATTGATCCTAAATAGAAACCACACATATTTGTTAAATTGTAATTCATATGTGTCAAAGAAGATTTGATTTGTTTTAGATTTAAATAGATTTGATTTAAGTCTAGAATAGATTTGATTAGATTTGATTAGATTTGATTTAGTAACAAAAAGATATTTTGGGCCTTGGGCTTAGGGTGTAAGCTCAGTTATAAATAGAGAGAGTAACCTCTATTTTTGTAAGCAAGTCATTCACAGTATTTTGCAGTTGCAAAGTGAATAAGAAAGTTTTCCACAGTTTGTGGGCAGAGAGAAACTCTGCAGAAATATTTGTCTTGTCTTCTTTTCTTTGTTTGTCTCATAACTAATCATCATTGTGGTAGAAATTCATCATAGAATTTGGTGGATTTCCAACATCTGGTATCAAGAGATTTTGTTTCGATTCAAGGGAAGTGTCAATCAAGAACGATTGAAGAATTCACGATGACAAGCTATGAGAATGCAAACTATCCAACAACGCTGCCAATTCTGAAAGTTGACAACTATGAGAATCGGTGCAAACAGATGAAAGTCCTATTAAGGTGTCAAGGTCTTTGGGACCTTGTAAAAGATGGAGTCGAAGCGCTTGGCGAAAACGCTTCAGAAGAAGAAAAGAAGAAATACACAGAATCTGAGAAGCTGAGTTATAAAGCATTATTTATAATTCATCAATGTGTCAGCCCAGACAATTTCGAAAAGATTAGTGATTCAGAATCTGCAAAAGAAGCTTGGGAGATCCTTGAGAAGTATTTTGGAGGCGCTGAGAAGGTGAAAGAAGTGAGGTTACAAACTCACAAAAGGACCTATGAATTGCTTCAGATGGAAGACAGTGAAAACATATCTGATTTCTTCACTAGAGTTACAAAACTAGTAAATCAAATCAAGATATGTGGAGAAGCGTTAACAACAAGAGCTGTTGTGTCGAAGATCTTGAGATCTTTAGCTCCTAAGTTCGACCACATAGTGGTGGCGATAGAAGAAGGAAAAGACTTGTCGAAATTGACAAAGGAAGAGCTTCAAGGGACGCTCGAATCTCATGAACAAAGAATGAACGAAAGAGCTGCAGGAAAATTGAAGAGTGATGTGGCCTTGCAGGCACATGCAGCAAAAGAGACCAAAGGCAAAGGAAAGTGTTTCGACAGAGGTAGAGGTGGCTACAACAAATCGAATGGTAGAAGAAACCAAATCGAAGGAGACGTGTCGAATCAAAGAAGACCATACCAAGGCAACCAAAGAGGTGGTGTTGCAAATAGAGGAAGAGGTGGTGGTCGAAAACCTGATAAGAGTCACATTCAATGTTACAATTGTCAGAAGTATGGTCACTATTCGAGTGATTGTCCAGAAAAATGAAAGAATCAAGAAAGTGATGCAAAGCTTGCAAAACATGAAGAAGAAGAAGAAGAGATGATGCTGATGGTCACAATAAAAGATGAAGATAGATTCAAGGACCAATGGTACTTGGATTCAGGATGTTCATCACATATGTCTGGAAGGAAAGACTGGTTCGTCAATATAAAACCCTCAACGAATAATATGGTAAAATTTGCAAATGACAATACCCTAGCAGCTGAAGATATTGGTGATGTTATGATCATGAGGAAAGATGGCAAGAAGTCAGTAATTTCAAATGTATTGTACATACCAGGCATGAAGAGTAATTTGCTCAGTATAGGGCAGTTGGTCGAAAATAATTATAAAGTGTCAATCGAAGATAAGTTGATGAGAGTCGTTGATGCAAATGGGAGATTAATCTTGAAGGCTCCTATGTCTCAGAATCAAACCTTCAAGATTGAACTAAATGTGATGGAGCACAAGTGCCTTTCAACTGCAGCTAGCAGAGATGAATGGATATGGCATTATAGACTAGGTCATCTCAACTTCAGAGACATCAGAGATTTGAAGAGAAGAAATATGGTTTCAGGATTGCCAGAAATTGACATTCCAAACGAAGTATGTGAAGAATGTGTGCAGGCGAAGCAACACAAGAATAGCTTCAGCAAGGATGCAGGAAGCAAATCGAAGGCTAGTCTTGAAGTCATATACTCTGATGTATGTGGACCAATCCAGGTGGATTCGATGGGAGGTAACAAATACTTTGTTACATTCATAGATGATTTCAGTCAAAAGTTATGGACTTACCTAATCAAGAAGAAAAGTGAAGTGATCTAAGTATTTACCAGGTTTAAGTCTATGGTCGAAAGACAAAGTGGTCGAAAGCTCAAAGTTTTGAGAACTGATGGTGGAGGAGAATATGTGTCGAAAGAATTCGACAAATTATGTGAAAAGGAAGGGATTGTGCATGAGGTGGTGCCACCCTATACTCCACAGCAAAATGGAATTGCAGAAAGGAAAAATCGAACCATCATGAATATGGTGAGAAGTATGTTGAAAGGCAAGAGTTTACCTAAAGAGTTCTGGGGTGAAGCTGTTTCGACTGCAACATACATTTTGAACAGATGTCCTACAAAGAAGCTAGAAGGAATTACTCCAGAAGAATGTTGGTCTGGTGTGAAACCTAGCTTGAGCCATCTGAAGGTATTTGGATCTATTGCACATAGACATGTGCCAGATCAGTTGAGAAGAAAACTTGATGATAAGTCAAGTCAAATGATTCTAGTTGGATATCATTCGACAGGAGGCTACAAGTTGTTCGATCCAGAGAATAAGAAGATTGTGATCAGCAGGGACGTGATCATAGATGAGTTTAAAGAATGGGATTGGACTGCAAATGTCAAGAAAGATTCAGTGGGAATCCTATTCGAAGAGCCAGAAACTCAAGTCAAAAGAGAAGTTCGACAAGAGGAACCAGTAGATATACCAAGTACAAGCAGACCTCAAAGAACAAGACGCATGCCTGCAAGATTGCAAGATTGTGTGATTACATCAGATGATGTAATAGATAATGAAGGTGAGCTGGTACATTATGCTTTCTATGCAGATGTCGAACCTGTTAATGCAGCTGAAGCATTAAAGGATTCGAAGTGGGTGAAAGAAATGAACGAAGAAGTAAAGTCTATCGAAGACAACAACACTTGGTCACTTGTCGAGTTGCCTCAAGGCAAGAAAGAAATTGATGTCAAGTGGGTATACAAAGTGAAAACAAATTCAAAAGGTGAAGTAACTCGACACAAAGCAAGACTTGTGGCGAAAGGATTTCTATAGAAAGAAGGAATAGACTTCGACGAAGTTTTTGCACCTGTTGCTAGGATCGAAACAATCAGGTTGGTTGTTGGTCTAGCAGAAATCAACAGTTGGCACATATGTCAGATGGACGTGAAGTGTGCATTCCTAAATGGACCCTTAGATGAAGAAGTCTATGTTAAACAACCAGTTGGGTTTGTGAAACATGACGAAGAAAGAAAGGTGTACAGGCTACATAAAGCCCTATATGGATTGAAACAAGCTCCAAGGGCTTGGAATAAGAAAATTGATAGTTTTCTAAGGGAGAAGGAATTTGTGAAGTGCACAACTGAACATGGAGTATATGTAAGAAGAAGCAAGAGTAAATTGCTTATACTATGTCTCTATGTAGATGATTTGTTGATAACAGATAGCTGCAAGAGTGAGATCGAAGACTTCAAAGGTGATCTCAGCAAGGAATTCGAAATGTCTGATTTGGGTGAGATTTCATATTTCCTTGGTATCGAATTCTACAAGAGCAGTAGAGGTTTGATGATGCATCAAAGAAGATATGCAGGAGAAATTCTTAAGAGGTTTGAGATGGAAGAATGCAACTCAACTTCGACACCTGCAGAACCAAGACTGCAACCGTCGAAAGATGCAGATGAAGATGATGTTGATCCAACCCAATATAGAAGACTTATTGGATCATTAAGATATCTTTGTCATACAAGGCATGACTTAGCATACAGTGTAGGTATGGTAAGTAGATTTATGCAGAAGCCAAAGGTATCACATCTAGCAGCAGTGAAGAGGATACTAAGGTATCTCAAAGGAACTTTCGATTATGGCATTTTGTTTCCTGCAGTTGATAAAGGAAAAAAATGCAAGTTAGTGGGATACACTGATTCGAGTTGGTGTAGTGATGTTGAAGATCAAAAGTCAATAGCAGGATATGTGTTTATGCTAGGTGGTGCACCAATTGCTTGGAATTCAAGAAAGGAACCAGTAGTGGCATTATCATCATGTGAAACAGAATACATAGCTGTTTCTCTTTGTGCATGTCAAGCAACTTAGATGATGAGCTTGGTCGAAGAGATAACAGGGAAAAATCATGGAGTAATTACCATGAAGATAGACAGCATGTCAGCTATTAATCTGGCAAAGAACCCAATAGCACATGGTCGAAGTAAGCACATCGAAATGAGATTCCATTATCTTCGAGAGCAGGTAGCAGATGGGAAGATGAATTTGGAACACTGCAGAACTGAGAATCAGATTGCAGACATCATGACGAAGGGAGTGCAAGTCGAAGTATTCAGAAAGCTAAGGACCATGATGAACATAGACAGTTTAGACACAATGAATTAGGTGGTGTGTTAAATTGTAATTCATATGTGTCAAAGAAGATTTGATTTGTTTTAGATTTAAATAGATTTGATTTAAGTCTAGAATAGATTTGATTAGATTTGATTTAGTAACAAAAAGATATTTTGGGCATTGGGCTTAGGGTGTAAGCTCAGTTATAAATAGAGGGAGTAATCCCTATTTTTGTAAGCAAGTCATTCACGGTTTTGCAGTTGCAAAGTGAATAAGAAAGTTTTCCACAGTTTGTAGGCAGAGAGAAACTCTGCAGAAATATTTGTCTTGTCTTCTTTTCTTTATTTGTCTCATAACTAATCATCATTGTGGTAGAAATTTATCATAGAATTTGGTGGATTTCCAACAATATTATCATGAGAGTAATGTTTCTTTCAAACTATCTCCAATCTTCGAGTCATTTTCCACAACATTCTTATTAATTATTGTTTAATTAAATAAAGATCAATTGCATGCATAGTAAATCTTGTGGACCACTTTAGTTTTGTCAAAAATACTTGCATTCAGATGAAATTTATTGAAAAATAAATTTTATTTGAAAGAGACTCTTCATCCTAGAAATATCATTCATAATCTAAATATTTATTTAAATTTATTTTATGAATTCGATTTCAAAAATGCCAATCATCTTTTTTTTTAAAATGTCTATTCTCTTACTCGATTTGTCCCTCATAAATCAAGAATAAAAATTCAAAAAATTAAAATGAGTTTAGACAAAATTTAAAAAATATAAATAAGATATTGATGTTTGTTTTGGAGGAAAAAAGATGTAAAAAAAATTTGAAATTTAAAAAAAATAATTAAAATTAAAGGATCCAAGCCCATAAATCAACTTGAATTAAAGCTGTAAAGTGTTAATGAGGGATATAGTATGAACCATTTTACACTTGGCCATACCTACATATTAAATACAAAATTATAATTTTTTATCGATAATTTGCAAAATAAACCACATGTCTCTCTTTTTATAGATATAATTGATTTTTACATAAGAACATGCCAACAACACTACATTTATCTACACATGATATTGTAAGACAACATAATTATGCACACAACTATTATCTTTTGATATTATGCAAGACACACAAAAAACACACTTGAAACCATTAGTTGTTTTCTTTATTTTGAAAATTTCATTTTTTATTATCTTTTATGTTGTGTGGTGGATTAAAAAATTGTACAATTCAAGTGGTGCAAAAAGGACTCTTCTCTTTTCCCACCTCATGTTCCAAACACTTTTTGGGACTATAAATGCATCTCTCACCCATCACTTCTTCAACACACCATTCTCATTCCATCTTTCATTTCTCTCCCTCTCTTCATACCTAAGCCTCTTTTTCCTTCCCAATTATTAAAAAAAATTCTTAATTTGAACTTTGAAACATCCTAGTTTAAGATTAAGACAGAAACATTAACCATGGCTGCAACTGTGTGTCATCCTGGATTACAGTTACATCTTGAAACTCAACTTGTTGAGTCAAGAACATTAAGATTAAGGTTACCTTCTCCAAAACAATCCATTGATTTAGCCTTCAAATCTTGTTTCACTGATTCGAACATCAAAACCCAACATCAACATGAAGAAAACATCAACATCAACATGAACAAATCAGAAACTTTTCAAAGCAAGTCCAACAATGGTGGTTGGAACTTCCTTGATGCTCTTTCCAATATCTCACAAAACACGTCAACAAAAGAAACAACTACCACGACCGCAACCGGTTATGTTCATCCTCAACAGAAACGTTCCTCTTTGGTTTTGAGTCCAAAGAGTCTTGAAATGTGTACGGAGAATCTTGGTAATGAGAGTGGTACTGACATTGTGGAAAACGACATGTTGTTGTCTTTAATGGGAAAAACTGAGGAAAGAGAACAACAACCTTGTCGTGAAGTTTTAGGTGGTTCTAAGAAAGCCAAGATTCAGAATTTTCCACCACCTTTAACGACGATAAGGGGGTCAGAGTCTCTTCGTGTTAGACCTCGCCGCCAAGATGGAAGATTAGTGATTGAAGTCACTAAGGTCCCACCGAGAACATCTTGTTTTGAAGCTGATAGAAGCCATGGCCGTCTTCGCCTTTGTTTTTCGATAAATCCATCTCGGGAACAAGAACAAGAACAAGAACAAGAAGAATATGATGGTGATGTTGTTGATGATGTTGCTGATGTTATAGATGAAAATGAAGAAGTATTCAATGAAGAAGAATTTTCTGAAAATGGAAAAATTGGAGGAGAAATAAAAGATGTTGAAGAAGATGAAGAAAAAGAAACAGAGGAGAAAGTGGTGGAGAGTGGAATTGTTGTTGCATGTGGAGAGACTAAAGATAAAGACAGTGATGTAAGAATGAAAAAGTATGAGAGTGTTAGAAAATGCAAAGAAGGTGGTGAGAGTGAAAACAATGAGACCATTTGGATGGCTGCTACTACTACATAAAATTATCATGATATTTTAGCATCTATTTAACTATGTATTAGTAAACAATTAAATAAGAAAAACAATTTATGTATATTTGTCCTTTTTGGGAATTAAATTGCTCTTGTTTTGTTTAATGAATTTCCTGTTTTTTGATCTCATAAACTATGGTTCTGGTCGGTAGTTATTATGGTTACTCTGTTTCAAAGAGGGTACACGTGCAGTGATGCTGATGCAAACAGCAAAACGATGAATGGATAAGGGTAGTGTGTGACTGTGTGTATACTTCATTAAGAAGCACCAAATAGATAATTTCACATGAAGAGTAGCATGGAGCTGATCTATGAAAATTTGAGACTTTACTAAACAAATTCATTAAGATTCGTGAGAAACCAAACTACTAACTCAATAGCAATCATGGCTAACCTTTGTCACAGTTGTTACATGGACATTCATTTGCAACTTAAGAATTCTTGTGATACGAGTGAGAGTTAACAGTCTCATATCCTATTACATATTATAAAAGTAATATGTGAAATAATATTGTAACACATCCCAAGAATTTGATTGAAAAATATTTTGGTATGTTCATCAAATGAAAAGTATTAAAAGGTATCTTATAATATCCTATATTAATGTACTAATTTTGGAGGAAGACTATTTCAATTTACTTTTCTTTCTCGTATAATAATTTGAATTTAAGAGTGTTAATTTTATAAGTCGGTCCCATCTTTGTCGTATTACAAGCGAAGATCTACAATTATCTCCAATCTTTACTCATTTTTTTGGTTCTAGAACAAAACACTTGCACCGTCTGTGTGAAACGACTTATGATTCCCATATTTTCCATGATTTCACGTTCATTCTTCGATTAAGTTCGAAATCTTCTCAGGTCATCGAATCAAGAGCACTCAAAATCGAACAAGAAGATCCATTCTGTTGGATCCAATTAGGTATTAGTTCAACTCTGATTTCCTGAATTTCCAAATTTTTAATCCCAACGCTTCCAAGTAATGTCCGGATCCAAAGTTATTGGTTCTACTATTACGTGAGAAGCCACTGTCGTTACCGCAACTTAAGCAATGATCAATCAACCACCTCCTCCGCGAGGTATTTCAAGTACATGATCAGAGGTTCTGTTGCATCCAAATCTACTCCAGACACCTCAAAGAGATGGATATGTCCAAATGTTTTCAATTTGATCTTCGATTCTACCTCCAATTTTGCAACCTGAAGCCTTACTTGGTTTACAACTACTGCTAGCCAACCTTGAATTTCAAAGAGGCAACGAGTTATGCTGAAGCAATAAAACGACAAGTAAAAGTAAGTATTTTTATAGGTTATATCATATCGTCTCCACATGGATTAGTGGTTATCGAGTCGCCGTTCGACAAGTCTCGCATTAATGAGTTTGGTTTTGAATAGTTTTAAAGGTAAAGGTGGGAATTAAAAGATATGAACAGAAAAAGAACTCCCTCTTTGGATCCGAGAAAACCTGGCAGGTTCGCGTTACATCCACCTATCAACTACTTAAACCCACTGATCAATTACACTCAATCCAAATCACTCGTCAATACCCTCACGTATTGCTCACAACCTAGGCTATTTCTAACATGGATCTGAGAGAACAGTCGTGTCGTCTCGGAGGCAATGTCTCACACAACACAATAACACAGAAGCATTAAGCTTCGATACCCAATTAAATGTCAGACCTAAATCTATCCCTAGAGTCCAGAATCTAACATATAATTTATCCTAGATAGAGATTCGAGAAGTATATATCTATAGCAACCCAAACCCCAAGCATAAAGAAAAAATCAAGGATAATCACCGATAAAGATTTGAGAAATAGATTTTATACAACACCATAATCAGTAAATATACATATAATCAAAGTAAATACATAAAAAACCATACAAGAGGAAAATACATAGAGAAAAGAGAAGAGAAATCAAACTTCTCTCGCGGTGTCAAACGCGTTTGAAGTATAATCCGACTCTGAATCCTCAAAATGTAAGCTCCAAATGTGTTGTCGAATCATCCAAGAATCAAAGAATGGGGGGTGATGGATTGGGAGCAAAAAATTCCCAAAACATCCTAAAAATGTATTTAGAAATCTATTTATACACTTTAAAACCCGCAGACCGTGCTTATCCCCCTTAGAGCGCGCTAAGTGTGCTCTCACTTATTGGACCAAACCTCCTTATACTGATGAGCATGCTACGAGTGTGTTGAGCACTCTCAGCATGATACAATCGTGCTAAGCATCCTCCAATCTGCCAAAAATGGTTTTTCAACTTCTAGGGCGCGTTAAGCGCTCTCAGACCGCGCTTAGCACGACCTGGGAACCTTATTTTCCTCTAAAACTTGCATCTTGAGTCTTTATCCGATCTCGAATGCTCCAAGCTTCAACCATGCGATAAATCCTACAAAAATGGGATAAATAAATAAAAAATCGATTAAACACAATTTGTACAAATTTATACACAAAGTGGGGGATTATTCAAAGAATACAATACAAATGAATCGATAAGTGCCACGAAACTACTAATAAAAACACGACATTTTGACACTCATCAAGTTGCAGAAAAATGCACACCATCGTTTGGCATTCACAAGCGGTAGAAGAACGATTGCTCAACCTCAAAGAAAACATCCATAATGCATAACATTGTTCAAGAGGCTATATCTAGGAGAACTTAAGCAGTCGTCCTTAAGCCAACCACAGTGAAGAAATATGAAACTCTAAATTAAAAAAAATCAACAGAGGATCAAGAAAACAACAAAGTCCTCCCCAAAGCCCCAAGGGAGACTGAGGTAGCCACACTCCTCCCTTGGATCAAGTATAAAACCGGCCATCGAAGACTCTGTCGAAGCATCCTCTGTACTCATGGATCTTGAAAAACAAAATACCAAAATCCATTGAGAAATCTCCCACAAGTTGGGTGAGTATAATGGAAAGGGAGATCCGGAGGAGCACATATAACTTATCAACGATCGAGTGAATTACTTTAGTGTTGACGAAGCCTCTAAATGTAAGTTGTTCGCATTAATTATGGTTGTTAGCTTTAATTAATAAAGAGTGATTTCAAGGGCATTGTTTAAACCCTTTATATAATAAAACAATACAAAATTTTGCAAATTATTGTCTACTAGATTGTTTAAGATCATATAGTGATTTCAAATGTTTTCAAACTTGATTTGGACGAGGAGTTTGCATACCCTGAGTTAATGCCATATACACTTCCTCATTCAAATCACCATGCATAAATGCATTGTGTATATTTAGTTGGTGTAAGAGAAGATTTAAGGAGGAAGTAAGGGAAACAAGCAATCTTACTATTATTAATTTTGCAACAGGAGAGAAAGCATCAAAGACATGAATACCTTCGAATTGGGTGAAATCTTTATAAACAATTTTTTTTAATATTTAAGTAATTTTTTGTTTTAATATTTAAGCAATTTCTATTTTATTTATTTTATTTAATTATGTTTTAGATTAAAGGCTCATAAGACTAAACTCATTAGGAATATTTTGTTTTATATATTTAAAGACCTTTGGCGTGACCATAAATATTATCTTTCATTATAATAAATCGGAGTTGTTTTTTCTTTCTGGTAGATTCCAGAACTTATCTAATAAGTTTTACACTTTTAATTCTGTATTTTTATTCTAGGTTTAATGTTTTCTATTTTCTAAAACTTTCGACTGCATCAAAAAGTCTATTTATAGTAATAAATTTATTAATTATAAACCTCTTAATTCTAGAATAGTTTGCGCTTCTTATATGTTTAACAAATATATTAAATTGCATTTATTTCATTCAATAATATTACTCTGATATGCTTTTTGTTTCATCAAATTCTTATGACTAAGTTTTATAAAAAAAATTATTTTGATAATTAATTAAAAGCCATTTTAAAACTTTAAGGTTCATATTTTTTGAAAGTCCTATGCAATGTATTAAGCAGCACATACCTTTAAATTAGTTCATATAATCTATATATTTAATATATATATATATATATATATATATATATATATATATATATATATATATATATATATATATATATATATATATATATATATTTGACCATTAATGTATTTAGGTCATATATAGATTACATACGTTTAAAAATTAAATTTACTTATAATTTGTTACCGAAAAAGTATAAAAGATATTCTCTCTCCGTCTCATATTATTTATCATAATTGATCATTTTATACAGATTAAGAAATAGTAATAAATGAAAGAGAAGATAATAACTTTATTAAATTATCTTTATTAATTATTGTTGTATTCAAATTAGCATTATTAGCATTAATGTTAAGTAAGTAAACAATAAATTAAAACGATTTATTAAAGAGTACAATTGAAAGATTAAATATAAAATTGTATTAGTTATATAAAGTGACAAGTATTTTGGGATATTTTTTTTCTAAACGTCACATTTATTTTGAAATAAAGAGAATATTAAATATAGAGAATTTCTCATTATATTTAGTAATGGTGGTTTGAGAATCCAAAAATACCATTTAAATATGTATTTCCGAACGCACCTTGTAAATTTGAGATATTGAATAACTCCATATAAGCATATTCAAAATAATCCCTAAAAAATTAAATTGGGTGACTTCGGATATATATATTCGTAGTCACTAAATATCCCAAATTTATTTTAATTTTTATTTTAAAAAGATATTTATTTATAATATAATTATAATAAAATTTAATTGAGTTATTATTAATAAAAAATAAATTAAGTTTATAATTAAAAATTAAATATTAATGCAAATTATGATATAAAATTAAACAATGAATGTATTAATTAAAACTTTAATTATAATGATAAAATATAATTGTTTTTTAATTATTTATTTAAAATAATGAATAATTTTGATAAAAAATATAAAAAAACATTTTTTAGTTGTAATTTTAAAAGTTAAATTTAATTTAGATGAAATATTCTAATTATTATAAAATTGTTAATTAATTATTATGTTTAATTAAAAAATTTATTATATTAAATAAATATTTTACATAAATAAATAATATTTTTCTATTTCTAACACACTAAAAATATATAAAACTTATCTAAATAATTGATAAGGTAATACAATTAATATAATTAATACACTTTGATTTTAATTGTTAGAATTGATACACCTTAATTTTAATTGTTAAAATACTTCAAAACGAAATATTAGAATATTTCAGATATGAATATCGAAAATATTTTTAAAAATCTGAAATTAAATTATTTTATATATATATATATATATATATATATATATATATATATATATATATATATATATATATATATATATATATATATATATATATATATATATATATATATATATATATATATATATATATATATATATATATATTCAAAAACTCTTTAAAAATAAAATATTAAATTATTTCGAATATATTTATCTTGAACACACCCTTAAAAAATTAAAATTTAATTCACACTTCCTAATTTTAGAAATATTTTAAAAATTTTAAGAGATACTGAAAAATGCATTAAATGTAAAAGGAAATTCCTTTAGATATATCTAACGACCCGTTGAACCTGCAACCACACCTTTTCCCTAACAAAAGGACACCGGCCAAGCCAAACTAGATCTTTCTCTTTTTCAGATATATCTAAGTAAACAAAAAAGAGAACTGTTATGAGGATTCTAAACTACAAAAAACCACAAAAAGATTTTTATATCTTAGACGTACAAATTCACAGGGCCACCAAATATGAAACTCTGAAACACAATCTAAACCAATCCTCCTATTTGATCTTTGAACTAGATGTTTCCTGTTGCAAGTTGCAGCATTCTCATTATTATTCTTTGCTCTTTTTTTAGATTTGTCTCCTTTACATGCGTTTTCTCCCTCCACCATTCTTATTCAGTTTTCTATTTTTAATCTTTAACGTTACTAACATTGTTGTTAAAAAGTTACAAAAATCATCAGCATATTATCTATAATAAATTACTCATGTTTAAATAAAAAATATTTAAAATATTTTTTAGATAGATATATTTACAGAACGGAAGATATTTAAATCTTTTAATTTTTAAATTTGTATCATAATACTTAAAAATAATAATTTATCTGCATGGTTTTACATAACAAAAAAATTTTATTATAAAAATTATACTTCTCTGCATGGTTTTATTCTATAATATTTTATCATTATTTAATAATTTAAATTTATTGAAGATAGATAGCTATTGATTTTAGTACTACACATCTTTGTTTCGTTGATGCTTGAATAAGAGAATGTTTTTTTCTTCCACATATATTGTGGGTTGATAAATCAAAAACAAAAGGAAACGTGATTTAAGGACGGTTTAATATTTTAAATGGAAAAAAATTTAGATATAATTTTTTACGTGTAATTTTTATTATTTTAATAAAAGTATAATAAATATATTTAAATATTGTTTAAAAAATAAAAAAATAAAAATTTAATATTTATAAAAAAAACTATACATTTATTATATTTTATTAAAAAATAATAAAAATTACTAAAAAATTATATTTAAATTTTCAGTTTAGTTGAGTATGAATATCCTACAAATAAAATCATTTAGAATTAAAATTTGTTATAAATAAAATTAATATAAAAAAATAGCATGATAATATATAATAGAATGATAAATATATAATAATATAGATAGCAATTTAGCTAATAGGATTTGAATATCCATGAAAAATACAACAACAAATCTAGTAAATATTGACAAAATAGATACGGACATGATCATAAATAATTATTCACTAAAATTAATATTTATTATGAATGTAAATATAAATATTTTAATGCCATCACGTCTCATATTTATATACATATTTATATATTATTATTTTATAAAAATATATATTTGTCAATTAAAAAATTATATTGCTATTAAAATTTACACATTTTAATAAATGTTTGTTTGTTTCATAGTTACCTTCAAACTAAAATTTAAAATACCAGAAAAAAATTCTTAAATTTATAATGTTCTTTTATATAAAGATTTAAGTTTAAGTTTGTTTGGCTAACTTATAATTTTATTCTCTCTATTTTATTGAATTGACGAAGATTTCCTAACACAAAGTTCCACAATGCGGGTCGCACGCACCCTTCGAATTGAATTGAATGACCTACATTCATCCCATTTTGTACTGTACCTTTACCTTTGCTAATGCTCCTATCTCCGTACTTGGACTCATGTGCAAACATGCACTACTAATATTTACTAGACATGAGCAACTTGGCAAATTGGCAATGAAGAGCTGTTAGTAGTAACATGTTTGGAAAAGTAGGTATTGCTTCATTGGATCCACGATCTTTTAAAGTATGATTTTCTACAATACGGCGGTTCTTTTAAAGTTAATTAGGCATGTCACCTTACATGTATCGGCATCCCACATCTCAACAAGAGGAAGCCTTTTTTGAAATTTTAGGCGGTGATAGTGAGAATGTACGTATAGTAATAATATGTTAAATATGATGTGTTAATTTACTAAGATAAATAAGTTGAATAAGAAGTCTTATTTTATAAAGAAATATGTTGAGTTGAGATGTTTTATCAATTGGAGTAATATGTTAGATAAAATGTCATAGACAGAGTCATTCGGCATCGTGACTGTGTTGGGATGAGATGTTGGATCGATTTAAAATTTAACAGATGTAAAATATTATGTGAATATTATGTTATCTATGTGGCGCTAATTATAAGGTATGGAAGATTCAAGGTGAATTGAAAAAGAATATTGACTTTCTAATTATGGAGACAAATTAGGAAAGTTATGATTGATGACCTATTTTTATGCAGAAGTTTTTACAAATTTGTATCAACTGATATGCTGCGATATAAAGTCCAAATCCAGTTGAAAAAGGGTTATAAATAGAAGGTCATTAACCTAAGAAGTAGCCAACTGAGAACGTAAAAATGTCTATTATTAAGGTTGAGTACGTAAGCAACTCTCTAGGAGAGTTGATTTGTATTATTTGTGAACCTCTCTAATATCATGTTGATAGATGAATGGGATTGTTCCTTGAGTTGTAAGGGTCTGTCATTCATTCATAAGCTTGTAAGCGTTGAATGTTCGTGTGCCAATCTCTCTTAAGCTTTTAAGCATAGAGTCGATTATTTTTCTTGGATGAAGTTTTGAAGCAAATCCAAGTGTGGTTGTTAGTCAAGAGTCTTGGCTGAACTTTATGATTGTTAGATATCACTGAGGTGATTTAGGGAGTGAGATGATGATTTCTCATATTTAGGGAGGACCTAAGTAGAAGTTGCATTGGGTAGGATTAGACGAGAAGTTGTAAACAAGGGAGT
This sequence comes from Vicia faba, assembly GCA_948472305.1. NCBI lineage: Eukaryota > Viridiplantae > Streptophyta > Magnoliopsida > Fabales > Fabaceae > Vicia > Vicia faba. The sequence continues at coordinate 1,035,113,711 of OX451738.1, read as the reverse complement.
TTAGCTTTGAACTAATATTGCTGATAGTGGATTTCTTCCTGGTTTGATAGCCCCCAAAGTAGGTGTTGTTATAAACCGAACTTGGTGATCATATCTTTTTGTTTTTATCATTCTGTATTGTTCTGTTTTATTTCTTGATTGATTAACATGTCATATAAGATGTTGGAACATCTAACATGACGTTGTTCTGATATGAATTACATCAGTGTGATTTATCTAGTCTAAGTGTTGTTACACAGAGATATTTGTCTCAACATGTGTTAGGGTATTGTTATATGTATACTAGAATTTCAATTGGTATTAGAGCAAACATCCTATTATGTTCTAGATGAGATCTAGGGAAGATACTTTATGGTGCATTGGACTTGAAGGAACAAAGTGTTGGTTGTAGTTGTTGCTATGACTGTGGTGTTAATTGTGAGGCGATTTTCTATTACATGTGCCTCTGTTGTGTGATCCTGAGGTGTTCAAGTTACTTTGTCTTTTGTGATCTTCTCTTGATAAGGAGGGTGATTTTGATATGACATAGGGAGTTATGTTTAATCATTATTTGTTGGCTGATTCTGGGGATATTTCTTGTACGATGTCCTATAAGATGTTTCCGACATCCTGCCTGGAGGCTGTAGAGGATGTGATTTGTTCCGCTGCATATATATTTGATGTGTGTTCTTTAATATATGGTACAAGGAAGATCTTTTCTTGGAATAGCTTGAGATTAATGATGCAAGATGGTGCCGGTGTTTATAAAAGTACAAGACCAGCTGGGAGTAAGACAAAGAGAAGAGGCTGTATTAATTCTTTCACATTCCAATCAATAAGCATTCTTATCACGTATAAAGTAGCCAAATATACTTGAAATCTCTTTCAAGTCCACTCATAAAGGCTCTTCTATCTGTGAAAGGAGCTCAGAAGAAAAAAGTAATCATGATGAAGACACTCTAAAAAGACAAGAGCAATTTATTTTTGCCCTTGAAGAGCTTCTTTTCGGATTTCTAATGAAGGCAATCCTAGAACTTAATCTGTTTTGCTAGGATGTGCTTATTTCAAGGAAAGGTTAATAGAGGTTTGTCAACTAAGTATACAAGATAAAGTCTTGATAGTTTATGGCAAGTTAAGTCAAAGTGAGGGTTTTGGAAATTTGTTACAGGTGTCTTCTAATGCTGAAGATGTATGATCATTTGGACATCTATGGAGAGTGGATATTCTCTGGATATGGAGGACAAGGGAAAACATTAAGGAAATTCTAACTAAATTCTGGAAGATTCTTCTGTTCTAATTCTTCTATTCTAAGTAGCCAAAACTGTGTGGCAGGTTCTAATCAGGAGTTGGAAGGCCATGAAGAAGTGTCAGAAATAATGTCTTGACATCCTCTTATTGAGAATTTATTTTTCTCAATATGTTTTGGCAGGTGTTTCTAATAAACATGATGAAGGTTGTTTACTCAAACTTGATATTATTATCAAGTCTATGAGAGCATGGAACTGTTGTTTTATTGTAGTTGAAAAGACATCCAAGAGGTATCAATTTGAGTTAAGTTAATATACTTCAGGAAGATTCACTAGTGGTTGTGATGTGTATCATTCAATTGGTTGAGTGCGGTTTGCATTTTTGGAGTGTCATCTAGACTGTTTGGGATGAGCTTTCCAGTTTTGAGTCTTGAAGAATTGGAAGAAGTAGTCTGTCTGTAGATGGGCATAATTGGTTGCTTCTCCAACTAAGGAAGTTTGTTTTGAGCTCATGGTGGTGTCAAGAGAATATTTCTCATCACTGTCTGTGGTGTGTAGAAGGAGAATGTCAGGTCAAATGTTCTACCACTTGAGAAGAGGTAGTCCTATCAGCTGTTTGGACCTCTAAGAGAAACTGTGATGCAGATGTGCATGTGACTGATGGTAAATACATTAACGAAATTTATGTATTTGCCTAACATATTTATGAAGTTTACAATTTGAGTACTATAATTCAGAAAGTGTATGAGAGTTTATTTCTCTTTGTTTCTCTGGTGTGTGCTAGCTGTTGAAGTTATGTGTCTTATTGGGAGCTTCTTGTATAGCTTGAAATAAGGACATTAAAGCATGATGAGTCCTTTGGATGGTGAATCAAGAACCATAATGGTTGGATTCTGTGATGTCAAGATAATGTTCTAAATGATATTGTAACATCATGACATTTGGTTTATCTTTAGAAGTTGTCTGGAATTATGGATGTGGAGATTAATGCTCAACATTATTATCAGAAGACACATTTCTGATTATAGTGAGAAGGTTCTAATACTGTCTAAAGTAGTATGCTTATTGAGTGCATGACTACTGTCAATTCTCTGATTTTATGATTGACATTATGTTTGGTAAAACTAATATAGCAGCAATATGTTAAATAGGATATGTTAACTTGTTGGGAAGAACAGGTGGAACAAGAAGTTTGATTTAATGTTGAAACATGTTGAGATGAGAAGTTCTCATCATCTTGAGCAACATGTCAGATAAGATGTCCTATGCAAGGCCATATGACATCGCGCCTGAGCTAGGCTAGAGTGTTGGATTCTGGTATGATTTAACAGATGCTGAATGTTCTAGGAATATTATGAAATCCTATGTGCCGCTAAATTGTAGGTCTGGAAGATTCAATCAGAACTCAAAAGGAAAATATAATTTCTAAATAAGGAGACTTTTTAGGAAAGATTTGATTGAAGACCTATTTTGTTGCAGAATCTTCTGCAAATTTGTAACAGCTGATATACTGTGATTTGAAGCCCAAATCTAGTTGGGAGATAGGTTATAAATAGAAGCATTGTAACCTAGGTAAATATACCAGCCGTGAATTTAAAGATGTAGATCATTAGGGCTGAGTCTGTACCACTCTCTAGTAGAGTTAGTTGTGTGATCCACTTGGTTGTGAGTTAGACTAATATTATAGAGTTGTAGTTTCTGTTATTGTTCTCCTCAAAGCTGTGAAGCAAGAGTGAGTATTATTCTTGAAGGAAGCTTGTAAGTAAATCCAATTTGTGCTCTTAGTCAAGAGACTTGGCTAGGCGTTGTACCCCAAAATTTGCCCTCTCATTTTATCAAGATTCTCCTCACAAGACTCTTTGGACTCAAGACCAGATTAGGGTTTGCTCAACTCAGGACCTCTCCTTGCACTGATGACCTGAAATTAGGGTTTGAGTTTTCACAAGGATTTTTGGATTTCCAATGCCTCATGAGACTTTCATACTTCATGTTGGACCTCTAAGATTGCTCATACCAAGTTTCAAGCCTTGAATCAAATTTTTGCCAATCAATTGGACAGTTGACCTAGAAATCAACTGTATTGGGGAAAAAGTCAACTGTGGCCAATTTATAGTCAAACCTCATAATTTTTGATCCACATCAACATTTTAGACTCATATGAACCATTTGATCAAGTTTGGACCACAACTCCTCAAAAAATTTGATCAGATCATCAAAAGGGGCAAAATGGTCATTTTTAGGGCTTTGACTGCAGAAGGGCAATTTCTGATTTTTCACCTAGCCAATGGAAAATTGGGTTCAAGCATGGTTTCAAGGACTCAATGGCATCATCTTGACCTAATCACAAGGTTCAAAAAATCTCAAATGCATTGGATTGACAGATGAATTTTCCAGTCAACTCATCAAAAATCAACTGTACACTGAAAAGTTAAACTTTGACTTTTTGGTCAAAATCAAGTACCAAGGGTCATTTTTCATCAATATGTGTCAAAACATGAAACTTGTTGACCAAGAAACCTAATTTTGGAAATTAAGGTTTAAGTTTGAAAAATTTCATAACTTAGAATTTTTCTAAGTTATGAAAATTTCTTATTTTTTCCCAACTTTTTCACCATGATGCAATTGGATTCAAAGAAAACTTCCAACATGAAAGTTGTAGTCCTCCACAAAATCTACAAATTTGATTGATAAAGTTTTCCCAAAAGATGCTTGGATCTCAAGTTATGATTTTGTGAATAAGGGTCCATGAAACTTTTAACTTAGTGAAATTTTGCCCTAGTTTAGGCAGATTTTTTACCTAACTTTATGGCAACTTTTCACATAGTTCCAAGTGGAATATCAAAATGTATTTCAAATATGAATTGTAGAGCATGTTACAAGCTTTAAAAAATGTCCAAGAACTCTCCAAGATCATTTATGGTTAGGGAGAATCGAAGGAATGAAAATGGTCATTTCTCACTTTTGTCCATGGCATTTTGCACATTGCTACAAGTTGCAAATCTGTCCTAAGCATGCTTGTACTTGTTTTATAGGACTTAAACCTTTACACACTCCTTAATTTAATGCAAATACATTGGACAAAGGCATTGTTCTGAGTTATGGAGCATTGTTCAAGGAATTATTCCAAAAATGGCATAAAGGTAGCAATACCATTTCCATAAAGCATACTTTTTGCAATTTTGTTTATCTTGAGCATTGGACCTGATCTCTTGATACAAAAAACATCCACAAAATTCAGGAAAAGTGTACCAACTCTCCTCAGGCCTTGAGCTAGCCTATACAGGCTTTGGCTTTGTCAACTCAAATTTTGCTTCAAAAGCAAGTAAGCTTGCAAAAAGTCTATAACTTGGAAATCTGATAAGAGCAAGCTTTGATATCATTTCAAACAAGTTCAGCATATTGTAACAAAGCCAAAACACGATTTGCTAAGCTCTCAAACACCCTCTAACACAGAAAACCCCATTTCTGCCCAAAACAGGGCAACTTCTGCAAACACCAAGCCAAAACCAAATTGCCTCGTGCGTTTTGTCTTGAACCACTTCAAACATATTCCCTACAACCCACCTGAACTATCCAAGCACTTGTCCAACAACTGTAACCTCATTTTCACACTTCACCATTTTCATTTTGAAGCTTTACAGTTTGACTTCTACAGGGACATTCAGGCAAATTCAAGGCAAGCTAAGCATTGGGAAAGGTTGAGGGAACTTCAAGCAAGCTCACACGACCTTCAGGCCTCACCCAAAGTGCTACATTGCCATATTCAACTTCAACTGAACAAGGTATTTGTCAACTTTCTATCTCCTTATTTAGACATCCTTAGGCTTAGGTTTGTGAAACAAAAATGTAGTCTTTAATGTGCTTGAGTTATACATATGCATAGTTTTTATTTATATTAACTGAGCTAGGAGAATTTGGATGATGAACATGCTGAAAATTTTAGGTCAGGAATTAGGGGTGATAAAATTCTCTCTGGTCTTTGAGAGTTAGGTCAAGTTTTTTATATCATTGAAATCTTGACTAAAAATGCTACAAGTTTCATGTTGTAAGTTTTGGATTTCATGCAAGCAATAGAGAGAACAAATTTTGAAGTATAGGGCGCACGCGTTTTGTTCCAAGGTCAGGGATGAAGTGAAGTGGGCCTGGCGCTTTGGGCTTGGTTCTGTTTGCACCCCCCATTTTGTTATTTGCACCCCCTTGGCCCATTTTCTTTATTTTGTATATTTTCTCATTTCTTTTATATTTTATGACTTTATTTATTTTTCTAAATATTAAAAATCACCAAAAATATTTTCTCAATTTTTACATTTTTATTTTATTATTTTTATTATTTTTTATGACAAAAAATAGTTTATTGGGTTAAATAGAATTCATTTTCTTGAATAAATTTGTAAATAATATTGAAATACTTAAATATTTTATTTTTATTATTTATACACTTAAAATAATATTTTTATACAATATTTAATTTTTTAACATTTTTGTATATATTATTATTATTATTTTTCTTAAACAAAAAATGAATAAATAAATAATATAAAGCATATTTTCTTTTAAACAAAAAAATTAGGGTTTTCAACCTTTCCAAAAATAATCATTTTATTTTCTTATTTTTAGGCCATAAATAAATTCATTTTTTACATACATAAAATAAATACAAAAACATTTGTGCATATTTATATTTATTTGTACATTTAAATAATTGTTCATTTATTTATTGTATAAATTCAATTGGGTTGTAATAGTAAATTAGGGTTTTATTTTGTGCAAATACCCCCTATTCAAACTTGTACCCCCTCCCAATAATATTGTGTAATAGTCTAGATTTACTTTACGCATTTTATTGCTTTTATGTGCATGTTTAGTAAATTAGGGTTTTGTATGCAAAGACCAAAATCAAACAAATAGTATGACTTAATGCAAGACAAAAATGCATGAAAAGTGACAACACAATGCACACAAGCACCCATAGGGTTTCGTCCACTTTGTTTCCTTAAAATGGCCATGGTATGCATGCTAGGTATCTTGGCAAAATAAAACAAAAAAAAGATCATAGTCCCTCGATGACGCTATCTTGGTTGCCTAAACAAAAATGATCTTAAGTCCCTCAAAACTTGCTAAAGATACTTGGCAATATTGTTATCATGGTCATACGATGACCCACGCCTGTCCCGTTTAACATCCAAAGATAGGGTTGTTTACCAAATACAATGATATAACAACAATGTCAAAGGGTTAAAAATGCACAAGAAAGACTTTTGATTAGGGTAGACAACTCCTAGTTACTTGATCTTTTGCAAACCATCCTTGCTATTTTCAAACAAACACACACACAATTTCAAAACAATTTCCAAACAAACTTTCAAACATTGAAACATTTTTCAAAAGACAATCATCTTTGTATACATTCTTCAAACAAGAATCATTACAAAGATTGCCAAAACGATGGCCTCTTTTCAAAATACTTTCAAAACCACACAAAGCACCACTTCAAACAATTGAAAAAGCAAAGCAAGTGATCTAAATAAGTAACTAAGAGCCCATGGAAAACCATGGATGAAAAGGGTGCTAGCACCTTCCCTTTTCATAATCTACCCCCCGAACTCAAGAAAACATCTCAAAGGTCTTTCCTATGCTTTTTGACCTTTCCTTTGGATAAAATAAAAAGTTGGTGGCGACTCTTGCTAAATCGAAACATTTGCGAACACAAACACAAAGCCTCAAGTCAGTTCTCCCACCGTATCACAGAACTGACGACTCTGCTGGGGAAATGAAGAAAAGTGGGGTTACCTTAGGGTTTTATATCACCTTTACATGCGTATATTGCTTGACTTATTTGCTTTACACTTTGGTTCTATTGTTTGGGTTTGAATCCTCTACCCGGATTTGGGAAACATTCATAGGTAAATAGCAATACGTTATGGAAACTGTGCGGGGTATACCGACATGGTCTAAGCAATAACTATATTAGTGCGACATATTTGTGGGTACCGGTAGCCTTTGAGTCTATCAAAGAGAATACAGGGCCGCTGAGTGATGTCATGAATCACTAATGGACTTTTAGAACCTTTACTTGACCATCTTGGCCTTTTAGGATGTAGTGAGATGACCGGCTTTGGTGCAGTCCGAAGTTGGTAGATACTCGATACTATACTCATTGAGGGTTGTTTTCTTGGAATATTTCGGTCGCCAGTAAAGTGGCTAAACTGAAACAATGAACACAGAAAATAATCCAGTGATATTGAGCTCCTTAGAACCCGGTTACTATTTAAAGGACAGGTTGAGCCAACTAAACTTCAAGAGGGTACTTACCTATGAAACCCCATGCAAGCCTAAACTAGGAACTTGTGTGATTTATTTGTACATATATACTTGTGCATAACATCATGAACATCATGAAGCATCATATGCATCCACTAACCATTTCAAGGATTTTGGAAATTTATCTTTGTTCCTGTTTTGTAGGCCATGGAATCACTCCGCAGGAAAACTATTCAGGTCAATCTTGTGAGAATTCCTCCTCAACTCAAGGAGCTTGCTTCCAAAATTCCAGAGTATTCTCCGTTCACTGAGAGACATGGTCGACTTCTCAACTTGGTCAACTCCAACACAGAGGAAGACATGGTGAAAGTTCTCTTCCAGTTCTTTGACCCCCTACACCACTGCTTCACATTTCCTAATTACCAGCTAGTGCCTACTTTGGAGGAATTTTCTCAACTCTTGAGGATTCCTATTCTCCATCAAATACCTTTCAACGGTACATAAAGAGATCCAAAGCCTGAAGATGTTTCTCAAGCCCCGCGCTTGCAACCATCTGATGTCACAGGCCATTGGGAAACCAGAAGTGGTGTCAAGGGTTTCTTGGCAAAGTTCATGTTTGAGAAAGCTCAAGAATGCTGGAATTCTCTAGACCTGCAAGCTTTTGAGGAGATTGTAGCTCTTCTCATGTATGGGTTGGTCTTGTTCTGAAACCCCGACCAGCTTATAGATGTCAATGCTGTCAAAATCTTCATGGCCCGCAACCCGGTGCCTACACTGCTTGGAGATATCTTGCACTCTTTTCACACTCGAACAATGAGGAAAAGAGGTGTTCTCATGTGTTGCACTCCTCTACTGGCAAGGTGGTTTATTTCTCACCTTCCCTAATCAGTCTTGAAGAATGAGCAAGGTTTGAGGTGGTCACAACGATTGATGACTCTTACACATTTAGATATTCATTGGTGTTCTCGATCCATAGAAAATGTTACCATCATTGATCGTTGTGGGGAATTCCCTAATGTCCCTCTACTTGGCCTTAGGGGAGGCATCACCTACAACCCCTGCTTGGCTCTGAGATAGTTTGGGTATGCCCGAAGGGATGACCCACATGACATGCTGATTCCAGACTTGGTTTTTGACTTCGACAACGATGCTCAAGGACTTCGACAAAGGTTCATCTGAGCTTGGAGGATGCCCAACAAGGTGAACAATAAGACCTTGGGACACAAGAATTCCATCCCCCTTGAGCCTTACCTCAAGTGGGTACGAACCCGCGCCCAAAGTCTTATGATGCCTTACCCCTACATTCTCCCTGTGATTAAAGAGCCTGTTAAGGAAGGAGAGGTTCCATACACCCTCCTACATCCTGACATGCCGACATCACTCGAAGATCTGCAAAGGAGTTGGATACAGCTCAAGGGATAACGCGATACGTTTGAAGCCCAATTCTACGCCAGTGAGAAGAAGGTTTTGGAACTTACTCGTCAACTTCACGAAGAGCAGACTCTCAACACCTACATTGCCCCAAAGAGGATGCGCAACGTCTTTTTACCTTAGAATTTTGTATTATTTTTCCCATGGGGCATTGATGTACTAACAAATTCTATCTTATTAATATGACGTTTATTCCTTTTTGTTTAAACAAATTTGAATTTCTGAATCCTTGAATGCATTACATGAATACATATCATTCATCATATGCATAAACAGGTCTTCACACCAAGTTTCCTCATCTCTCTACTGTATATTTTAGCAAGATGGATATTGAACAAACGGTCAAAGACTTACAAGCTCAGAATTCATAGTTCTAACAGCTACTCATGACCTTGGCTAAGGGTCAGGAGGAGCTCAAGACTCTATTGGAAAAGGAAAAGGAGAAAAAGAAGAAGAAGAGAGTTGGTGTGGCTACCTTGGGCAGAAGATTTGAAGGTCAAGCCAGAAGGGTCCTAGATTTCCCATCAACATCCGAAGAGGGTGAAGGAAAGGGTAAAGGAGCTGCAGTGCCTTCTGATTCTGAAGCTGAAGAAGAGGAAGATGAGGATTACTCTGAACAATAGTATCCTCCTGCAGATGAGAAATACAAGAATCTGGAAGAACGTCTGGCAGCTATGGAGATTCAGAGAGTGCCTGGGCTGGACTTTGAAGAGTTAGGGTTGGTATCTGGAATTGTAATCCCTCCTAAATTCAAAGTGCCACTGTTTGCTAAATACGATGGGGTGTCTTGCCCAAAGATGCACCTACGATCTTATGTCAGGAAAATTCAACCACATTCTTCTGACAAAGACCTGTGGGTCCATTTCTTCCAGGATAGTCTGTCGGGGACGCTGTTGGATTGGTTCTACCAGCTAGAGAGGTCTGATGTGCATAATTGGGAGGATTTGGCTGTTGCCTTCTACAAGCAGTATCAATATAATGCAGACTTAGCACCAACCCGTACTCAATTACAGAGTATGGGCATGGTCTCAAATGAAGGTTTCAAAGAGTATGCCCAGAAATGGAGAGACTTGGCGGGACGAGTGAAACCACCTCTATCTGAGAGGGAGCTAGTAGACATGTTCTTGGGAACTCTGTCAGGTCCTTTCTTTAATCACCTGATAGGAAGTTCGTCTGTGGGGTTCACCGAGTTAATTCTAACTGGTGAGAGAGTTGAAGCCGGAATAAAAAGAGGTAAAATTCAGAAGGATGCATCTGCTTCCGCTGCCATCAAAAAGACTTTTCCAGCAAAGAAAGAAGTCTCAGCTGTCTACTCCCAAAGAAGTCAAGGAAGAGTTGAGCGCCGGCCAGCGGTGGGGGCCGTAATGATTCCGAAGTCTGCAGCTGATCAGCCCAGAAACAATAAACCCAGAACCAACCAAGCAAGGGTGGAAAGGCCTGTACGGAAATTCACCCAGATAAACATGACTCCTACCCAGGTTCTACCCCATCTCTTGAAGTTAAACCTTGCCAGTCTGAAAGAGGCCCCGAAAAATCTGAATACAACTTCTCCGTGCTACCATTCGAATGCTAAGTGTGCTTATCATTCAGGGAGTATAGGGCACGACACCAACAAATGTTGGGCCCTCAAGAATAAGATTCAGGATTTGATAGATGCTAAAGAAGTTGAATTCGACGCCCCTGAAAAGCCAAATGTGATCTCTGCTCCAATGCCAAGGCATGGCCATAATGCCCATGCTATTGAAGAAGATCTTTTTGTTGTTACTGTTGATGATTTGATAACTCCGCTACCGATAATCAAGTTGAATTTGCTGAAGGCTGGGATTTTCCCAGGTTGTGAAGAAGATTGCCGCCTTTGTTCATCCTTACCAACCGACTGTCCGTTGTTGAAGTTAGGCATCCAACGCCTAATGGATAACCAATAAATCCTTTTTGAAAAGACTCCTGTTACACCGACTCCTGTCAATGTTGTTTTAATAATAACCATATCCGCCAATCTTTCCAAGGTCTCCAAAAGACCTGTTAAGATTACATCCGCTCTGAAGATTGCACCTTTGAAGATAACTATGCCTGGGCCCATCCCATACAAGTCCGATAAATCAATACTGTGGAACTATGGTGGAGAGATCTACTACCACGGTGTTAAACAAATTGAATCAACTGAAGAGAGTTCTGATGAAGAGACTTCCGACATTAGAAATATTGCTGGAATGAGCAAAATCACCCGCAAGGAAGGATTTTCTCTCCAGAGATTGCCCCTTCAAAGGTAATATTTGGACCCTCAAATACTCCTAAGATTACCCATGTGCCGATCAACATATCTGTGAGAACTCCAATTATTGAAGAAGTTGTAACTCATGTAGTTGTCCCCTCTGCTGCTGCTAATGATAGAGGGAAAGGGATCCAAGAAGCGCCTGTCAGGACGAGGGCTCAGCCATTGGTCATCCCCGAGACCTCTCAAAAAGAAATGGAAGAGATTTTGAAAATAATCAAGAAAAGCGATTATGATGTTGTGGAACAACTGGGGAAAACCCCCTCAAAGATCTCTATGCTGGCCCTGCTGCTTTGTTCAGAAGCTCATGCTAAAGCACTGATCAGATTTTTGAAGACGGCCCACGTGCCACAGGAAACCTCCGCGGATCAGTTCCAGGAATGTGTAGCTAGCTTAACAGCTGACAATGGTCTAGGATTCTCTGATGCCGATTTAACTACAAAACAGAGAAAATATAATGATGCTTTGCATGTCTCGGTGGAATGTAGAGGGACAACTCTAGCTCACGTCTTGGTTGATACTGGGTCGTCTTTAAATGTATTGCCGAAGAAAGCCTTGGATATACAGGACTGTGAAGGCTTAACCCTGAAACCCAGCAATATCATTGTCAGAGCCTTTGATGGTTCTAAAAGGATGGTCCACGGGGAGGTGGACATCCCGATCAAAGTGGGAAGTGAAACCTTCAACTCCATATTCTATGTGATGGACATCCGTCCTTCCTATTCTTGCTTGTTGGGAAGACCCTGGATTCACAATGCTGGAGCCGTCACTTCCTCTCTGCATCAAATGCTCAAGTACCCTATCAAGGGGAAAATCATAACTGTTCATGGCGAAGAGGAATACATGATAAGCCATCTAAATTCTTTCCGCTATGTAGAATTGGATGGTGAATTCATCGAGACCCCTTTCCAACACTTTGAAGAGGTTTCTCCTGAAGTAGCAGCGACCAAGACAGTGTCCCCTATACCTGCAGTTACAAGACCTGTGCCTTGGATGTCATCCCTCAAAGATGCAAAGGCTGTGATTGAAGAAAGAGGAAGCACGATTTAGGGGCAACTTCCAGATTTTCCTTACAAATCAGATAAATTCGGCTTGGGGTTCACTTCTTCTGCTCAAAAGGCTGTACGTAGCGCCTGTGCAGGGAGGCCACCAGTAAAGATCACCCATCATGGAGTCAATGCTTTGGAGGATAGTGAAGAGGAGAGCAACCTGGAAGACTGGATTTTCCCTACTGTTGGCGGAGGACTGTGCAACTGGGAAGCAAAGGAATTTATTCCGATTACTTTCATACCGCAGTAATTTATCTTTCAAACATTTCTGTTGGTTTGTAATAATTCTCAAACAATTCGTACACTTTTAACCTTGTGCCTTACCCGAGGCACATAGGTCCATTTGTAAGGGTTTGATTTTTCATCTTCATATGCCATTTTAATGAATCATAGACGTTTTCACATATAAACTTTTGTGTTCATTGTCTTTCTTTTTACATTTTATTTGTTTAAAGGTGGCTATCCCTTACACACACCCATACTCACAAATGCAGGTAACCTTCCATTCCGGATTCCATGGGTAACAATTCTGCTATGGCCTTTAGTGACTCTGAAGATCTGGTCTACCATGCCGAATACGAAGGTGATGAAGATTGTGAGGTGCCGGGAGAATTGGCTAGGCTGCTACAACAGGAAGAAAGGGCTATTCTACCTCATGAGGAGTTGTAAGAGACAATCAACCTGGGTACTGAGGAAGACAGAAAAGAAGTCAGAGTGGGTGCCAACCTAGAGCCAAGTGTCAAGGAGCGCTTAGTTCAGCTGCTGAATGAATATGTTGAGATCTTTGCCTGGTATTACGAAGATATGTCGGGACTCGATACATACATTATGGTTCACCGTCTGCCTACAAGCGAAGACTGTTCACCAGTTAAACAGAAAGTCCGCCGCATGAGGCCCGACATGTCTGAAAAAATCAAAGCCGAAGTTATGAAGCAGTTCAATGATGGGTTTCTTGCTGTTAATTCCTATCCACAATGGGTTGCTAACATTGTGCCCGTGCCTAAGAAGGATGGCAAAGTCAGAATGTGCATGGATTACAGAGACTTAAACAGGGCTAGCCCTAAAGATGACTTTCCACTACCGCACATTGACATCTAGGTTGACAATACAGCTCAGCACAAGGTATTTTCTTTCATGGACGGATTTTTAGGTTACAACCAGATCAAAATGGCACCTGAAGACATGGAGAAAACTACTTTTGTTACACAGTGGGGTACGTTCTTCTACAAAGTGATGCCATTCGAACTGAAGAATGTCAGGGCAACCTATCAACGCGCCATGGTAGCTTTGTTTCATGATATGATACATCATGAGATAGAGGTCTACGTAGATGACATGATAGCCTGATCACAGACGGAAGAAGAACACCTTGACCATTTGCAAAAGCTGTTTGTCAGGTTGAAGGAGTACAAGCTCAGACTGAACCCTAACAAGTGCACCTTTGGGGTCCGATCCGGTAAACTCTTGGGTTTCATTGTCAGCAACAAAGGCATCAAGGTTGATCCTGCCAAAGTCAAAGCTATACAAGAAATGCCCGCTCCTCGCACTGAGAAGGAGGTCAGAGGTTTCTTGGGATGCCTAAACTACATTGCTAGGTTCATTTCTCACCTAACATCTACCTGTGAGCCAATCTTCAAGCTGTTGAAGAAAGATCAGGTGATTAAATGGAATGATGACTATCAAGTTGCTTTCGATAAAATTAAGGAGTATTTGCTAGAACCTCCTATCTTGATGCCTCCCATCGAAGGAAGACCGCTAATCATGTATCTGACTGTTTTGGATAATTCAATGGGGTGCGTACTGGGCCAACATGACGAGTCTGGCTGAAAAGAGCATGCCATTTATTACCTTAGCAAAAAGTTTACCGACTGTGAGACCCGATACTCACTGCTCAAGAAAACTTGTTGCGCTTTGGTATGGGTTACTCGCCGGCCAAGGCAGTATATGTTGACTCATACCACTTTGCTGATATCTAAGATGGATCCGATCAAGTACATCTTTGAGAAGCTTGCATTATCTAGAAGAAAAGCTAGATGGCAGATGATCCTGACAGAATACGATATACAATACACGACCCAAAAAGCTATAAAAGGGAGTGTGCTAGCTGACCATCTGGCTCATCAAGCTGTCGAAGATTACCAACCCATGAAGTTTGACTTCCCCGACAAAGACATTATGAAATTGGACAACATTGAAGATTTCAGACCGTATGACGGACCTGAACAAGGATCCCGATGGACCCTGTACTTTGATGGTGCCTCCAATGCACTTGGTAACGGTATCGGCGCGGTGCTCATTTCTCCAAAAGGTTGCCATACACCTTTCACCACCAGACTTTGCTTTAACTGCACCAACAACATGGCAAAGTATGAAGCTTGTATCTTTGGTCTCAAGGCTACAATAGACTTGGGAATCAAATCTTTGATTGTATTTGGGGACTCCGCTTTGGTCATCAGTAAGATCAAAGGAGAGTGGGACACTAAGCATCCAAACCTCATCCCTTACAAAGAACATGTCTTGACATTGCTGCCACATTTCGAGCAAATTACCTTCGAACACTTCCCGCTAGAAGAAAATTAGCTAGCAGATACTCTAGCTACGATGTCATCCATGTTTAAACTTAACTGGGATAATGAGGCTCCCCAAATCACCATTGACCGGATGGACGAACCTGCACATTGTCACGAGATTAATACCGAAGAAGTAGTGGACCGACCTTGGTTTCATGAAGTCAAAAGGTATCTCGAGACTCAAGAATATCCTGAAGGAGCTTCAGTCAACGACAAAAAGTTCTTGAGGAGATTCTCAGCTAAGTTCATCCTGAGCAATGGAATTCTTTACAAGCGCAATCATGATTTCATTTTGCTCCGTTGTGTGGACAAGATTGAAGCTGAACAGATCATGGATGAACTGCACAATGGTACCTTTGGAACTCACTCTAGCGGACATACGATGGCTAAGAAGATTCTAAGGGCAGGCTATTACTGGTCTACCATGGAAGCTGACTGCTATCAATATTCCCGTACATGTCACAAATGTCAAATCTATGCGAACAAGGTACATATACCTCTAGTTCCTCTCAATGTCTTAACATCTCCTTGGACATTCGCTATGTGGGGAATCGACATGATTGGAGAGATCAAGCCTACAACATCCAATGGACACCGCTTCATTCTGGTGGCCATTGATTACTTTACCAAGTGGGCCGAAGCAGCTTCCTTTGCATCCGTCACAAAGAATGTTGTTGCCCGCTTCATCAAGAAGAACCTCATTTGTCGGTACGGTATCCTCGAAAGGATCATCACGGACAGCGATACAAACCTTAACAATACTATGATCACCGAATTGTGCGAGAAGTTCCAGACTCAACATCACAATTCATCTCCCTATCGGCCAAATATGAATGGTGTTGTCGAAGCTGCGAACAAAAATATAAAAGAAAATCATACAAAAGATGACAGTCACCTACAAAGACTGGCATGAGATGTTACCATTTGCTCTCCACGGGTACCGTACCACGGTGCGTACATCAACTGGGGCAACACCCTATTCTTTGGTGTACGACATGGAAGCTGTTTTGCCTATTGAGGTTCAGATTCCCTCCTTGAGAATCATGAAGGATGCTGGTTTGAGTGAAGACGATTGGATCCAGACCCGAATTGATCAACTTAACTTGATTGACGAGAAGAGACTTACTGCTGTTTGCCATGGTTAGGCGTATCAAAAACGGATGATCAAGGCTTTCAACAAGAAAGTCAGGCGCCAGGTATATCAAGTCGGGGACCTTGTAATCAAGCAGATCATCTTGCCGCAAAGTGATCCCAGGGGCAAATGGACTCCTACCTACGAAGGACCATTTGTGATCAAAAACATCTTTTCTGGTGGGGCAATGATCTTAACCACCATGGACGATGATGACTTGCCGCACCCTGCGAATGCAGACATAGTTAAAAGATACTACGCATAAATGACCTGCTAGGTTGACATACCTAGGCAAAAAAGGGTTACCCGGTGGATCGAAAATCCGAAAGGGCGGTTCAGGCAAAAATTAGGGATAAATAAAAAAAAATTTGTACACCCGACAAGTTAAAAACCCGAAAGGGCGACTTGGGCAAAAAAGGGTTTCTTGGTGGATCGAAAATCCGAAAGGGCAGTCCAGGAAAAAGTTAGGGAATTAAAGCGTATGACTATGTCTCGTCAGATAACTTTAAGGACAATCTCTTCATGGACAAGCTCCAGGCTTCTGATCAACTCAATCATCTTCGGACGAAGCAACGAATGGACAAGAATATTCAGAGTTATGAAGGTTATAGCAGAATGGGAACCCCATGGAATTTTCACACATAGCCATCTTTCTTTGTATAAATTTTTCTCATTGTTTATGACAACATTCTCTTACTAGGATGTTTATCTCCTTTGTGCAAAATACTTACACAAAGTTAATACAAAGATACTTCAAAGTGTAGAAAACTATTTGTCTTCTCTTCTTGTTTACACTTGTGTTTTATTTGAAAACGTCCAATGATTTATTAAATGAGCATATGCATTTGAATATAATCACATGTTTACAAATAAACGAAATGGGAAAGAATAATTACTGACAGGTTGAAAGTATAGGAAAACGTCTTTAGGCTATTCCAAGAGAAATCCCCTGCAGTACATCATCTAGGTCCCTACCAGAGTTAAAACTTCAAACTCCCAATCCCCAGTGGAGTTAAATTTCAAAATCCCCACCAGAGTTAAAACTTCAAACTCCCAATCCTCAGCGGAGCTAAAACTTTGAACTACAGACCCTCAACAGAGTTGAAACCTTCTTCCCTGGTCGAGTCAAGACTATCAATCCCCAGCGGGAACCATTCAGTTTTCCCCAGATTCGCCAACAAGTTGTCTAAGAGTCTGAAGATCAACCAAATAACAGTTAACTTTTATTTTATCCTCAAACTAGGATAATTCCCCAGTAGATTGGCATACAACCCAAACTCCTAATCTCCTCAGCAATATAGTTGCTCCCCCAGAGTTTTCCTTACTCTCCGGCAGGAAGCCTTCTCCCCCACAGAGTTTTTCACTCCCCAACAGAATGAAGATTCTCATTCTTGATTCCCCAGTGGAGTTGCCAGAGTCTCCATAACTCCCCAGCATGAATTTGTCAGAATTTTTAATCCCTTGCAGATCGAAGATTCTCATTCTTGACTCCCCAGCATGAAATCCCCAAGGATTCAAATTCCCCAGGAGATTGAAGATTCTCATTCTTAGTTCCCCACCAGAAACCATCAGAGTTTTCCCTATTCCCCAGCGGAATAAGGATTCCCATTATTTAACCCCCAGTAGAAGTCTTCAAAGTTCTCTGGATTCTCCAAGCTGATTTCTCAGGTAGTACATGGCATTACTTCCCCCAACAGAATGTTTATCATCCTCCAACTCCAAGGACTTGAAGGATCCCTATATCCCTAGGAAAGTCGTGAAGGATTCTCACATCCCCACAGAAGTTGTCAAGGATCTTTAATCCCCAAGCAGTCAACAAGGATTTCTCATCCTCAGCAATTAAAGATTTTGAATCTCCAGCAGCGGTCAAGGATCTATTTTCCCCGACAACGGTCAAGGATTTCATTATCCCCAACAGTCAAGGATTTCATTATCCCCAGCTTTCAAGGATTTATTTTCCTCAGCTAATCATCTTGCATGCGCATACATTATATCATAAACATTGATAAAACACATTTTATTACATCATACATAGCATGCAACATAACTTTGTGTTTCAGCTAACATTTTACCCTTTTCAGGATAAGATTAACAGCTATGTTTAACAAATATTCAAAGATTTCGAATACAGTACTGATACACTCGAGACACGGAAGTCATTCTGTTACTCATTCAGATCTATTATTCAGATACAGTAAAGATACACTCCAGACACAGAAGTCATTCTATTACTCATTCAGAATTCAAAGTCAAGATACAGTTCAGATACGCTCCAGACACGGTAGCCATTCTGTCACTCATTCAGACTTTAATTGTCAAGATACAGATTAGATACGCTCCAGATACGGAAGCCATTCTATTTCTCATTCAGATTCAACTATCAATTTCAAGTTCAGATACACTCCAGACACGGAAGTCATCTGTCACTTATTCAGATCCCAGTTACAGTTCAGATACACTCCAGACACGGAAGTCATTCTGCTACTCATACAGATCTTAACTTCAGATACAGTCCAGATACGCTCCATACACGGTTTCCTTTCTGTCACTTATTTTGACTTTTCCTCCAGCCCATAGATGCTCCAGACACAGACGCCTTTCTGTCGCTTATTCAAATTTCAGATTCAAATACAATACAGATACACTTCAGACACGGAAGTCATTCTGTTATTCATTTAAGAATCAAGTTCAGATATAGCTTGGATACGCTCCAGACACGGACGCCATTCCTTTGCTCATTCAGATTCAGTCTCCAGATACAGTACATATACGTTCCAAACGCGGATACCATTCTGACACTCATTCTCTTGACTTATAATTTACAGTTCAACAAACATTTTTGGATGGCATCTACAAGCCCATATCTGACAAGATTATGTCACCTCTCCAATTGGCATCTTTAATCCCATTCCCTTAACTACTTTGACGAGTGCAAATTTACGGGCACTCTAGTGTCCAATCATCTTTTACCTTCGAGTCACGAACGACAAAACTCGCCAATCTAACTCTTCAGGTTCATGAAGATTGAACAGGGGAAGCTGTTGTACCCCAAAATTTGCCCTCTCATTTTATCAAGATTCTCCTCACAAGACTCTTTGGACTCAAGACCAGATTAGGGTTTGCTCAACTCATGACCTCTCCTTACACTGATGACCTGAAATTAGGGTTTGAGTTTTCACAAAGATTTTTGGATTTCCAATTACTCATGATACTTTCATACTTCATGTTGGACCTCTAAGATTTCTCATACCAAGTTTCAAGCCTTGAATCAAATTTTTGCTCAGTCAATTGAACAGTTGACCTAGAAATCAGCTGTATTGGGGAAAAAGTTAACTGTGGCCAATTTACAGTCAAACCTCATAATTTTTCATCCACATCAACATTATAGACTCATATGAACCATTTGATCAAGTTTGGACCACAACTCCTCAAAAAATTTGATCAGATCATCAAAAGGGGCAAAATGGTCATTTTTAGGGCTTTGACTGCAGAAGGGCAATTTCTGATTTTTCACCTAGCCAATGGAAAATTGGGTTCAAGCATGGTTTCAAGGATTCAATTGCATCATCTTTACCTAATCACAAGGTTCAAAAAATCTCAAATGCATTGGATTGACAGATGAATTTTCCAGTCAACTGATCAAAAATCAACTGTACACTGAAAAGTCAAACTTTGACTTTTTGGTCAAAATCAAGTACCAAGGGTCATTTTTCATCAAGATGTGTCAAAACATGAAACTCGTTGACCAATAAACCTAATTTTGGAAATTAGGGTTTAAGTTTGAAAAATTTCATAACTTAGAATTTTTCGAAGTTATGAAAATTTCTTATTTTTTCCCAACTTTTTCACCATGATGCAATTGGATTCAAAGAAAACTTCCAACATGAAAGTTGTAGTCCTCCACAAAATCTACAACTTTGATTGATAAAGTTTTCCCAAAATATGCTTGGATATCAAGTTATGATTTTGTGAATAAGGGTCCATGAAACTTTTAACTTAGTGAAATTTTGCCCTAGTTTAGGCAGATTTTTGACCTAACTTCATGGAAACTTTTCACATAGTTCCAAGTGGAATCTCAAAATTCATTTCAAAGATGAATTGTAGAGCATGTTACAAGATTTCCAAAATGTCCAAGAAATCTCCAAGCTCATTTATGGTTAGGGAGAATCGAAGGAATGAAAATGGCCATTTCTCACTTTTGTCCATGGCATTTTGCACATTGCTACAAGTTGCAAATCTGTCCTAAGCATGCTTGTACTTGTTTTACAGGTGTTAAACCTTTCCACACTCCTTAATTTAATGCAAATACATTGGACAAAGGCATTGTTCTGAGTTATTAAGCATTGTTCAAGGAATTATTCCAAAAATGGCATAAAGGTAGCAATACCATTTCCATAAAGCATACTTTTTGCAATTTTGTTTATCTTGAGAATTGGACCTGATCTCTTGATACAAACAACATCCACAAACTTCAGGAAAAGTGTACCAACTCTCCTCAGGCCTTGAGCTAGCCTGTACAGGCTTTGGCTTTGTCAACTCAACTTTTGCTTCAAAAGCAAGTAAGCTTGCAAAAAGTCCATAACTTGGAAATCTGATAAGAGCAAGCTTTGATATCATTTCAAACAAGTTCAGCATATTGTAACAAAGCCAAAACACGATTTTCTAAGCTCTCAAACACCCTCTAACACAAAAAACCCCATTTCTACCCAAAACAGGGCAACTTCTGCAAACACCAAGCCAAAACCAAATTGCCTCGTGCGTTTTGTCTTGAACCACTTCAAACACATTCCCTACAACCCACCTGAACTATCCAAGCACCTGTCCAGCAACTGTAACCTCATTTTCACACTTCACCATTTTCATTTTGAAGCTTTGCAGGTTGACTTCTACAGGGACATTCAGGCAAGTTCAAGGCAAGCTAAGCATTGGGAAAGGTTGAGGGAACTTCAACCAAGCTCACACGACCTTCAGGCCTCACCCAAAGTTGCTACATTGCCATATTTAACTTTAACTGAACAAGGTATTTGTCAACTTTCTATCTCCTTATTTAGACATCCTTAGGCTTAGGTTTGTGAAGCAAAAATGTAGTCTTTAATGTGCTTGAGTTGTACGTATGCATAGTGAAATTCTGGCTGCAGATACTCAATGTCACGTTCAATGTTATGACACCGTATCTGACTTACTATATGACAGTAATTACAAAAACAATAAAGAACACAGTCAATTGTTTACCCAGTTCAGTGTGCAACAACACCTACTCTGGGGGCTACCAAGCCAGGGAGGAAATCCACTATAAGAGATGTTAATTCAGGAATAAACCAACCAGTTTATCTCCTTCACTTAAGACCTACCCAATGCAATTTCAATCTAAGTACAACTTAAACCTGAGTTCCTACTCACTCCCCCTCAATCACAGCAGTGATACATAAAACAATTTGACTAATGATTTGATGAAGACACTCTTCAAAAACATACACTTGATTAAGCTTCACAACTTTTTAATCAAGTAACACAACCACTCTTGCTTCACAGCTTTGAGTGATACACAACTAACTTGACTCTGCTTCACAGCTTTAGTCAAGGAACATTCAAACACTCTTGCTTCAAAGCTTTGAGTGCTACACAACCCTTACAATTAAAAACCTATTCCAAGTCACTTATCACAATGATAATTGCTTGGAGTACAATAATTAAACCTATACAGATTATAAATGATCTTCTGATCAAAAAGGGATGCTTTGCAAAACAGCAGCTCTGTTGAATATATAGCAGCTGCAACTTCAGTTAGGGTTTCCACAAAAACCTAGGGTTAATTCCGTTTGACCTTAAGACTAGGTCACATGAATTAATTAACCAGGTTAGGGTTGAGCTAGGTTACCCCTCAGAAAACGCAGGATTCTGTTCTGGAAAGACTGAGTTATTTTCCTGAAAAAACTCAGAATTAACCAACCTGCAAACCTGTTAGTTCAGAATAGGATGTCTTAACATCTGTTATGACATCTGAAAAACCTGTCTACTGATTTAGGAAAATGTGATCATTTTGCAAAATGCTCAGATACACACTTATAAACATCAGTACCTGAATTACAATATTTTTCTGCAAAGGTACCTAATGAGTCAGTACAAACTAAACTAGAATGTTATGACATCAGTCATGACATTCACACATACACTTGGGTTTTACCAAAAATGCAAGCCAATACCTAAACAACTACAAACTCCCCCTTTGGCAGATTTTTGGCTAAAGACCCTAAGCAATCAGAGATAGATAGCAGCAGAAATAAGTGACTGCAGAAAAATAGAATGTCTAATTGAGCAAGTACTAATTAAGTAAGTGCCAGAATATTCTCCCCCTCTTTAGCCACAAATGGGCCAAAGATACATGTTTATAAAGATTATACAGTTATCCAAAAAGATAATAAGAGCAACAAAACAAATTCTGAACACACTTCCAAACTCCACCAGATATCAGCACCAACCAGCAACACCACCAAACAGCAACCAACCTTCAAGCATTGTCATCAGACTCAGAGGAGCTAGTTTCTTCAATGTTGAGATGACCTTCAGCTTCTACACCTTCTTCCCTTCTGTTTTCTTCAGCTTCCTCCTTTTCTAGCCTGGCAATTAGGATTTCTAGGGTCTTTTTCCTAGCATCCAGCTCTTTGCAAGTCTCTTTTAAAACAGCTATGACATCAGATGTCTTGGACTGGTTCTTCACAGACGATGTCTCAGCTGATGTTATGACAATATCTAGAGCATGAGATCCCTGAAACAGTTTGTAGTGCAAGCCAAGGGCAGGAGCTCTTTTGCAGGCTGTATCTCTTGCCACAAGGATATCAGGGTATTGTGTAAGGATAATTCCACAAAGGAGGGAGGGAAAGGCTATTGGTCCTTTGACAGCATAACTACCAGCATGCTTTAAAGTTTGTTCAAAGATGTACCTGCCATAGTCAAAGGCAGTCTTGGTTCCCACAGCATAAATAAATCTCCCCAATCCTGTGGAGATAGTTGATTTATGATTTGTAGGCACCCAGTTGGCTGCACCTATTTTATGCAGGATGGCAAATTTCATGCTGAGTTTGCTGGCATTCAGCTTGCCTTTCAAGGGCCAGAACTTCACTTGCCTGGCTGTGATGGTTTGACAAACTTCATTGTCAGTGGCCTCCAGATCAGGACAATCCTCATTTGTTCTTCCAAGAAATTTGTTAATTTCTGATGGAGAGAACTTGACCCTTCTTCCTCTAACAAAAACACTTTCAAAGTCAGCTGACCTTCCATCAGCACAATCATTAGACAAGTTCACTACAAACTCCTTGACAAGATTTTCATAACACTTGTTAAATTTTGTCACTGTCTTCATCAGTCCAGCATTCTTGATCAGGTCCATGATGTCTTTGCACTCCAAGGCATCATTGTTGAGTTCTCTTTCTAAGGCTATTCTTTTTAAGCAAACATGCTTCCATCTGTTTGCATTGTCAGGATGATGAAAAGAGATGTTGTCTGTTGGGACTTCAGGTACTCTAGCAATTTTGCTGGAGGGGAGCTTCCTTCTGATAGGAGTTTCTTCAATATCAATCTCAAATTCTGATTCCTCATCAGAATCAGAAGATTCAGGTTCTTTTCTCTTCTTAGAGATTGGTTGTCTAGCAGTATGCACCTGGGCCTTCTTCCCTTTTGTCTGAATACTTTTCTCAGCCATGCCTTCAGCCTTGGATTTCTTAGCAGCAGGTTTATCTTTGGACACACATTTTGCATCATTCTGATTACTCTTTCTTTTCATCAATCTCCTAGCTATGCTAGGGTTCACATTAGCAATCAGATCATTATCTGAGTAATCCTCATCCACATCAATGATAGGTGGATCAGCAGCCTTTTCTGAAGGGTTCTGAATGTTGTCTTTTTGTGTCACAACATTCTCAGTGACATCTACATTCTCAGAGACTTCCACATTTGGGCTTTCTGATTGATTTAAAGGGACAGAAATCCCCGGTACAGGTTGGTTTCCGCTCAGTATACTAGTAACAAGCCTAGCAATGGCTTGATGAACTTGAACTGATCCTTCTCTATTTGGTACAGAAGAAGAAGGATGAGAAGAATTACCAGAGGCTGTAGCTTGAGCTCTTCCTGCATGTCTAGTTCTTAGCTTTTTGACTTTGGCTGGGTCAGTTGCCATCTCTCTGAGAGGAGTGACCTCAAGAACTTCAGATTCTATGCATGTGGTGATTGCTCTAGAGTCTTGGTCAGATGATGAAGATGATGAGGATGATGAAGTCGCCTTGGTTGAAGACGATGTCTGAGACATTTTGATTGACTTTGAGTAACGGTAGCAATTTGAGAAAAGTCTTTGATTGAGAGGAGGAAACAGGTTGCAAGGGCGAGAGAGGTAGGAGGCAAAAGGGAGTCTTTTCAACTTCTTAAGGATTTTGAAAGAATTGGGAAAGCATATGATTAACCCACTAAAGATAGACTTAATAAAATTAACTCCTTCAACCTTTGTTTTAAGAAAAATTAATTGCTATAATTTCTCATGTTGGTAAATACCCAACCTGCCCCTCAAATTTTCAAGTTTATTTCCAACAAGAGCCTTGGTAGAAGAATCAGTCAGCTGAAGCTTAAAGAAACTATGTTCCAGTTTAAATGACTTCTTCTCTATAGAGTCAATGTGCTTGTTCCTGTTATGCTGAATAGGGTTCAAGGAAATATTGATTGTATTCAGATTGTCACAACATAATGTCACAACATCTTGTGAGACATTATACTCAGTGAGCATCTATTTTGACCAGATATTTTGAGAACAGTTTTTCCTAGCAGCAACTATTTCCGCACAGAGTTGGGAAGGCATTCTTTTGATATGAATCATAGTTCTGGTTGATTCTTGACTAATTTTCTTTTTGTCCAGTCCATTTTGATGGAGAGTTATAGGAGAGGAGACTTCAAGCCTCATTTCTTCAGGGAAACAGAATTTATTAGACTTGTTATTTCCAACATCCTTGTCAAGATAACTTATGGTTCTGACAACACATCCTTCTTCAAGTTTATTTGCCACATCGCAGACATTATCAACCTGTAGTCTTGGAGTTCTTCTGACTGCTTCCATAGAAATAGCTCTTTTCATTCTTCTTAGATGAAGAGGACCAAGCTTATGCTGCCACAGTTTCATCTCTTTTTCTTCTTTGGTAATTGGACACATAGTGGAGATATCAGTGTTCTCAGGCTGCCACAAGTAGCAGTTATCTTTGGATCTGATTTCTCTCATTACAACTTCTAGTTTTTCATTAATTACTAGACATTCAGATTTTGAGAAGTTGACCTTGAATCCTAGATCACATAATTTACTGATGCTAATGAGATTAGCAGTCAACCCTTCTACCAGCAGTACTTTATTCAGACTTGGAACTCCAGTGCAGTCCAAATTACCAACTCCTTTGACTTCACCTTTAGCACCATCTCCAAAGGTCAGAAAACTGGTGGTGTGAGGCTTAACATTAGCTAGGAGATTTTTGATTCCAGTCATGTGTCTGGAACATCCACTGTCAAAGTACCAGCCTTCCTTTGCAGACACTCTCAGGGAAGTATGGGCTATCAGGGCAGTAGCCTTTTTCTTCCAATGAGGAGTATGTGGTACCCCTTTTGGCTTAGGTTTAGCACCTGAGTTTTGATTAGGGTATCCATGCAATTTGAAGCAGAAGGGCTTTATGTGTCCATACCTCTCACAATGATGACATCTCCATCTTTGGTATTTTTTATTCATGTATTTCTGATGTTGAGAGTTGTGTTGAGACATCTGCTTTGACAATTGTTTAACATGCCTGATCTTCTTGTCTGCACCAGATTTCTTAGCTTCCACAAATCCTAGACCAGATTTGTTTCCCACATTTTGTCCAACTTGAAGGATCTCTTCCAATTTATCTAATCCATTGCTCAACATCTTGACAGATTTTGTCATTTGGTTCAGTTGTGAGTTCAGTAATTGAACTTCCCCTTCTAGGTGACTTATAGTTTCAAGATCTGCCCTTTTTTCAGCCTCTAGCTTTATAATGAGTTTTGATTGTTTCTCATTCTGCACACAGACTTCAGCACTTCTGATACACAATTTCTTGTAGGTATCAGCCAGTTCTTCAAATGTCACTTCTTCATCACTAGTGTCACTTTTAGAAGTACAAACACTAGTTAGAGCAGTAACTAGTTTGGCAGATTCTTCTTCAGAATTACTTTCTGAATCATAGTCAGACCAAGTAACAGTCATTCCTTTCTTTTGTTTCTTAAGAAAGGTAGGACATTCAGCTCGAATATGTCCATATCCTTCACATCCATGGCATTGAATACCTCTGCCTTGGTTTCTCTTTTCTTCTGACCTTGGTCTTCTGCTGGAACTGTCAATGTCAGAGGGAATGTTATGAACATTAGACCTTGACTTTGGATCCATTCTTTTGATGAGCTTGTTGAACTGTCTTCCAAGCATGGCAATAGCTTCTGAAATATTTTCTTCTTCATCCTCTTTGTTTTCAACATCAGTGTTGCATACAAGTGCTATGCTTTTGTTCTTCTTGTCACCATTATCAGTGATCCCCATCTCAAAAGTCTGAAGAGACCCAATAAGTTCATCCACTTTCAACTTGCTAATGTCCTGGGCTTCCTCTATGGCAGTTACCTTCATTGCAAATCTTTTAGGCAAGGATCTGAGAATCTTCCTCACCAGTTTTTCTTCTGACATCTTTTCTCCCAGAGCTCCTGAGGTATTGGCAATCTCCAAGATGTTCATGTGAAACTCATGAATGGTTTCATCTTCCATCATTTTTAGATTCTCAAACTTGGTAGTCAACATCTGAAGCCTTGACATTTTTACTTTGGAAGTGCCCTCATGAGTAGTTTTGAGAGTGTCCCAAACTTCCTTGGCCAGTTCATATTGATGTACTAGTCTGAAAATGTTTCTATCAATTCCATTGAACAAGGCATTTAAAGCTTTGGAATTTCCCAGGGCTAACTCATCTTCTTCTTTACTCCAATCTTCCTCAGGCTTCAGACTGATTGTCCCATCTTTCTCAGTTATGGTGGGATGGATCCATCCTTTGTCAGCAGCTCTCCAAGCCTTTTTGTCCAGAGATTTTAGGAAGGCAATCATACGAGGTTTCCAGTAGTCATAATTAGTTCCATCCAGAATGGGTGGTCTATTTCCAAAAACTCCTTCTTTGTCCATAGTGCCAGAAAGTGATATCCCTAGATCTCACCCAGTAATACAGGCAGGGTGCCTGCTTTGATGCCAATTGAAATTCTGGCTGCAGATACTCAATGTCACGTTCAATGTTATGACACCGTATCTGACTTACTATATGACAGTAATTACAAAAACAATAAAGAACACAGTCAATTGTTTACCCAGTTCAGTGTGCAACAACACCTACTCTGGGGGCTACCAAGCCAGGGAGGAAATCCACTATAAGAGATGTTAATTCAGGAATAAACCAACCAGTTTATCTCCTTCACTTAAGACCTACCCAATGCAATTTCAATCTAAGTACAACCTAAACCTGAGTTCCTACTCACTCCCCCTCAATCACAGCAGTGATACATAAAACAATTTGACTAATGATTTGATGAAGACACTCTTCAAAAACATACACTTGATTAAGCTTCACAGCTTTTTAATCAAGTAACACAACCACTCTTGCTTCACAGCTTTGAGTGATACACAACTAACTTGACTCTGCTTCACAGCTTTAGTCAAGGAACATTCAAACACTCTTGCTTCAAAGCTTTGAGTGCTACACAACCCTTACAATTAAAAACCTATTCCAAGTCACTTATCACAATGATAATTGCTTGGAGTACAATAATTAAACCTATACAGATTACAAATGATCTTCTGATCAAAAAGGGATGCTTTTCAAAACAGCAACTCTGTTGAATATATAGCAGCTGCAACTTCAGTTAGGGTTTCCACAAAAACCTAGGGTTAATTCCGTTTGACCTTAAGACTAGGTCACAGGAATTAATTAACCAGGTTAGGGTTGAGCTAGGTTACCCCTCAGAAAACGCAGGATTCTGTTCTGGAAAGACTGAGTTATTTTCCTGAAAAAACTAAGAATTAACCAACCTGCAAACCTGTTAGTTCAGAACAGGATGTCTTAACATCTATTATGACATCTGAAAAACCTGTCTACTGATTTAGGAAAATGTGATCATTTTGCAAAATGCTCAGATACACACTTATAAACATCAGTACCTGAATTACAATATTTTTCTGCAAAGGTACCTAATGAGTCAGTACAAACTAAACTAGAATGTTATGACATCAGTCATGACATTCACACATACACTTGGGTTTTACCAAAAATGCAAGCCAATACCTAAACAACTACACATAGTTTTTATTTATATTAATTGAGCTAGGAGAATTTGGATGATGAACATGCTGAAAATTTTAGGTCAAGAATTAGGGGTGATAAAATTCTCTATGGTCTTTGAGAGTTAGGTCAAGTTTTTTATATTATTGAAGTCGTGACTAAAAATGCTACAAGTTTCATGTTGTAAGTTTTGGATTTCATGCAAGCAATAGAGAGAACAGATTTTGAAGTACAGGGCGCGCGCATTTTGTTCCAAGGTCAGGGATGAAGTGTAGTGGGCCTGGCGCTTTGGGCTTGGTTCTGTTTGGACCCCCCCCCCCCCCCCCCCCCCATTTTGTTATTTGCACCCCCTTGGCCCATTTTCTTTATTTTGTATATTTTCTCATTTCTTTTATATTTTCTGACTTTATTTATTTTTCTAAATATTAAAAATCACCAAAAATATTTTCTCAATTTTTATATTTTTATTTTATTATTTTTATTATTTTTTATGACAAAAAATGGTTTATTAGGTTAAATAGAATTCATTTTCTTGAATAAATTTGTAAATAATATTGAAATACTTGAATATTTTATTTTTATTATTTATACACTTAAAATAATATTTTTATACAATATTTAATTTTTAAACATTTTTGTATATATTATTATTATTTTTCTTAAACAAAAAATGAATAAATTAATAATATAAAGCATATTTTCTTTTAAACAAAAAAATTAGGGTTTTCACCCATTCCAAAAATAATCATTTTATTTTCTTATTTTTAAGCCATAAATAAATTCATTTTTTACATACATAAAATAAATACAAAAACATTTGTACATATTTATATTTATTTGTACATTTAAATAATTGTTCATTTATTTATTGTATAAATTCAATTGGGTTGTAATAGTAAATTAGGGTTTTATTTTGTGCAAATACCCCCTATTCAAACTTGTACCCCCTCCCCATAATATTGTGTAATAGTCTAGATTTACTTTACGCATTTTATTGCTTTTATATGCATGTTTAGTAAATTAGGGTTTTGTATGCAAAGACCAAAATCAAACAAATAACATGACTTAATGCAAGACAAAAATGCATGAAAAATGACAACACAATGCACACAATCACCCCTAGGGTTTCACCCACTTTGTTGTCTTAAAATTGCCATGGTATGCATGCTAGGTATCTTGGCAAAATAAAACAAAAACAAAAGATCATAGTCCCTCGATGATGCTATCTTGGTTGCCTAAACAAAAATGTTCTTAAGTCCCTCAAAACTTGCTAAAGATACTTGGCAATATTGTTATCATGGTCATACGATGTCCCACGCCTGTCCCGTTTAACATCCAAAGATAGGGTTGTTTACCAAATACAATGGTATAACAACAATGTCAAAGGGTTAAAAATGCACAAGAAAGACTTTTGATTAGGGTAGACAACTCCTAGTTACTTGATCTTTTGCAAACCATCCTTGCTATTTTCAAACAAACACACACATAATTTCAAAACAATTTCCAAACAAACTTTCAAACATTGAAACATTTTTCAAAAGACAAACATCTTTGTATACATTCTTCAAACAAGAATCATTACAAAGATTGCCAAAACGATGGCCTCTTTTCAAAATACTTTCAAAACCATACAAAGTACCATTTCAAACAATTGAAAAAGCAAAGCAAGTGATCTAAACAAGTAACTAAGAGCCCATGGAAAACCATGGATGAAAAGGGTGCTAGCACCTTCCCTTTTCATAATCTACCCCCCGAACTCAAGAAAACATCTCAAAGGTCTTTCCTGTGCTTTTTGACCTTTCCTTTGGATAAAATAAAAAGTCGGTGGTGACTCTTGCTAAACCGAAACATTTTCAAACACAAACGCAAAACCTCAAGTTAGTTCTCCCACCATATCACACTAGGTATTGTCATGGAAGTGTGTCTTCTAGTTTTGCCGTCACAGAAGTGTGTATTCCTATTTTGTCTAATTGATGTCTGTGATTAGTAAGAGATTTATGAGGGCCTCATATCTAGGTGAGTCTTAGATAGAAGTATAATACAGGTAGTGATTAAGTGAGAAGTTGTAAATGGAGGAGTTTAGCTTCGAATTGATACTATTATAATGGACATGTCCATGGATAGGTATACCCCTAGAGTAGGAGAGTTACTCTGAACTGGGTTAACAATTCTGGTGTGTTGTTTATGCTTTTCAGTATTATTTTTATATGTTATACCTTGCCTGTATGTTTTAAGTCGGGTCAGATGTCCTAACATGTCATAGAACATCTGAAGTCTGATATACCAGAATTTCGATTGGTATCAGAGTAGGCATCTTATTCTATTTCTAGGTGAGATCCTGGGAAGATACTTTCTAGTTCATGGGAAAGGAATGAGGTATCTACTAAAAAGTTGTTTGAACTTGGATAGTTCATGTTATTGTTTGAATGTTCCCTTGAATTGGAGGATGGACTATTCATGGCAGGTGTGTATTTGACTTGTCTGGTGTTATCAGGCATGTAGCTTTGATGGTGAGCTGTTGTGTTGAGTTTGATTTATTTTCAAACCGAGGTTGTTTTGCTTGCACCTGGATTATGGTAGTTTTGTGCAAGGGTTAGTAAGTTTCTCCTAAAGGTTGTTGAGGAGTTTTCTGGTTTGTGTTCCGCTGCATATGTATCCGATGGAAAACTCCTGGTGGTTTTGTGAGCTTCTGGTGTCGAGGCTGTAGCCATATGTTCTCCTCTGAAGGTGTATCCCACGGTGTGGTGATACTTATAGGATTATTTCAACCAACTTTGTAAGGTTGCCAAAGATACTTGAGGTTCATCTCAAGTCCACTCATAAAGGAACTTTTGAATGAGTTTGTTGAAAACAAATATGAATAAAGTATAAAGGATCTCTTGGTGTGTTCCTTGGAATGATGTCCTACCAGATGTTAGAACATCATGTTAGAGTTGTGCATAATTCTGTTGGCTAAAAGGATGACATAGCATATGCTTTGGGTGCTAAAAAAATGTGTGGTGATCCCATATGTTTGGAACCTACTCTTGGTCTGGAAGAGGAGGCATCTGGGGTATTATGTTGTCACTCATTGGATTAGTTTATTTCTGATCCAAGTGATTTGGAGTGTGAAGGTTGTGCTTTATCTTGTGGAGACGTGTTAAAGGTATCTCAACCAGGTTCTTTATATGTGTAGGTCAGGATGAAATGTCAAGGACATTCTCTCTGACATTTGGAAGATCCTTTTGATCAAGGAGCCAGATCTATGGTATCCTGTTTTTGGCCATAGAACAAATTTTGTTTGAGGGGAGTAATTTGTGTGTACCAACCACAAGATATGCCGCTATTGGATGGAAAAATGTATAATTCCCTCACAAGTTATTAGCAGTTAATAAGGGGGAGTCCTTAATCTAAAGTTAGAAGAACCTGAAGAAGTTTCAAACGTAATGTCTTGACATCTTTGTATTGAGAATTTATTTTTCTCAATATATCTGGTGGTGTTTCTCTTAAACAGGATGGAGGTTGTTTACTCTAAATTGATATTATTAAGTCAATGAGAGCATGGAACTCTTGTTCAGTTGTTGTGGAAGAAAATTTCAAGGGGTTGTATGCATTGGAGGTGTATCAACTTGAGTTCAGTGGTTGATTGGTGTCTGCACCATGGAGTATCATCCAAATCACTTAGGATGAGCATTTCCGATTTTTATCTAGAGCAAGGAGAAGTTATTGGGGTTTAGTTATGTGATGTCCTCACATGATGGAACATTTATTTTTGCAAGGATTGAAGGGCATCCTTGTGTTTTGGAAGATTGGGAGAAGTAAACTTAGTCTGAAAAGTCTGCTAATGGCGTATAATGATCAGTCAATGCCATGTTTGTTGAAGTCTTCTCCAGATACCTGTTAGAGGGGATCTCCTCTTTATATACAAAAGAATGACATCTAACACCTCAAAGTCAGACAAGAGGTCTGGACATTATGCTTATAAGAAATTTTCTTGAGGTGTGCATGCTTTGCATGTATTTTGATCTTGTCTTGAAGGTTGATCAGCTACTGATGGTTGATCTTCTTGTGTACCTTGCAAAAGATGTGTTTAAATTACTATGTATGTTATCTCCACAACCATAGTAAATGATGGAATCCATGTGACTGAGAGTGATGTCTGAAAAGATGTTGGAACATAATCTCAAGTCTTTGCTACTTTAAAGAAGGAAGCTGTTTTTTTTAAAGATCATGGGGTGAGTATTGTTGATCATCATTGGATTTCTAAATTGGAATATCTGACCATGTTAAAGTGTTAAGTCAAGCCTCTAACCAAGTATGGAGTGATTTGAATGTCTATCATGATTGTCTCTCATGATGAAAAATCCTCTTGTGCTAGGAGTGTGAAGAAGGATGTCAGATCACAAGTTCTAACATTTTTGGAAAGGGAGCATCATTTGTTGTTTTGTTTGAGGAAATTTTCCTCTGATGATGAGTACCTTGTCGGGAGCTGGGTAATTATCTGATGGTGAAAATTTTCTTTTTGAACTCTTTGCTTCAGAAATTGAGATTTTATTTTTCTGTGACATTCAGGTTTTTGTGATAACCTGAATGAACTGCAGAAGGTGTGATTGTTTGAGATCTTCTTGTGTTTGTTGGGATCTTCTTGAAGGACTTATCTGCATAATGATTCCTTTAAATGACCATGGTGTTTGGGTTCTGTGTTATGAAGCTGATGTCCTAAATGATGTTGTAACATCAAGTTCGGTTGTGTTTGGAAAATGCTTGGGTTTGGGCATTTGGAGTTGGATGCTCAAGCATTATTGTCAAAAGTGGCAGTTCTGGCTATGGGGATTAAAATGTGTAGATTATGATCCTGTCTGCAGTAGTATGCTTGATGAATGCATGACTACTGTGTTGAAGACCTCACTAGTATCAATAATTACTAGTGGATGTAAGGGAAGAAGAATGTTGTCAAATATTTTGATATGAGGATGTTTGTGAGGATGTGTTTTCTTCTGTTGCAGTTTACTCTACAAGAGATTGCGTCTGTCTGGATCTCAATAAAGCTTTTAAAGTAAACTGAGAATTTATGGAGGAGTAGTTTCTTGTGAAGCAAGGAAACTATGTGTTTTGACATGTGAGTGATGTAAAACCAAGTATGCATGATAACCTGAAGGTCATGATACTGTGTAGATCTAAGAGGACATTTTTTCCAATAGTATCCTTGTTAAGATGGAGAAGTCATAGGGCTTGGATGTGCTCTCAAGGAGCTAGAGGATCTGGTGTGTTTTCACAAGGGTGTGAATATGTTCAACAAATATATGAAGTTGTGGTCCTTCATTATGAGCATGTGAGAATCTTTATGTGTTTTCATCTGGCGATGAAGTGGTTATGTTTAGAAGGAGCACTGTTTATCCATGACAGGGGAGTACGTGTCTATGGGATATTGTGCAATGATGCAAATTTTTTTGAAGCTTGCGTGCTGATCAAGCTTGTGGAGTATATTCCTCTTGTGAGTTTATGATGTTAGACAACATGTTGGGACTTTGGGTTGCTGAATGTTGTTATGGTTTGTGCTCATTAACGTTGCATGTTTGGTTCTAGCTATGTGAAGCTAGTTGTTTGAATCACGTGCACACACGCTTCTTAGGAGGATTCTGGAGGGCAGTCTTGTTTGTGTCTGGGAGAATTTATTTTCTCTGCAGAGTTTGGAAGGACTCCATGAAGATTTTTTGTTGAATGGGAGGTGTCACGTGTGATGGTCTTGATATTTTGATTTGTGCTGGCCAGTGGAAGACATTGGGTTTATGCTTCAAAACATGAATATTTATATGAAGCATCTTGGTCTAATAGTGGAAGATGTGTGGCCATGTTTTTTTAAGAGAAAGAAGACAATGTCTGACTGGATGTCAGGACACTTTTAAGGACATGTTTTCTCCTTAAGCCAAACAAGGAAGTATTATGGATGGTGCTGTCAGGAGGATGTGTAAAATGTGATTTATGTTTCTGCATGTGCATTTATTGGAACTATGAAGATAGTCAGAATCTGTCTTGGACAATGCATATTTGATTTGGTGATCTCCCTCAAATAACGTTCTCATTGACCAAGATCGTTATTTCCTAAGAGAACTTTTTGGATATTTAAAGATGTAAGTTCTTCAACTTGTTCATATTGTGGGGGTTACTATTTCTCTTATTCTTATGGCCCGTGTCTAGATGTGAGGGCTTTGTTTGTCAATTTTTTTCTAAAAAGGGCGAGAGTAGTTTTATTTAGTTGTGATTCTAAAGTCTGTTTTTGAACCAGTTTCACAAGGATATAGAATAGACTATTATGTTCCAAGTTTGTTGGTATTAATATTTGTGACTTATGATCTGAGTTATGAACACAATTATGACTTGTGTTGTGAGTTACCCGAATTAAAGGTATTCTGGGTGTTATTTAAAGATGTGTTCTTAGTTTGAGGGGGAGTGTACACCAAATGTCTTCAGGAATTTCTTCCTAAATTATCATGAGGAGATGTTGGATATGATGTTCTAACATCAATCAGACTGAGTATATTACTTCTCATTATTGCCCTTGTCATATTCTGGCTAAAAATGGGGGGGGGGGGGGGGAGATCATGTGTTGAGACATGTGTGGAACTGGAGTGTTGGACTGTCATGAAGAAGTCATATTGTTGATGTTATAATATCATGTGCGAAGACTGAAGACTGTCACAAGTGAAGAATGAAGACTGTGGCTACTCTAATGTTTTATTTTTATGGTTGCTACCGAATGTATTGTTTGTTTGGCCTTTTCCTTTGGTTTATGTTCTTATTTGTATGAAAAGGTAATGTAAATTAGTTTTATCCAAAATAAGCGAAAGGGGATATTGTTAATTCTCTGATTTTATGATTCGCATTATGTTTGGTAAGACTAATATAGCATCAATATGTTAAATAGGATATGTTAACTTGTTGGGAAGAGCAGGTGGAACAAGAAGTCCTATTTTATGTTAAGACATGTTGAGATGAGAAGTTCTCATCATCTGGAGCAACATGTCAGATAAGATATCCTATGCAGGGTCATACGACATCGCGCCTGAGCTAGGATGAAGTGTTGGATTCTGTTATGATATAACAGATGAAAAATATTATGGGAATATTATGCAATCTTTTGTGGCGCTAAATTGTAGGTCTGGAAGATTCAATCGGAATTCAAGAGGAAAATATACTTTCTAAATAAGGAGACTTTTTAGGAAAGATTTGATTGAAGACCTATTTTTTTTGCAACTTTTGCAGATTTGTAACAGATGATATGCTGTGATTTAAAGCCCAAATCCATTTGGGAGATAGGTTATAAATAGAAGCATTATAACCTAGGTAAATGCACCAACTGTGAATTTAAAGATGTATGTCATTAGGTCGGACTCTGTACCACTCTCTAGGTGAGTTGGTTGTGTGATCCACTTGGTTGTGAGTTGGACTGATGCTATAGAGTTGTAGTCTCTATTATTATTTTCCTTGAAGATGTGAAGCAAGAATGAATATTGTTCTTGGAGGAAGCTTGTAAGGAACTCCAAGTTGTGTTCTTAGTCAAGAGTCTTGGATAGGTATTGTCATCAAAGTGTGTCTTCTAGTTTTTCCGTCATAGAAGTGTGTCTTCCTGCTTTGTCCAATCGTTGTTTGTGATTGATGAGGGCCTCATATCTAGGTGACTCTTAGATAGAAGTATAACACATATAATGATTAAGTGAGAAGTTGTAAACAAGGGATTTTAGCTTCGAATTGATACTATTATAGTGGACTTGTCACTGGCTTGGTATGCCCCCAGAGTAGGAGAGTTGCTTCGAATTAGGTTAACAATTCTGGTGTGTTGTTTATGATTTTCATTACTATTTTTATATGTTATACATTGCTTGTTGTTTTAAGTCAAATCAGATGTCCCAACATGTCATATGACATCTGAAGTCTGATATATCATAATTTCAACTATTATCCATCAATTGCAAGTAAGGGCAGAGGAATGGTATTAAATAGTATGTTATGATCAACAAGCTAATAATGAAGTGGATTTCTTCCGATGCAAAAGAACATGTCAGTATGGAGCGCGTGAAGTAAGAAAACTGATATTTTTTTGTCAAAGTGAAGAAGTCATAGGGATTGGATATTCTCTCAAGGAGCTAGAGCATCTAGTTCAAGTTTATGTTCACAAAGGTGTAAATGTGTTCAGCAGGGGTGTGAAGTTATAGTACTTCACTTTGAGAGTGTGAAGCCTTTCATGTGCTCAAGTGTTCATTTCAGCAGGAGCACTATTTATCCATGATAGAGGGAGTTAAGTACTGGTCTATAGATTGTTGCTGCAATGATGCAGATCTTATGAAGCTTGCATGTTGTTCACGCTAGTGAAGATTGGATACCTCTTATGAGGATGTGATGTTAGACAATATTTCGTGACATTAGGCTACTTAATGTAGTTACTTGTGCTCTTGAAAGAGGATGTTTGGTTCTATCTATGTGAAGCTGGGTGATTGATTCAAAAGTACACATGTCTCTCAAGAAAACAATATTTGTATCTGGGAGAATTTATTTTTCTCTACAGATTAAGGAGGGACTCAATGGTTTTTCTGGTTGATGAATGAGAGATGTCACACATGATGTATTGATATTCTAATTTGTGTTGGCCAAAAGGAGTATACATATAGTCCAATGGAAGACATTTTGATTATGCTTCAAAACATATGGAGAGTTCTGTGAAAGCATTTTAAGCTGAAGATGTCTTAAATCAAAAGTAGACAATGTCTGACTAAATGTCAGGACTTTGTTCAGAACATGTTTTCCTTTAGAGCAATAAGTAAACATTATGGATGTTGTTATCAAGAGGGAGTGCAGAAAGTGTGGTTGACTATGCATGAGCATGTATTGGGACTATCTTTTCATAAGAATATGTCCAGGGACAATAAAGACGTTCAAAACTGATTTGGAAGATGCACATTTATTTTGGTGGAGTTATCTTTCTCAAATAATGTTTCTTTTTGACCAAAACCATTGTCACAATAAAGGATCATTAATTTCTAAGTATATGCTCAGCTATTTATAGAGATTACTCCTTCCCCTTTTCACCTTGTGAGTGTTTGGTGGTTCCATAATCCTTATGGATTTTGTCCGGGTATGGGCGAGCTTTGGTTGGGTATGGTTTTGTGAAGGCTTTCTTTGTCAATTTTTGTCTAGAAAGGGGAAAAGAGGTTGTTCAGTTGTTTAATCTGGAGTTTGTTCTTCCAGATGATCTACAAGATATTTGATCCCGTGTCTATTATATCTGTCTTGTGACTTGTGATCTGAGTCATGAACACAATTGTGACTTATGTACTGAGTTACCTGGGATGGTAGTTGTTTTTCTCTTAAGTTTCCTCTTATTCCACATGTTGTTGTTTGGATGTTTCTTAAGGGTTCTATTATACCATCAGTGGCAAGAAAAAAGTTCCTAGGTTAAGGGGGAGCGTGAGCTATCTTCTTCCTCACGTGCACCAAATGACTTCAGGAGTTACTACTCCTTTTATCCCGAGGTTATTGTTATGTGGTGTTGAGTTTGATGCAATGGAGCTCATTCAATATTGTACTAGGTCATCATATCTTTGTGTTTTTATCATTTTGTACTGTTTAGTTTTGTTTCTTGATTGATTGACATGTCATATAAGATGTTGGAACATCTAACATGACGTTGTTCTGATATGAATTATATCAGCGTGGTTTATCCAATCTAAGTGATGTTACACATAGATCTTTGTCTCAACATGTGTTAGGACATTGTTATCTGTATACCAGAATTTCAATTTGCTTATAGAGATTTAATGTATAAGCTTAGATCTATGGTTTATAAATCTTATTGAAGTATCATGAATTCAATTTTATCTTGATAGAAAATATATGCTAAGAGTTTTGAAATAGCTTTGTTTAAAGCTACTTGAGTTGAGTTATGATTGACTTGCATTAGAAGCAATCAAGTGTATAGTGAAAATAATGTATTATTTCATATGGCTTAACTCATTGAGATGCTTGCAAGCTCTCTTATTTTTGTGTCTTGCTTCTTCGCTTCTTAAAATCTATGATTTTGTACATGGTACCCACTACTATAAAAAGCTCTTTTAACCTCAGACGTGAAATGCATTTAACTTCAGCTAAAGAAGTGAGGTAACAAAGGGCTTTATGAAAATATCAACTTAAAACCTCGGTTTTTAGAACACCGAGGGAAAAATTCTTACACATGGGTTCAAATCCCTAGCCACTGCACTTTTAATATTTTTAAAACTAGCGCATCAAACCTCTTGATTTATCAATAACACCGAAAGGTAAGATTGGTATTTTTTTTAATCTCGTTAAAACTAAAAAATATATTAATAAATTAATTGTTTATTCATAATATCACATTGTTGACATAAAATATATTTGTAAATATATATAACAAATTTGAAATTCAGTTCATCGTTATCACTGTTGGTGAAGATCAGATGCTAGATCCTCATTTCATTGAAATGTCAGGCAAGAGAAATCGTTGGGTGCAATATATTCCAAATCTCTTTCGCATTTATTTGTTTCTGATGTAAAATAAGAAAAAAAGTTAGTTAAATGAATGAATATATGATTATATAAGAACAATATAAAAAATTGATTATTGAAGAACACAAACCTTAAATCCAATTAATTTTATGCTCTTGCAATCCATTGTAGAGAAGTTTACTGAGTTTTTTACGCTTCAAAGTTTTCATGTTATGGTTTATTAATAATTATTGATATTCATAATACTTTTATAATGGATTTCTGTTAGGTTTCATGCAGATCGCTAATGGAAGTATCTTTAGCGATCATACTCATGAAATGTACGACCCAAATTTGTTTAAAGACACTGATAAATATCCTCAACAATCATGCCTAAATTATTCCCCCGATTTCTGTCAAAAACCAAGGTAAAAGGTGTATAAGCTTTATTTTAACATTACATTGTTTACACATAATATTAAATTCATTAATACAACAAATACAATCTTATCATAGTAGTTGTTATTCTTGGAGAACAACACATATTTGCTCTAATCTAGATCTTGTTGGATACATTTTGTGCTCATTATTTTAAATTTTAATAGAATGCATACAATCAACCTCTAAGGATCTATCTGCTCAAAGTAAGGAGTTATCAGTTCTAAACATTAGAAACGTTTTTCTGCACTTGCAATTCATCATAGAGAAATTTTACGAGTTTCTTTAAATTCCAAAATTTCATTATCTTGATTAAATGTTATCAAGGCTAATGTTTTCACAAGAAAGATATATAGTGGCAGGTATAGATAGTTTATTGTGGATCGATGTCTTTGGAAATATCTTAAGCTTTTTCCTTTAAGAATGTATGGTAGAGATTCTTTATGGTAGTTGTGTAACATGTTTCCTCGATTTTTTTAAAAAAACTGAGGGGAAACGTATTTTATATGTTAAACAGAAAAATAAAATAAAACAAACAATCCCCTCAGTTTTAGAATAAAATCGAGGTGAATAATATCTTATTTTTTTTAAAATATTACATTGTTTACACATGATATTAAAAAAATCCAGATTCATCATCATCGCTGCAAAATTCCAGATTTTGTTTCATATATCTTTTCAAAGGTTGGACAACCTTCTATACTTAACCTGAAAGCATGAATATTTTTCTGCACACGTAATCTATCATAGGGAACTTTTCTAACATTCTTTAACAGAGAGTTGTTCCAAAAATACAACATCAACACCATTATGTGAGATAGATTGAAACCGCAGAAAAATGTTTTGTTCAAGGATAGAAGAACATTGAAGATTTTTTCTGTCTTGCAATATATCCCAAAGAATGATGCGTACTAGTTTGGGGCCGCGTCATAAA